>CM037075.1:51253508-51795722 GCA_020882685.1 Aphelinus atriplicis | reverse complement strand
CCTCCACTCCGGCTCACACACACACTCCAGACCCTTCACCGTTTCTCACGTCACAGTGGTAAACACTCCAATGATCTTTAACCATTCATCAATATAATTTTCCTCGGAAACATAATTCAAGAAAAGTAAGGTAACTGTACCCAATTTGGCACTGTACCCAATTTGGCACAATCGTCAGATTTCGTATTTCCGGTGCTCTCTGAGCATCAGTCGCTCTTGGGTTATGTTGGGGGAATTAAAAGAAAATTTTCGGTATCTTCCCCGCCCATTTAGCCCTTAAAACCACTCTCCTACAACACTTTGAAGTTTCACTTACTGATTTTTTCACCATTTTCTTATTTCACTTTTCACACTCAACCTCAAAAATCAGGTGTCAATAATTTTTATCTCTCAAAGTGTCATTACTCTTTTTTGTGTAAAAACATCTCAGCTCTCGATTGGTCTCATCAGTTTTCCTAAAATTATTTTTTATCCTACTCAAATTGCTGTTTTTCGCATCAAAAAAAAGTGAACCCAATGTGCCCCTCTACGCGTTTTTAAATGGGAAGACTGAGTGAAATCATTGAATATTTGTATAGACATATTACGATGATTTAGACGCGTATTTTTGAGTTGTATGTTAAAAATTTTGTATAAATATCACTGGGAACATAATTGAGAGTTTATTTCAATGCCAATTGGATCGTCCCTGTAGGCCTATATAGGCTGTAGCTAATGATTAAAAAATTGTGCCAAATTGGGTACACGTTTTGTGCATTTAGCCTTTTTGCGTTTTTTTTTAAATTGCGATTTTCGATAGGTTAAAGTAGTCGAATGATGATTATGAAGATGGTTTCTAATAGGTATTGAGCTAAGCTTTGAGATGCCATTCACAGAATTTTAAAATTCGAAGTCTATCATAGTCAAATTTGCGAAAAACCCTTAGGGGGGGGGGCACATTGGGTACAGTTACCTTACTTTTGCAACAGTAATAGTTTTTACAAAAATAGCTCAATTAATCATAATATCAATGAAACAACTATTACATTCAAACAACCTATAAGAAAATGAACAAACATTATTTTATCTTTTCTGAGTTTGTAATCATCTATAAAAAGAAATTACAAAAAAATTACAATTGAAACAATTGAAAACAATTCATGACTTCATTCGATTCAATTTGAATAATATTGTTTTTATCTTTTCAGACTGCGTTAAGTTTGAAAGATAGTATTGAAGCATGGAATATGGGCACAAATCGTTGGCTAAGAATGATGGTCTATGAAAGAGTTCCACACAATCAGACCATTCTTACCTATGGTCTTTCCGCTTTCTGGCACGGTTTTTATCCAGGATATTACCTCACTTTTGCCAATGGAGCCTTCTTTACATTTGTTTCACGACACGTAAATATCTCCAAAATACTACTATTCTACATCTCTACATATGTGTAGAATATTTTACACTAACTTGAACATTTTTGTTACAGATTCGTCGGGTTATTAGACCATATTTTCTTACCTCGAAAACAAAGAAAGTATTTTATGACGTGCTTACCTTGGTTGCAACTCGACTCACACTGGCATACATAACGTTTAGTTTTATCCTTCTTGAGTTCACGCCGAGTATCATCTTGTACCTGTAAGTAATCTTGTGAAAATCATGAATACCACACTTACATTATGGAATGATTGGGGGATTTTTAAATTAGGATAGCTTTTGAAAATTTGTTATGTTACGTCTCTATCTAAGACTACTACTTCTCTCGGTGCATAGATTTGATAAAATAGAAGTACTTATCTAAAATAATGTTTTTATTTTGAATCAAATGAGTTTATTAATTTTTTAGCAAGACTTGTGAAATTCGGTTTATTTGAAATTGTCGTGGCATGACCTCTTGATCCTACATTAAATTTGAAAATGACACTGAATAAAAACTTGCTGGATAAAACAAACAGTAGTCTCGTTATCAATAACATTTTTCGTCGTCAACAGAATCATTCGTAAATGGTTAGCATGTGATGATATAATTCTTTCTTTGAAAAAAAATGTACTACATTGTGGCTAATCTTTCGAGTATTTGGATTAGCTCTCAGAGCGAGACAATTACATATCGGCAGCACGTGTACAAAGGTAGATTGAAGGAATTTTCTCGAAAATTGAATGAGATTTATTTCAAATTTTGAAACGTAAAATCAGAGCGCACGCATAAAGCACTCCTTAATTCAGCTATTACACATAAAGGTAATTCTCATTTTACAATACACAGAACATATTCAGTAACTCATAACAACAATTTATTTGTTTTAAATTTAATCTCTAAGTATAGACTCAGATTTATTTATATCGCATTGTAATATCTGCTGATTCCCGCATCAGCCAGTGAAGTTCCTACATTCGCGGACAAGATAACAACATGATATCTGTGTCATGAAACAACTGATAAGTATATAATAATAATTTTCATGGATTCGTCGGCTACGACTACTTTTTTTCACGATCGCGTGTTATTGTAATGTAATATTGTAAACACGCGCCAGATGACGCTCCGTATAGGGTATAGTTCCAGCAGCACTCGCTCACACCACTCCACTCGCAAGTATAGCGGTTCGGACTTCGGAGGTACAGTCAGTAACTCTATAGAGCTCTGTCCGGCTAAACGTATAATACATACTGGAGCTCCGTTGCTTGCATTATAAAAGTCAACATTCCATAGCATTATGTGCAAAAGCTTTTCGAAGCTAAAAAATTATCGAGGAGTAATTACTTATCGTGAATCAGTGATCGAGAGGAACAAATAAATTCCTGACACCATAGTCGCGTTCTAGCGTTCCCTGTACATACTTGTAAATAGTTAAGTCTGCGTTTCTCCTTAAGAGGTACGTACTATTCTCTCATTATATATTAATTCATATATGAATAAGCATTAACCGAGACATATGTTGTTTGTGAATCACGAAAAAACGAGTTCGATACTTTCCCTTCTCTTCGCCATACGCTTCATCAAAACAACATCTCATGGGGCCGTATATCTATACATATGGGTTCGAATGCCACCGACGCTAGAGACATCTATTCATGTACAGTCTATCTTCCTCAAAGCACACAAAAGACAAACATAACAACATGCCTGCGTCTGAGAGTGGGGGAGACGCGTACACGCAAAACTGCACGTACTACATGATTCTTTTCACAGCAGTCATAACAAATCCTTGGGAAAAAAACATCTAATTAGGTCGCGAAAACATGTGCTTCCAAGTGTATCGCTTTTTGATCTCGAATTTACTTTAACTTGCAATTATGATGAAATAAAAATTGCGATATTTGCCTCATTGTGAGATCCGTAGATATATTGTTCGGAAACCTGTCATTAAATCATTGAACTGTCGATTGAAACGGTTGAAAATCATTTTTTTCCGTAACTAGCAATTGATCTCGATTTATTACCATATTTAAGAAAAATATGAAATAGAAAAAGATACCATACAAGAAAAGATAGTCGAATTAGGGCATAAATAATGTTCTGATCAAACGATTGTATCGAGAAAGAAAGATAAATTGAAAAAATTCTTGTTTTGAAGATTAAAAGATAAACTGTGTATGTAATTAAAACAACAAAAACACTTCGAGTTTATTGTCTGCAGGAATGACAATTCGACCAGTTTATTTTCCGCTTGAACAATATGACTCATTGGCAGACGCGGATGTTTATGCGAAAACGTTTTCCCAGACATCGGAAGTGGGTTATGTAGATCTAATCTCATCATATTTATAGTTCATGCATCTTCGGATGCATAATATTTGTATATGCAGAATGTTTATCAATACTACGGAATCTCATGTACATAAAATCGCGAAGAAGGAAAGTCACTATCATCTTGTGTTGTCTAAAAGTATTCGTTTTTCTTCTTTATTCTTCTGAACATTAGATAATTTTGTTTTTTGTTTTCCGAAAAAAATAATCTTTATTCAAATTCCCTTGAACCAGATGAGAATTAATTCGCCAATTCATCAGAATTTACGAACGAGTCTTGATGTGCGGGAAATTTCCATTCGACGCTGTTACAATCGCTGGAAATGAAAAAAAAAATATTTCCTTCCGACATTTCGAGTGTTTGCACAACGAAGTTGCTAAGTGGCCCCTCTGTTTCGACGTTGTTACAGGAAAATGTACCTCGTGCCGCACCTGCTGGGCCTGGCAGCAGTCCTGGTGCTGCCGTTGTTTCCGCAATCGCGAAACAACGGCTTGCACAGCCGAGCCCTGCACATCCACCACAGTGGCGGCAGTGGTTCCAGCAAGGCCAAGCCCATAGCAAAGGCGGTGGCGCAGCTACACGCCGCCGCCAGCAACGGCCACGTGCACAAAGCCTAGTGAGAGAGGGAGAGAGAGAGGGCCCGCGATGGGATTTCTGCGGGCTGCCTTTTGCGCTTTTGCGTTGCGCAACACAACAGACGCTTGATACAGCTTATTGGCTGGCGAACTTTGCCTCTCTGAGGACCCGACATTTTTTTACTTCTTCCGTTTTGGTTGTTAAAGGAGAGAGGATCTGGTCTGTATTGAGTTATGTCACTTATTTGAGAAGTATCCCGTGGGAGACCATTGAACAAAATCATGCATAATAGACGAGCACTGTGTGCTCCGAAACTCCGATTAAAATTACGAACTAGTTATGGTTTCAAATTACTGCCTCGAAACGCATTGTCTTCGTCAACCATGTGCTTCGCATCGATGAATAACTACAACACCCGCACCAAACCGCTTCTGAGCGCGCTTTGCGGCACCGTGCACACTTGTGGTGCGTTATAAACACTAAAGATGAAGCGCTCGCAACCCCGCTCGCGAATATTTTTCAAAGAAATATATTTTCGCCACCTGCGGCGGCAGAGTGCGAATTTTTGTAACACGAGAACATTTGCTAACGTAATGTGTTAAAAAGCGAGAGAGCGGGGGAAGCTCGAAGTGCAGGAGATGAAGTGCGAGTGGTCATCCAGGCCATCGATATTGCGAGGCCGAAAATTGTACCAGCCCACCAATAGTTTTGTCTTATGTCGGAATAATAATGACTTTTAAAAAGTTGAAACTCTAACTTTGTACCGTTAGTTGTCTCAAATAACTGTTTCTATTCAATTACAGCAAGTAAGCTTTCATTTCTAGAACTAAGTTATAAAATTTGTAATCGATCGGAAAAATAATAATCATGACCACGAAACTATTTAATAACGGAGTGGAACTTGATCTATTAAGCTTATACGCTCTTTGAAAGAAATCTGAAGTATTTTATATTTTATTAAAATTGTTTGAATTGTGGTTGACTACGATACCATACAAGAAAAAAAATTTCTTCGAAAGAAAGTACTCTTGAGATTAATTTTTAGTAATAACCGATGATATAGAATACTCTAAATTTTGACAAACCTAATGTACGAAAATATTTGTAAAAATAAATTTTCATTGATAATTTTTATATGGAATTTTTTAATAAATCAAAATAACCATATATCAATCTCTACGTAACTACTATAGTTGGAGAAAATATCAATCTCTTAACCCAGAGAGAGAAAGACAGAGAGAGTATTACACAGTAGATTTATTTTCATAAGAAGCGGACACGTAAACGTTTTCACATGTCGAACGTTTTTTGACCAACTTAAACAATCCTCTTGCGGGGTTTTGATGTTTATTATCAGAGCAAGTGTTCGGTATACACCCGAGTTTCAATCTCTCGTGATTAAATTTAGCGCTCGAGAAGAGAATGCCTGATGAACGGAAACTCGAAAGAAATCGTTTCATTTTTGATTAATTTTCATACGGTTCGTGCGTAATTTTTCACCTGGTAATAAAACTTTTTAACCTCAAGCCTAAATAAGTCTAGAAAAAAAGCAGTTATGTATTCGATTATGAGTGGATTTCTCATTGAGATATTGTGATTCGTCAGCGCTTGCAATGATAATTTGCTATGATATTCTTTCAGCTTTGTGCGCGTGTGTGTGAACATGAAATACATCAAAGTAAATACTTGAGAATTCATAAGCTTCATGAATATTTGAATGCTTATACGAAGTGTTGATGCGAAATTTTCACTGAAACAGTAAATTATTCACTTTTTAATGCACAAAGTGACAATACAAGATACTATACGCAAAACGTTGTTGATATATATGAATGTTACCTAATGTAAGCTTTTCTCTCTACAGTTCCATAAATTTCAGTGTTATGTTTATAAAATATATTGTTTGGATTGTGTATAGAAGAAATTACATATTTTTTTTTCAAAACCGACGTGGGAGTTTGAATGGACGAATGGCTTTCTGTAAAAGACAATCTATCGATTCTCGTGGATTCTTCCAAAGTAACTTAGTTTTTTTACATTATCCTTAACAAATTTTGTATTGTGTAACGTTATTTTGTAAAATATAAAATATCCTAAAATTTTTATAGCCTGTTTTCTTTTTTCAACTCTTTTCCAGGTATCCAGGTATTTCCCAAATGAGACAGAACAGTGTTATCTTACCTTACTCTTCTTTTCAATGTATTCAATATCTCTAATAGAAAATGAACTAGTTCAGATGGTTAAGAAAGTGATAGTAATATTGAATAGAAATTCATACAAAAATAACGAAATAATGTATTGGACAGAATCAATGGCCTTTAAGTGCACATCAATCGAAACTGGCGAGCAAATATTTTTATCCAAACGGAGAATGTGGTATATGATTAAAATTATATTTATTCTACAAATAATGCAGAAAAACCATAAATAACCCAATGTCCCAATGTCCCATCCAATGTAATAAAAACCCATATTTTTAACAATAACAAAACTAATTTTGATGAAAATTATAATAGAAAAAAAAATCTCATTCTATAGGTTTATAGTACAGGGTGTCTATTGTGGGTACCAGTGGTACCGTACCACTATCCTAATACAAATATATCAATTACCGAAACGTCAATAGAGTGTATGGAAAACAAATTTTCGCTACACAATCAACAGAAAAAAATACCACACCATTATTGGAGTGAAGCTTTAGAAGTCTGTATCTATGATTTTTCTGCATGATTGCTTATTTTATCAATTTGCATTTTGCATATACTTGTTTTCAAGAAAACTTTCATCAATACTAGTCTCGTAATTGAATAAAACGTCCAACATGACAGCTATCAGTATAAGGATGCCACGTTGAGAGAATTTAATTTGAGCTTAAATTATTAAAATCCGGCTTTTTGCCTATGTTTTGAAGATACAAAATCTATTCTCATACTCTACATACAGTAAAATCTAATCACCCGGATTTACTCAGACAATGAATGTAAATACTTAAAAAGTATGGTAGTAGAACATGTAGAGCATTAAAATGTAAAGCTGGTTTGTGGTCTAACCTTCTTTAAGGAAAATAAATCAACAGCCTTTTCCGTTTTTTTATTAAATATAAACTTTACGATCAGAGCATCGGGATAGTAAAAATGCTTTATAAAATTAGCTTTTGTGCGATTTGGGAATGAACTTGGATGTTCGCAGACAATTGACGCGACTCTCCAACAAGATAGTTCACTGGAATGAAGTATTGTTGCGACATGACGATTTGATCATCATTTGGAGATGGTGTGGGTTTTAGATACTGGCAAGGCTATTTATGTCAATATCTATAAGGTTGATGTACAATATCAGAAATAGTTTTACCAAAGTTTTGTTCTGTACATTGCCTATACGTGAAAAAAGTATTTTACAGATTGAGTGAATGCCGTATGAATCAAATCGCTAGATTGGAACATGTCAAGGTGAAATAGTGTACTGGGGCGGATGATCAACTTTACCGTGAATACCTAGTTAATATAGTTCATCATTTAAACTCGAGTCCTACTAAGAACGAAGCCAATATCTAAACGAGTGTAATGTTAATCTAATGACAGTAGTTGAGTTGAACAATGAGTCTTCTTTTCAACTTTTGGCTACCATTTGAACTGTGCTTTTTTTTTATTATCTTTTGGGCTTGTACATACAGCTGGATATATTAGTTGCCATGTACGAGATAGTGTAAGTATTAGCTTATATCTCTCTTCGTCATAACAAGATTTAATAAAAAGGAAAAGAATTAATGTATCAACTTTTTTTCAGCAGATTTGTAGAATCTCCTCAATATAAATAAGTATATACTGTAGGTCATGGAAAATGCTCAGTTTTAAGATCTCTTCTCTTTTAAAAGATTAATATACTAATTAGAATCCTTTCCAATGGAGAAAGTAACGACAAGATTTAAAACTGGGAAGTTGGTGACCACGGGACCTTCTCACGAAAGTATGTTTTTTTTTTATAGTGGAATGGAAATATACACTGCATCATATTGGAATCTTTCTTTCTCCCTTAATTATATCTTTAGGAAATTTAGGAAGATGTATAGAGGAAAATAAGATGTAGAGAAAATTTCCTTTCCGGCTTATCTCAATCCAAATGAATATTGTTTTCAGTAATTTTTCTGTATTTATGGTTTAATTATGTCCATTTACATACAATCGACACCGTGTTGGTATTAGAAAAACGGATAAAATCATTGACTGTGGGCTCGCAAAGCAAATTGCAAAATATTTCAATAATGCGCAGTTTTAAGGGAAGTCCATGGCTCGTAGTATCAATTCAAACTCCACTGTTCACAAGTCCCAAAACTAAATGTTACTATTCAATTGTTGATATGATTATAGTTGAAGAAGAGTGAGCGCATTCTAAAGAGCTGTCGCAAGCTATCTTTTTATAGTTGTTTGGAAGGAGGTGGGAATAGGTCAGGTGGGACAAAAATTACAAAATTAAGATTTACAATAAAAATTAAGAGGAATTTAGTTGGCGAAGAAGAAATTCACAATGTACCTATAAAATCTAGAATGATCTTTTCGTAATTTTTTCAAGAATAAATAATTGCAACAACACCAGTCGTCCGATAAGAACTTGGCGCTGAAACGCGTTACATTCAGGTCTATTTGTTGCTGGTTCGCATCGAAAATGAAATCATCAGTTATTTTTCACTACCGAAACTTCATACTATGCGTGCGATAGTCAAAAGTGGCAAATATTCCTTTTCAACCTTCGAAACGTCAGGGACATGTAAAATAACGTTTTCGTACGAGAACAACCCACACACCTGAACGAGCGGTGGAGAGTTAAAAAATTCCCCGTCGAAATTCCCGATCGTTCAATTATCTTCCCGCTCCAGGAGACTTTGGCACATACGGACGTTATCTCGCGGGAACGAATGTGCTCATATCGTCAATTCAACCCGAGTCGGATGCGCGTCTGTCGCAAGGGGACCCCGGCAGAATGGAAATAGCGTATACGCGAATCAAGAGTCCAAGCGTGTGTTTGTTTGGGGTTGTGGGGAAACCCAGCCGCGCGCGCGCGCGCGAGCTGCGATCTTATGGAGCACTCGACAAGGGATCGACGGGGTCGCGGTGCCGAAAAGTGGAGAACGCGGGGTGCGGGTGGATCGGGGCGATCGGTTAACGGGGCCGCGCATGCTTATGCATTTTAGCGCGCGAGCTCCGTATTTTCATCCGGACGACCTAATGGAATATTGGCGGGGCGTAATCGGGTAAAGAGAAGCACTGTAAATGTCTGCGCTTTCCGGAAGCCGTAGCAAGTCGTGCAGCCGATAGCCCGGGAGGCGCGCACGCCTGCAGAGAGGCGGTGCGCGGCGCGGCGCGGCGCGGCGCATAGCGAGTCGCGCGCGGGCCCAGCTCTCAGTCGTGGACGCGCAGCCGCCCCCGTCCGCTGCTGCACAGCCCGGCCGAGCTCACTGCGACGTTCTGATACGTTATAAGTTGGTAGCCACTCGCCCCCACGGCGCCATGGTAATTCACTAATTGATCGCAGACCCCCCCGCCTCGAGTGATCAGTGCCCGTACAGTGCGCCGCCTCCTGCTCCTTCGTCCACCCGTCGTCCCTCCTTCTGTGTAGAGCTGTCCGGCGCACAGCAGCTCTTCTTTGCCTCCGTGGCCGCGCCGACCGATGCCGCAGTACTCTGACCTGTGATCGTTCTTCTATAAGCCAATTACTCAGAATTATCTGCGGGTGAGCATACTAAAAACTAGGGCTTTACTTGCGACTAAACACTCGCACGAGAGTAATCACGGGTTCGACCATGTTTTCCTCTCATATTCCTTATATCCGTCTCGTCCCAAACATTCGAATTTCGTCGAAACTGATCGAGGGGCATGTCTTATTTGCGAGATTCTTCTTTTTCGGGAGCGAAAAATTTTACGTGCCAATAAGTCCCATATTCTGGTAACGCACAAAATTTGATCCATGACAATCGTACAATCGACCGACTAATATACGAATTGTTTCCTATAGTATTCGAATAACCATGAATCACATATATCGGTCTTTCAATATTCAGCCATGCCACATACGTCGCGCAAAAACCAATACGTATCTAACTAAACCCATTAGATGAAACTAGATCAATTTTCCAGTACAAAATACACTGCTCACTCTTCGTACTTTTACTGAACTACAATCGATACGTATCAGTGGTTAGATTACTTTCTTCCAAATAAGATGAAAGATTAAGTACTTATACGGTTTTTTTCCCGATTTAAAATGATTAAGAGCAAAAAGCCAAGGTAACAGTTATACGATTACAACCTGCGTTGACGTTGATTATCCTTACGAATTCTCCAAAAACCTCATTCCATCAGATTTTCAAAATCCAAATTGCATTTTTTTGGAAGCTCGGCTTCGGAAGTAACGATCATCTCCTGTACATACGATTATTCTTTGTGGCTAATAGTAGTATCAAATAAGAGCCAAAGTTAATGACATTCGACGGTTACGTATAATTTGATGTTAATAATTCATTTAAACTTGAGGTGATCATCTCAACTATAGTTAGAAATTACGTCGTGGCTCATATCGTTATTTTATACCCTGTTAGGATTCGGTGTCGCTCACGCATAAAAGTATGGAAAAATTCCCTTCTTATGGTATTCACGAGATTGACCAAATGGATACAAGGAGATGAATGAAGTTCACAGCTCTTGAGAGTATGGATAGGGAAAAATCGACCAAGATGCGATTAACACGGGAAGAAGAAAAGTAGAGGAGAGTTAATCCAGTGCAAGAGATTTATAGTTAATGCAGCTGGGACAAAAGTGCAATCGGAGTATCTAATGATCGGTTTTGTCGCGCGGTGTGGTGTGGTGTTACAGAATCTGCTGACGTTCGTGAAGATCGGCTACATAATGATGATCGTAACGCTTATCCTGATGTTCTGGACGTCGTTCGCGAGGCTGCACGAGCTGCCGGTGCAGTACCCGCCCTGCTTCTTCAACCCCCTCTGCACTTGCTCCAAAGTCATACCCGACCTCGGCATCGTCACCTGCTTCAACGTGCCCATGCCCAGGATACCCCACCCCATCAACTCGTCCAAGGTCTTTATGCTCCAGCTCGAGAATAACGGGCTCAGGTCTATCCAGCCTCAGTTCCTCATGAACACCGGTAAGCTTCGCACCCCTACTTTCTCTACTATTTTTATTCCACAATTTTTATAAGGCTTGCACGACGCTTTGTCAGGCGAACACTCGTAATCCATTTCGATACCACACCGAAACTCACTCTTCGAACCACACACTCTCTCTCTCTCTCTCTCTCTCTCTCTCTCTCTCTCTCTCTCTCTTTCTCTCTCTCTCTCTCTCTCTATCTCTCTCTATCTCTCTATATATTGTTTGGCTCAAAACTTTGATGGATTTCAATCAGAAGCTACGTTTATTTATGTATACATAGTGCGGAAACGGAATTTCATCACAGTAAAAATTCAATCAGATTTGAAAAGTATTGAGATGATTCATTTCATACCTATATATTCTGTATAAGCTTTCGAGACTTATACTGAATTACTTGTAATTGTGCTGGGATGACGTATGTATATTAGCTACATCCTCTCAGTGCAATTATGACACAAACACAATCGCTCCTTATATTTGAATGACCGTTAATTCATCAAAATGTGAACCTAAAGGGTGAATCATTTGATCAACATCTCTAAGTTGAGACAGAATTGAAATAATATGCATGGTCAGCCATGTAAATAAAGAAATATCATTAAATTTCAGTTTCGGAAACTGATTATGTCTATAGCGATTGTAAGAGTCATTCGTCAATCAAAAATTCTTTCACGTGAAACTCGTTAAGGATAATAAAATTCAATAATTGACTTCATTTTCTTCTGTTTCTTACTTTTAAACCACGGAAATATTTATTGTAATCATTTGAATTTTTATGTTTGCGGAGTCTCGCAGTAAGAACATGATTCGATCGACAAGAATTTCAGTATATACGCATGATTGGAGTGGGTGGGTGTGTTAAACGAAACTGATGAAGAATATTTGATTTTAATCCAATCCGATTTCGTAATTATTATCTTCCACGTTATTTCAGTGTAATTAGTAAAATTGTGGAATAGTTCTGAGACATGAGAGATAAATATATTCCAACGTTGCCTTCTGCCGCTTTGGGAATGTTTCCAGTAACCTGAATAGTTAATCATATAGTTTGAATGATCATTCAATGAGTGAACATACTCGTGAAATGTAAGCGATCAATTTTTCGAGTACTGTTGAGCAAAATATTATATGAAGTACGGGTACTAATTAACATCCACCATTGGGTACCTTCATCTCATATTTAATTTCATTGAACCATTCGATGGGAAGCACAAATGATGATAAATAAAATTAGGTTATCAAGATGAAATAATAAAGAATTGAATTCAACTTGATTTTTTTCCCTAATCTATATGTTTATCAAGAAATTACTGAATATCTCGATTGCTGAAACTATTCGCAGAATGACTGCAAACAGTGCGTGATAAAAATTTCTAACTACTCGTGCCTGAAGATAGTTCATGAAAATTTGGAAAACAATGAATTTTAAAATGATGGTTGTCTTTCTTGAATATTTTTACATTTCTATTCATTGGGACTTGGCCATTTGAAAACGGAAGAATTCAAGTTATCGTTGCTAGTTGTGGAATCATCTGATAAAACGTAATATTACAATGGGTAGCCAGATGCGTGAAATGAGTATACTTTCTTAACAGACGAGTTTATTTTTTTTTAGAAATCTGAGAAGCGTCCGAAAGAGACATTGTGTACTGTTGCAATAATTATCCGCTTGGCGAACTCTGAATAAAGCTTGAATTCAGTCCGTAGCAAAAATATACTACATATCCATCACACATCACACATGCTAAACATGATCTCGGAGGCAAAAGTACGTGCACTTCTTTTTCATTTGAATAATATACGGTGCAAATTTATATGGATAAATGACTTTCAATCATCTCAATTTTATAGTTCTATCGATCTAGTATAGTATAGATAAGTTGATTTGAAAATTCTCAGTGGAAGAAAAAATTTATCAGACTATGTTGGCGGAATTAGAAGTTTACAAGAAGTTATATTCTTACGATCATACTGTATCTGACTATAGGATTGGTCATTCTCGAAGCTTAAGTGCATCCATGCATAAATTCTTGTTGTAGTTGGGAAAGAGGTGCTCGGGTGAATCTGTTATTAATAAAACGAGGTGATGAGTAATTACGTCGAGGGGTGTTATTCGCGAGTAACAGAGCAACATGCAAAAATAAGCAGCCATGTGCATTACAGCGTAAATTTTCACCCTTCATTCTTTGTGAAAGGGTCTTGCGTGTCGTGACTGAAATTTGACACCGCGAATACAATACCGATCGATACCCCCCATTCTAGGTTCAAATTTCAAAACAAAAGAGATCGAGAAGTAGATATCCTTTATTTAAAGAATAACGGCAAGTTCGACGGTGTGAAATTCGAAAATATAGAATCTAATTAACGTTTCATTGACGTATTTGAATCGCTCTTAGACAATTCCACTATATACATCACGTCTTCAGTTTATATATTTTTTTATACATTTTGCATCGAAGTCTATAGTCTATCAATCGCGCCTTGAATCGTTTTGGGCTTCTGATTGTGTCGTGTATCGATATTACAAAGCAACAAAATGTGTGAAACTACTAAACACGTATTGATGTATCAAAAAATTCGCGCATCCTCCATGATAACCAGCGAGGAAAATGGGAACTTCTTTCGATTTGCCTATAATAACTATGTTAGGAGAGAGGGAGAAGTAGAATAAAAAAGAAGGAATGTTGGGGGAGGGGAAAGAATGAGCACGTGTACGAATGCGACGAGGCGGAAAAAATCATGAGGAATGCAGGCTGATGAGGAGAAAAAACTGGTAAAGTGCATGAAGCAGACAGCACACTTTATGTCGTAGGCCTGTACAAGCTGCAGATCAAGCATAATCCCCTATCGGATATACCAGACGAGGCGTTCCTAGGGCTTGAAAGATCGTTGTGGGAGCTTGAACTACCGTACAACCGGCTGGTGAGGGTACCCAGCAAATCGTTCAGACACCTGCAGAAGCTGCGTCTTCTCGATCTAACAGGTACTTCCCCCCATATGTTTCCTATTGTCTTATTGCCCGATCGCGTTGGTGCTTATTCGGCTTATACTCTCGTTTCCAACCCCAGTTTTCCCCAGTTAACATTTTAAAAACCAGTATACTGATGAACTATCTCTGTTCACGGGATTTTCGCAGAACTTTCTTGCGAGGGAATCTTTTCGTTTCGATTAATTCAAAAATTCAAGTCGAAAATTTTCGATCCTTTCACAAAATTGAGTTGGAGCATGTACCACAATAATGGATAGAGTTGATTTATTAAATACGACAAGCCGGAAAATCGACGAGGCCGTATACTTGTGAATATACGTAGGTAAATAATCGCGGAGAGTGAAACTGAAGAGGCAACAGCCGCGGGGTGTGAATAAACGGCTCTGGCCTTGGAGGACAATGACTTAACCGAGTGCACTGACTGGCCATCTTATCTGTTAGGTAACCTTATCTCGCACGTCGCGGCGGACAACTGGCGCGGCCTGGAGAACTCGCTGCAGACACTGAGGATGGGTCGAAACTCGATCGACAAACTGCCACCGGACGCGTTCACCGGTCTCGCGTACCTTGAGTACCTGGACCTTAGGGAGAACAGCCTGATGGAGATAGACGCGGCGGTTTTTCGGGACGGTATGGCCCACCTGACGCACCTCTACCTCAATGACAACCAGCTCCACAGCATCCCCTACTCGCAGCTGTCTTACCTGAAGCGCATGCGGGTCCTCGACCTGAGCTACAACCACATCACCAGGATGATACACCCCCAACACGAGGCGGAGACCCGCGGGGTCAGCATGTCGTTGGACGTACTCAGGCTGGATTACAACCAGATCGATATACTGCCGCCAGGCGCGTTTGAGCACTTCGTGAAAATCAACAAGACTTACCTCAACGGCAATCCCATTCAGAGGATTGAGGTAGGATAACCCACGCTTCTCGGCTTTTTCCTCTCGTGATGTTTTAATTAGCGGTAAGATTCGATCTTTTGATATACAATTTTAGACGAATCCAGGTCACCCACCTACTTACACCTACAACATCAAGCTACCTTCACTTATCACCTGATGCTCTTTCAGATAGTCATGAATAATAAGATGCAAAATATGCGTATACCTGTATGGTCGTAGATACATTGGTTTTTTTTTTGTGGAAAGAACTCTAATTTAAAAATAATACTTATCAACTCCAAAAAATCAAGAATAGAAAAATATCAAAGGAAATCCCCAGTTGTCTTGATTTGTATGCAACTGTAGGTGTGCAGTAATGTAGCACACACTTTTCCTAGTTTAATTGCATTTGTCATAAAATATATGCACTGAGGATGAAAATAATCTAAAACATTCGAAACGCTGGCTGCGTAACAAGTATACTCTTTCTTTCTTATCGAACCAAGACCACTGAGCAATGTTCAAGAGCAAAGCAAAATAAATGCTTCTCACTCACATACAGAACTTCGGCAATGAAGTTATCGTATTATCGAGGTCTTACGTTCGCAATTTAACTCGTGGTAATTCTCGAATGTTAAGCAAGGCGCATTCAAGAACTCAAGAATAAGGGAACTGTATTTAACGGACTGTGACATATATGAAGTTGAGTCGTCGGATTTCATGGGGCTGGAGTCGTCTCTGGAGCTTCTGGATCTCTCGGGCAACAACTTGACCTCCCTACCAGACCACGTGTTCCAAGACTATGACTTCTTGCGCACCCTGATCTTTCGCGAAAACAAGATAGACACCTTCAATCCAAGTAAAATTATTCACCTCACTGAAGATTGCTGTCTCGGTCTCGGGGCTGCAAGCCAAATCAAAATGGGAAATACATTCTTCAGCCGCCCGGAGCTAAAAGAAGTTTTCGCTTTTCGTTTTGGTTTGAGCCCTCGCGCAGTACACTTACCCTAAGTAAATCTCAGTTTTAAATTTTTCTTCCCCAGCACAAATCTTGAATGGGTTCCAATACTCACTCTACAACCTGGATCTCAGTGGGAAGAAGAATGGCATCATTTCCCTGCAGGACCTGAGGCAGATGCGTAATCTGCGCTTCTTGTCAATCTCGCGGAAACAAGGTACTAGCTTAGCACAAGATGACTTCCTCGAGTTCGGCATGGATATCAAGGAGTTACACATAAGTCAGAGCAATTTGCAGTCTATCAAGAACCATGCGTTTATGCATGTTCGTGGTATCAAGTATCTTGACTTCTCCGAGAATGACATCTCAACGATTGAAGATAATGCTTTCGACGAGGTAATTCAATTATCTTCGTATGGGATAAAAATGTATTGCTGCGGTAGCTGCACAACTTTCTTCTCCGTTCGTACATTCTAGGTTGGAAATTCATTGATGACATTGAAAATGGCCCACGCACTTTCGTCGGGGATGAAGGACTTGCCACACAGACCATTCAAATCCTTAACAAATTTGCAACATCTTGATTTGAGTAACAACCGAATAAGAACAATGCCAGATAATTCATTTCATTTCTTGAAAAGAATCAAACGCATCGAATTACAAGATAATGAGATTGATTCCATACAAAAAGGGACTTTCCAGGTAAGTCTCATTTTCCGCGACGCTGTATTCAATATCGGTTCTCGAAGTGGCCTTTTTTGGAACGATCATGCAATTGGCTCGTTGTAGGGGGACATACACTCAACGTTGGAGGAACTTAATTTTGGATACAACCACATAAGCAGTTTGATCACACATACGTTTGTCGACTTGCCTACAATGCAAACTATAAATCTGGAGGACAACAAAATTGGTAATATAGAAAGACGTGCTTTTATGAACATGAATCGTTTAAAATACATCAATCTACGAGGAAATAAAGTGAAGACAATATCAGACGAAGCATTTCAGGTAACAAATCGTTTGACTCTCTAAGGTCTAAGGAAAATTCATACAATATACTCAGGATTTATAATATATCATTCCATGTAGAACTTACCAGAGTTGGAGTTTTTGGATCTGGCGTACAACGATCTGTTTGAGTTTGATTTCGCATCATTCGATCAAGTAGGAACCCTCGCCTCGTTCAAAGTCAATGCTAGTCACAATGAGATTCACAAACTAACGTTCAATAGCAACAGTTCTTCTTACTCATCTTCATCTTCGTCGTCTTCATCGTCATCTTCGTCGTCCTACTCATCGTATACACCGATCAATAGCAGTGAGTTCATGCTTTCTCAGCCCAATCTCGTTAAAATGCCTCACACCCGAAAGCCTAACGCTCGATTCTTGTGATTTTCAAGTGAGTGGAATGATGCAATCCAATATCAAAGTATTGGATTTCAGTTTCAACAACATCTCGGAGATATCGCGCTATTACTTCAAACCTGTAGAATACTCTTTGACCCATCTGTATCTCTCGCACAACGATCTGAACAACGTGACCCAGGGCGTGTTTGGCAACATGCCGCACCTGCAGTGGCTCGACCTCAGCTGGAACGATCTCATGGAGATCGACTACGACTGCTTCAGGGAGACAAAAAATTTGCAAGTCCTCATGTTCTCCCACAACAATATCATGGACATTCCGGCAGAGGCTTTCCGACCACTCAAGAGATTGCGCATCGTCGATTTGTCGCACAACAGGCTACGCTCACTCGCTGACAATCTGTTTCAGGACGCGAATATCGAATGGCTCGACTTGTCACACAACCAATTCATGAGACTGCCAATTAAAACAATGTCGATGTCTGCAGCTGCCAGCCTGTCGATACTCGATTTATCGTGGAACTTCTTGTCGGGTGTACACAATACTGATGCCATTTTCAGACTAAGGGTGAGTTTTTTTCAGCTTCAATTCATTGGTGATAAAAAATAATCACGAGCAACGTTTCGATGGATCTCTATCAAAAGATACCATTATGAGCACTGGTAAAATTATATTGGCCTCATCTTACATTTTTATTTTACATCAAGTTTTCTTGATCCGAGGATGTATATTTGTTCATTTTAAAAACAATCATTCAAATCCACTTCGAATTAGTAGCCATCTAACTCTTCTACCCTAATAGGATATAGACTATCCTTGTGAAGAGCAGCATAAGTCAAAACTCCTCAAGGAGACTGATCGCAACAGTTGAATAACATCAGTAAAGTTTGACCACATCAGTTTATTTTTATTACATAAAGTCGAAGACGTGAGGCTAAATAATCTTTGTGTTAGTATTGATAGAATGTAAATCCATCTTGAGACATTGATTTTTAGTAATCCTCCACTTGAATAACTATAAATTATTTGATATGAATCTAACAACTGCGAAAAATAGAGAAAAGTTAAGAATGTATCTTTTTATTTTGCATCAAGAGCGTGGTTTAATCGGATTAGTGTCTGATTGGATTGTGGTATAGGTATATTCTTTCTCTGTTCGGTGAATTTTTCTTCATTGAATTCAACGAACGTCGACATTTCGTTCATTAAACAAGCTAACCAGGAGACCATTCGCTATTTCGGTCTCCGATCCCACTGAAACTTTTGGAAGTGATTTAAAGTCACCCAAATAAATAATTGAGCCACTCATTCATCCTGACGTTTTAATTTCTCGGAGATATTGTCATATCTTTTGCAGAAAATGTATATCTATATACATATGATATTTTGTATGTATAGATTACATAGCTAAAATAAGCAATGATCGGTTAATATCCCAGACAAGGTGGTCTCCTGGTTAGTGTGATTTGATCGTATACATTCGATTTTTATTCTTGAAACTCCACTAACAATATAAGATCAAAATTAATTCTCTTCATTTGTATTAAGATTCAATCATTACGTTGCAAATATGAGTACCAATATCTGCAATTTTATTTTGTCTAATTTTCCCAATTTCAGAGTTTAACCTGGCTTGATTTGTCATATAATCGGCTTGTTAGGCTAGATGATGGTGTTTTCTCTGACCTGCCGCAGCTATCGTACCTTGATCTGAGCCATAACAAACAGCTTATTCTGGAACCTCGCGGAAGAACGTTCCATGGAATAGAAGATTCTTTGTTATTCCTTGGGTTGAGCAATATTTCTCTCCTTTCGGTAAGTTCATGAAAAAATGTATAATTGATGTATATTCTTTCCCTTTTTAATTTGAGAATATCAGTATAGTTCAAACAAAAATTAATGATCCAGTGCCTCACTTATGTCTCTTTGTACGGTAAAACCACCCGTGCACTGGCGTTGTCACATATACCTCATATTCATGATATAAGGGTTTCTAAACAGTGAATAAAAAACTCGTAAACATCATTTTGAAAGTTTCCAAAATATTGTCAAGTTCGTTATTCATTCTCAACTGAATGTTTTGTAGATTATTAAGATTTATCGTTCGCTAGGGAATACTTTTACTCGAATCAAGTATCATCTTTCGCACACGTATAAAACTTTTCTTAGCAATTGACGTAGAAATAGTATATTATGCAACTATTAGGCGGTCACACGAGTGCGTCGAATCGCATTTCACGAGTTGCATACGATATTTTATGTTATAAGTGATCCAAACGCGAATTTCACTCATCGAGATTTGAGTGCGTGAAATATTTTACGCATCGGTTTCCGTGTGTGAAATATTTCACGCATCGATTTCCGTGCGTGAAATGCGATTTCACGCACTAGTGTGTGAAATATTTCACGCACGGAAACCGATGCGATTTCACGCACGGAATTCGATGCGTGAAATGAGCGTTTATGATCACGTATAACATAAATAGTATGTTATGCAACTAGTGCGTGGAATCGTATTCCACGAGTTGCATACGATATTTTATGTTATAAGTGATCTACGCGATATTCACGCATCGGTTTCCGTGCGTGAAATATTTTACGCATCGGTTTCCGTGTGTGAAATATTTCAAGCACTAGTGCGTGAAATCGCATTTCACGCACGGAAATCGATGCGTGAAATGAGCGTTTATGATCACGTATAACATAATAGTATATTATGCAACTAGTGCGTGAAATGCGATTTCACGCACCAGTGTGACAAGCCTGCACGAGTCGCCGGCGAACGAGTGTTAGGCGGTCACATGAGTGCGTGGAATCGCATTTCACGAGTTGCATACGATATTTTATGTTATAAGTGATCAAACGCGAATTTCACGCATCGAGATTTGAGTGCGTGAAATGAGCGTTTATGATCACGTATAACATAAAATAATTTTCATACAGTTGAACAAATCATGTTTGGAATGTGCAATAGTTTCATTCAACGGACTAGCTACATTCGTTCGTGCTTATACGTGATATATTCTTTCGATGTTTAATTTTGATTTAATTTTGTATTTTTCTACATTTTATTCCTCAAATAATTAATATTGAAATCAGTCACGCTAGGCGTACCCAGTATGAACCGTCTAAGCGCGAACAATCACTACATCGCGTTAGATTTCAATTTTCCATTGCTGCGAGTTATAAATGCAAGGTCTACTCAACATCTCAACAATCGCAATCCGGTTAGGACTTCTCTACGCTGAGTAGGAGTATTTTCAAAAAATTATCTTTCTCGGTCATTAAACTCATGAATCCGAGAGAAAAATCAATGATCCATGGGTGCGGCTCTTATTGAGTTTACTCGACAACTTTTTTGGTCCAGCGTAGTGTATTAACTGAAGTCTCTCTCACCAGAGCAAAATTAAATAAAAAGGCGGAATTACTGAAACTCGCAACAAATAACGCACGTCAAAAAACAAATCAAAAGGATAGCCCATTTCGGGTATCGACCTTTCTTGGAATATAATTTGTTCAAAGAAGCACTCAGTGTTCTGAATCAATATCCGAGTTAATTCTACGGAAAATTCTAAAATTAACCAATGGTTATTTCAAATTCATTACTGTCTTAGAATCATGCTTTTCTCGTTAGTAAACCTTTCTGCAAAAAATTTAATGATCGAATGAACTTACAAAAATATGAATTAATTTCAAAACTTTTTCCTGCTTAGATTTCAAATTACTCTACATGCGCCGACAATATCCAATTACTTGTGATCAATTATCAATCTAATACACGAGTTTACATTACAGTATATCCATTGATTTCCTAATCTCGTTACAACTAAATTCAATTTGCAGATCGTTCCATTAATCGGAATTTTTTGGATTCTAAGCAGAAAACATCAATAAGTTTGTTTTAGATAAATTGAGATTCTTCTGAGTACAAGATGGTTTTACCTCTGGATTACCAATCACGATGAAACTTTTTGAAATGATTTCTGGGCACCCACATTTGTTTGGTTAAAGTTTCGATTTTCAAAAAATATATTCTGCCAACTGTTGCCGATTTTCTGCATGTAAAATGTCTGTATATGCGCCTTGTATACAGAACCTCGTAATTATAGATGTGCCGGGCACGCATGGAATAAAAAATCATTTACAGAATTTCTCTGAGGAAATCGAAACGTTAGCCTGAAGACTATATATCATTGATTTAGGGGCCCAAAGTTTCATCGAGATCGCTCACTTGGAGATAAAACCGTTCGCTGTAGGGAGTAGATATTTTAAACTGTCGTACTGGAGATTCAATCTGTATATTTAATTAGCTTATATTTAATTAGAATATTATCAGGAATATATGCTGGGTACAAAACATTAAAACTACCCTCGGGCAGTCGCTTCAATCAGTAGCTTAGTAGGATATCGGGTCAAACAATCAGGTTGTTTTTTTTCTCTTTTTGCGTGTGCGGCGGCTTGGGCTTGGAATATTTAGGTCCCGGAGCTTCCATTCCACCGACTGCAAAGGCTTCACCTGGCACACAACGAGCTGGCGTCAGTGCCCGCAGAGATGGCGTCGAACTTGACGAGCCTTCATTTACTGGACTTGAGTCACAACGATCTGACCGTCGTTCCACTTATCACGCATGCTCTACCGAACTTGCGAATGTTCAACATTGCCTATAATCCAATAACGATCATCACGAACACGAGTTTCCTCGGAATTGCCGAGAGTCTCGAGCTCCTTGACATACGTCATCTTTCTCTCTCAACTTTTGAGGTATGTATTTCTGACACAAACTTGAGCATTCAAATTTTTATCAAGTTTCAATTCAATCGCTGCTCTACTGTCGAATTCCACTCATAATTCCGAGCATAATTTTGACCTGATTTCTGTGAGGTGGAAGAAAATTCTTTAGTTTCTTCAATACATACATTTTATTAATGAAATTTTTAATAAAGAAATTTTAGACAAGGAATTATCTGAAGACCCCAAAGTCTTTCTATTTTACTTATCTTACTAGTGAGGTCTATCAAATAATCAATAATTCGGATAAATTTTGATTGATTATTCTACTATGCGTAGATTTAATTAATCTTACAACTGATTATTATTGCGCATGATTCAAGCATCCAAATAGATTTAAATTAAAACAAGAGCAATGACAAAAAACTTTACAATTGTACTGAGTAGAGAATTATTCTATTTTAAACATTTTCCTGTGTTATATTAGGCTGGGGCTCTTTGCAAGGCTCAAAAACTTCGATATCTTTTGTGCACTGCGTATACGGGTGTCAAACATTTCAATTTCCCGAATATGTTGGAATATAACCATGGCTTGAGACATCTCTTCATTGATGTATGTAAATCATGTTAATCATGTCGTGATCATCACGTCGATTTGCTTTTATAAATTCAATGCAATTGTTTGCAGGTTCAAAACGAAACGAGCTTGGAGAAAGAAATGAAAGGTCGTTTCCCAGTAAAACTTTTCAATTTTACATTCAGTGGTAAGCAATTCAAGACCATTCACGCCGAAGTCTTGAAGGTAATCAATTTACATTTATTTCCGCAATCGCAAAAGGGAATATCAATTATTGACATATATTTTCTTTACTAAAATCAGGGAATGAGAAATCCACATTTGCACTTTGGTCTGTACAACACGAGCGTGGGCAATGTGCCGAAGGACTTCTTCAAACACGCCGATTCCGTGAGAAACATAACGATCGAAGTTCAAAAAAGTGAACTCAGGACCCTCAATAATCCTTCCAACACGTATAAACCAGGAGTGCCAGGAAAACGATTCCTGTTACGGTTGCGAATGCGCGGCAATCACATGAACTGCGACTGCGACATTGGGTATTTATTAATGTTGTTATATTTGTATAGTTATTCCATAGTCCCGCGAGGTCATTCTTTATCGTTGATTCGTTATATGTCTCGGATTTTACACGTTTTGATTGAAAACTTGATTCAAAAATTGAAAGCTTGATGGTTCAGAATCATTAATAATCAGTCGGAATTACCTGATATTATCATGCTGACAGTTATTTTAACCAAACGGAATTCATTCCCACACACAACTCATTGAAATTGCGAAAAAAAAAATACGCCCCGCTATAACGAGCTTTATCATATGTAGCTGGATCGAGATGTGGCAGAGGAAACACAGGCAATACGAAGAGGACCGCTGTAATTCGCATTACGAATTAAACAATTACGAGCGGGAAGAAGGAAACGAATATGATTGCTGGGACAACGGGTGGGACGACGATTTGCGGGAGACCTTCTGCATGAACAAGAACAATCAATCGGTGGCGGAGGCACTCAAGTCGGATCTCGAGTGTGGCTGGTCCTCGGCTGATTCACTTCACTCGCCCAAGATTCTCGGTTTCTCGCTAATCTTAGCCATTCTCGCGGCGGTTCATTAAATATTTCTCGTGATTGGTTTCAAATAAAATTTTCGGATTGTATACGATAAAATTTTGTTGAAAAATTCCGTTTGAAATTTGAGCACTTGGCTCGTTGTCGAAGTACAAGAAAATGTTGTTCGTATATGGCCAATTGTTTCTGAAAATCTCGAATCATCTCATTAAATGGGAGTTTCGTTGTGACGACTTTATAAAAATAGCGAGTTTTGGAATTCAAATCAGATTTCTTCCTGCGGCTTCTTATTTTTATTCTCAGCTTTGAACAAGAAAAAATTGAAACTCGCATACATGTCAAGCTGCAATTGACTGGGTGTGTCAATATTGACTAATAAGCATTAATTTGGCATTAACAACAGTCAAATATCATTTGGAATTGGTAGCAAAAGTGTAAACGCGCAAAAACTTTTTCAATGTTTTTTTCACACTTTTGCTACATTTTTGTATTTGTGACATCAGGTAAATAATTTTTATAAATACATTCAAATATTGGAAAAATTTAGAATCTGTTCCATTTCTGATTCAAGGTAATTGGTCTACTTGTTCATTTAATCAATGGATAACCTGAACGAGGCAAATGAAAATATTGAATTATGTTTGTTGTTGAGAACAATAAATATATTTGTCTCTGAAATATGTCATGCCAACAAAAGCATGTAATTCCAAATTTGGTTTGCGATTGTTAAATTCATTCTTCATTCTCATACTAATTTTGGCCTATCTTCATGAAATGATTGATCCGTTTTCTAATGACTTTTTTACTATCGATAAAAATTTTGACGAAAGCATCAATTTACTGTTACAATCGCAATAGTTATGTTCGACTTTTACAGGCCACTGAAAGTGGCTGTGAAACGAAAACTTATGAGACTTATAACACTCTCAGATATTCTAGAATAGATAATTAATCTTTCGTTTTAAAACGAACGTATTGAATACGTTCTCGATTATTTATTAAAATTCTTATACAGATACGAAATAAGTTCGTCCTGCGAGTAGGATTCATTTCGATTCAAATTCGTTCATACAGAAGCATAACGTGTGTATGGAATTTTAATTTAGAATCCTTATTGGGATATGATGTATTTTCAGTGGCACCACGGGTTTGACAATAATTTGATTGCAAAATAGCATGATATGAAACGAAAACATTAATTCAGATATTTATGAAATTAATCGAATCTGAAATTTGTGTTTCAATTAAGAAATGTGCCTTAAATTTCGGATAGAAAAAATCGATCAATACGTTTCTAAACGTTTATATGAGAAAATGCCGAAATATAGAAAAAAACATAACTCAAATTTAAAAATTTTTCCAAATCAATTTCTCGCGCTAAATATATGTTTTACAATGGTCTAGAAAATATTGATGAGTGACAGGAACCTCATGCCATAATCATATCTCTAAATCAAAAATTCACTTCTTCTAATGTCAAGGACTTTGTTCTAAATATGAGAAAACTCAATATATTAGCAATTTCGTGCATTTCAATAGAATTTTGAAGCTCCCGAACATCAATCGAAAGTCAGAGAAATATTCTTCCAGATGTCCACTAATGAAAGTCAATATGATAAAAGAGTTCAGGTGTATAATTCGCAATATGATCGTGAGTTCGTGACTGTTGTTTTCGTGAGATAACTGTCACTTGAGCTCCAATATGTAAAGATGAATCAATGGGTGGTCATTTTCGAATGAATTTTCCATAAGTGGACATTTAATGATAATAGCTAGACATTTTCTAGCAATATATTTTCAGGAACTGAAATCAACGTTGATTAATATACGTGAGAAATAACTATTGAACAACATTTTGGATCGTTTACAAATGCAATTCGTAAGTCGATCAGTTTCATGAATTTTAGTCAAAACTTCTGAAATAATGAACAACCACATTCTCCAAAACTATAGATAAGAGCTAAAGTTCAATCTTTCCAATTCTAGTCTTCTGTTTCATCTTTGTCTGGCCTCAGAAGCTACAACGCCGCACTGAAATTCACTCATCTTGCAATCGCCCTTTTATACTATCGTTTCATCTGCCTACCTTAAAATATATATTTCCTGTCACCTTAGCTCAGTTAGCTAGTTAGTTCATTCAATTTCGTATTTTATATTTTCATAATATTACCCATCGTCATACAACTCATCATATCAGTTTCGTTAATCTTCGAAACAATTAATTCTATTCACAAAAGTCAGTTGAGGAGCCACGAGTGCGGTTATATACTCATATAAAAATGAAAAATAATGTGAATTCAATATGTCGTTATAAAATTACGACATCTATCTTGGTGGGAAATATTTACCAGATACTTTTCCACATTTTTCACAGCTATGTATACCGTGCCCATGGCCTCTTAATATTATAAAGACTTACTCGGTTATATCTAGATAATAATGCTACTACTAGTAACTATAATATTATTAACAATAATACTAATAATGATAAAGAGTGTCTTACTGTACATGTTCGATAAAGGAGACACAAGTTATAATATTATACTTTTAAACAGCGTTAGCGATCGATGTAGTAGACGACATTCAGAGATATTTCCTAATCATTCGATAAAAATTAAAAAGGAAACCTTGATATTTCATAGTCTGATCGCGACTTTCAGAAATTGAGCTCAGATTAGAAAGAATGAAAATTAAAAACAATGGATGGATGTATGACTTTTAGTTCACTATCCACAAAGAATACAATTGAATCTATCAGTGTCATAATTTTCTTCAATGTTATTTGCTAGCCGAATAACGAATTGTCTCTGAGTTAAAACGTATTTGAAATAATGTTTCAAATAATTACCACCAAATATTAGCAATATTTCTGATATTATTTTTTTAATTGTTTGTGGTAAGAAAAACGTACCAATTTCGTATTGTTAAATGTTCTACAGTGCATGCGACGTGCATAAATATTTAAAATTTTGAGAAAAAATTAATTTCTTCAAATTGTTTAATGATATCCACCATGCCGGAATTTCGAAACACATTTCATGCACAGGAAGTCTTGAGAAAGACTTCAGAAATATTTCTAAAGCATAATTTTGGAGATTATTAAGTCGAGCTTGTCGTATTCTATCATTTATTTGTCTACGAATATTATGCGCGAATTTGTATACTTTTATTGAATCAATTATATTAGTAATTTAGCGAGTTTGTATATCTCCAATTCACTCGTTTGAAAAGCTCATTCATTATAAATTTGATGTGAAAAGTTATCGTAAGGTGCTTTAATCATTCAAATCTTAAATCAAACTTTTACAAAGAAATTATTCAAAGCTTGAATTTGGGAATAATTGCTCCTGAATTAGAATTTCCACGAAGTCACACTCATATTAACAGTCGTAAAAAAATAGTTTTGAATATGGTGGAACTATTAGTATATGTCATTGTTACGAGCTAATCATATGAGTGAATATAATGATAAACATTATTGTAATTAAAACGCTATCGATTATTATGTGAAGGATGATTGTTACTCTATATACACTAATGCGTGATGTCTCTAACCACTGATCATGTTATAGCTCGAGGGTGATGTAACTTTTAACAACTGCAATGAAATGAATTTAATCGATCGTGATATAATAGGTCATTATGAAAATTCATCGTTAATTATACATAAATTTGACATAGACGAATTCTAAGATAACTTAGAATTGTAAGTAAGTTTTCACTTGTATAGTAAAGTATTTCAAATCATTATTTATAACCAACAGATAAGTGAGTAATTTAATTATCATCAAAATCGTACGAAACTAATGTAAGCAAATTATTCAGAACGATGTAATAACAATTTAATAAAATACATAACTTTTAATTGATATGGGTTATTCTAGTGATGAATTCAAATTAGTGGAATAACCAACTTCTTCTTCGCTATAACTTTTTTTAAACCTTTTTTATTGTATTAGAGAATGGAGAGGGGATCTTTATTGTAATCGTTGTTTTTACCATTCATTTTATTCACTTGAAAATAAAACAACGTAATGTTTTAAAACAGATTCTCTGCAAAATTTATTATTTTTTAAAATTGGTCCCAGCACGTACTTAAATTTCTTAGGAGAATTAATTTTCACTAGATCATTTAACGTATTATAAATTTACAATACCATATCATTTATATTAGTGAGACTACTTAGTAGTATTTTCTCCGGTGTGATTGTATTATCTGTAAATATAAGTTGCAACATGTATATGGTTAAAAAATAAAGAAAGATAATTGTTATACTTAACGTACCCAACTGATACCAAAGATCTCTATTTCCAGCATCAGCTCGTGCTGAATTCAACGCGTTACGAATCGCTATTGGAATGGAGCAGCTCATACATAAAGGTGGTTCACCTGCCGCTAAAAACGAACGAACGATTCAGATTAAATACGAAAATATTAAGTTTATCAGTTCTACAATTTTTCACTTTATCATTTTCACCAACAATTCGCAAAGTACACTGATCTAAATGTAACCTTATTCTCATGTAATTTGGGTTCGAATATAATCAGTGATATCGATAAATAAAACGAAAATTGAAATCAAGTACATTTCGAGCGAAGAATTCCGAGAGGGTTTGGTGAGTTGCGACGAAACGATACGCGGAAATCGACGGGTATATCCTTTGCTCCTGGGACCTTGTAATTCTAGAAGAAAAAAATATAATTGGTCAATTGAGGAAGTTGAAAAATCGTAGCCGTGATACAAATCCAACTTACCCAAGTTCTGTAATTTGTTAGAGCTCCGGTATCAGGATCATAAATCAAATCCTCGGTGAGCCACATACCCATACCCATAACAAATGCACCTTCTACTTGACCAACGTCGATTTCAGGGCTCAAACTGATGCCGGTATCCTCTAGTATATCCACTCGGCGAACAAGATGTTGACCAGTCAACATATCGACTTCGACTTCTGCAACTGTAGTTCCGTAAACTGGATACGTTTTAATTTCTTGCGTCGGAGTGAACCTTGAAATATTTTGCAAGCCACATGATTTTTCTCCCGGAATTTAGTTTAAGTATTGTATCCTGACTATTATACTAGATAGAAGTACGGGGGTCATTTGAAATTTTGGGAATCCTGATGTAAAAACCCAACCCATTGGGCTCAAATCGGTTACCCGAGAATATCAGTAAGTGTCGGGATCCCGAAAATTTCGGTAAATATCAAATACTTTTTTAATAAAATTAAGTTATTCATTTGCCGAGATAACTTGAAGAAACAACGGAGACCGCTTATTTGATACCTCTCTAACATACAAGTTGCCGAAAATTGGTTCTTTATCCAAAAATTCATGAGTACTAAAATCGAAAACTATACTGAATCTTTTTTCCGGTTCTATTTTGTGAGCCATGGTCGAAAAAAAAACAAAAATCTTAAATAATTTTTATTAATAATTCATACCATGTCCTGTATATTAAAACCGAAAATTGTTAAAAGATCTAGGAAAAAAAATCTGACTCGACCCGACCGAATCCGGGATTTTTGGGAAACCGCAAACTACTTAAACTAGGCTAGAATAATATGGCGTCTCACATGTATGAAGCACACATGTCAACGTTCTTAGCGTGGGCTGTCAATACTATTTCCTGCCACGATGCTTTAGAACCCAACTCATCTTTGATCGGTTGGAGCCGTTGATTTAACTCTTTACAAGCCATTTGTGTAGCCTAAATAAAAATGGGAGCGAATATAGCTCTTGACGTTTGGGTAAAAGCTAACTATACTTACATATCCGCACGTGTCACTGCCAAGAGCACCACCAGTACAATAATTATTTGGTGCCGCCATGGACTGACTTGGTTTAACACTGACCATTTTCAAATCTATGCCCAAGGTATAGGCGGCTATCTGAGCTATCTGAGAATAATTCATTAAATAATACATTCGAACTCGTTATATTAATCTCGAAATTGCGATACAATCAAAATATTTTTTTGCTCACTTTAGTATGAAGCCCTTGGCCCATTTCTATACCACCATGAGCAACCGAAACCGTGCCATCTCGGGCATATATCGAGACCAAAGCATGAAAATGTCCCCAAATCTCCAAACCGCATTTCATCAGTACTAATGATATCCCTCGTTTTTTCCAACGATTTTCCTTAAAAAAAATTAAAAGTTGTGAATCATTGTATATTTTCTATATTATTTTTCAAGTAAACTCACAGTATTGAACTTTTTCACGTCTTTCAGCCTCTGTTCGTAATCGGAGGTTTTTTTTATTTCATCTATCATCGGTAGCAAGGCATCCTTATCTGCATCGTTCATGTTTTTCAACCGTACTTCGAGTGGATCTTTGCCGGTCACTCTGGCAATCCTTTCCATTATGTGCTCTATCATGGCGATACCTTCTGCTGCACCTGAAACATGAATTATTGGCGTCAATACACATTTAATAACATTCAAATATACGAAGGGATGTTATCTGATTTTACTGGAAAGTAATGTTTGAACTTTCGAAATAATGTAAACGTATGAACACAAGTACTTTCAACGGTTTTTACAATAAGGTACATGTACACAATATGCGCCACCTAAGCGAGAAAGATCACTACACCGCGTAAAGTGTGAATTTCCCAAAGTAGCTAGGCGACAAATGAAAAGTCTACTCAATACCTTCAAAATGAGCCAAGCTGTATACAATTTGGACTTTTCTACACTGAGATATAAAACTTCAAAAAAAAAAATTTTTGGAATTATTATTTTCATCCGGTCTCAAATATCCTCTTCAAATGTTATGAAGAGAACATTTTGATCTTGACCACAATATGGTGTAAAGGAAATCCCCTATGGCTAGAGATAACAATATTTATCACGCTCTAAGCATTTCATTGTAGATTTAAGATGAGTTAAATTCCTAGTAACACGCATGACCGTTTATGAAAGGGAAAATCAGTTGATAAAGGCACTCTTCTGATTCGATCACCCGAATGTTTTGTTGGAGCATTACGATAACGGATAAATCCCCTGTATCAGTTAGTTTTGGCGTTGAAAAATAGGCACATCTGACCAGGGGCTCTGCACCAGGTATTGCCGGGCAGGTCGGTCTTGCAGTCGAATGTGTTGACGGTCCAGGTGGCCACGTCGTAGCAGTTGTAAAGGTTGAAGGCAGCCGCGAGGGCTGAGGTGTCGTTGAACGAAGCTCCGGCGTTGCCGTAGTACATCATGTCCATGAACTGTATCTTGCCCGCGGAATCGAAGCCCATGTCGTACTCGAGCAGAGTGTCCGGCCGCTTGCCGACGGTGCGCATGTTGTCCTCGATCGTCAGCACCAGCCTCGTCGGCTGCCCGAGCTTGTGGCAGGCGAGGGCGCAGGCACAGGCGAACTGGGTCGCGCGGGTGATCTTCGCCCCGTAACCCCCACCGATTCGCCTTACCTTCATGTTTATGCTGAAAATACACGACGTTGCAAAGCTCGATTTGATTTAATTCGCCATGACAAGAATCCAGTGACTATTGTACACAAGTATTTGGAATTTTTATATTCCGGAATGTTTTTCATTTCTATGATATTATTTTGCGATATTCTCTACACGCGGAACAATTATCGGAAGAGCAGTTACGATAAAATTGGATAAGCCTATTTCCAGAAATAATTTTTTTATGATTCAAAATGTTTATTAGACTTGAGATTGAGATTGAGATTGAGAGGAAAGTATACCCACAATTCACTTCAATCGATTCAAAATACATTAGAAATGCAAAACCTGCTAGATACTGCGTGTAACTAAATTTTTGATGATAAAAGTGATCTTTTTAACCTGTTCATAGGCACAGCAAGAATTGATGCAATATTGGCCTGCGTGAGATCCATCCATTGAGTTGAAGAAAAAACGTCTATGCCATCTTCTACTGGTACACAAACACACGTTTGAGATTCCATAGAAAAATGGTATTGCGCTCCGCTTTCATGAAAGCCCTTAATTTTGAAGCTAACATTTTTGCCTAAACATTTGATTACGTCAATACGTGAATTCCGATCGTTTTCTTAGATAGAATTGAAATTAATATTCTTTGCCTGCGGGTGATCTTGCTGGTAGAGCCATTACTTGATTCAACCGCGTCTTGTCGTTACTTGCCAAAACGTCCCGAATAGTGATCATCGCTTTTTGCGTAGGTCCCTTTGCATAAATCAACTTGACTTTTGATGCCGCATATTGGGCAATATTTTGCGATGTTGCAACTATCATCCCGTAAGCTTGCCCTGCATATTTTATTTCCTTATCTGCGAATAACTAAAAAAAAATGACGGATTTCAATCAGTTAACATAATTTTAGTGAGAAAAAAAATGTCATAGTCTTCGTTCATTTACAGGTTCATTCTCAAACATGAAGAAGAATTTACTTGCTGGATTGATAAACGTATTCAATCCAGGGATATCTGCAGCTGAATAAAATGCTACTACTCCATCGATGTCCTGGAAGGTCGAATTGAAATTGTCATCAATCTAAATATCATTTTGAAACAATTCATTAAAGCAATATTCACCAAAGCTTCTTCCGTTTCAATTTTATCAAAAGCTCCACGGGCTTCAGCCACAGTTAGAGCACAAAATACTTCATTTTCTCTAATAATCAAATCATTTATATATTCTCCTTCGCCCGACGTTTGGTATATTGATTCGATTTTAGGCATAGGTTGATTTATAGGCCACATCTCGCGGTCCGTATCAAAATCTTGCTTTCCAGAAGATAGCTCACGTTGTATTAGAAAAGCACCGCTGCGTAGTTTAGGACTTGCCTTTTTAGGGTTGACATTCAGAACGAACTAACGCAATTTTAGGGTAAAAATGAAATTAGTCTGAATTGATATGTATGCATATATATTTATATTTTTCTTATCTATTTGAAATATTATTAAAAAAAATTAATTCGCTTTTGAAAAGTAACTACAAGTTTTTTGATCTCAATTGATATATTATAATTCATGCCATCTTAGAGTTTCTAAAATAATCAGGTTACCTTGTAGAGTAAGCAAACAGCCAACAATTTTCGATATTCTGGTTTGAAATCTGGTAATACGTGATCCGGGTTCAGTTCAAATTTTAAAGTTTCTAGAGCCATTTTGAGTATTTTAACATCGAGAATAGATTTTCCCTGTAAATATTCTTCTGTTTTCGTCGCGTGCAGCTGAAACCCAATTGCCATGTATCTAACAATCCAAATTTTGCTCCAAATTAATATTTACTTACAAAGTCTGGTCTGATTCCTCCGAAAATAATGTTCGGTTTCTCTAAAACTTTTCCGTTACCGTCTAGTTTGAAAAGGAAACCAGCGTTGACAATAGCATGGGCATTCTGACTTCTGGGCATGATCTTACAACAAGAGAAATTATTTTATAGCAGGGTATATTTCATGAATTTGAACATGCTTTCATACGAATTGCAGTTTGATATTATTTCAAAAAAACAATAAAGAAGTACATAGTTTACCTTCGAAGCTACCGCAAGATAAATTATAAATAAGCATATGGGCAATAGGGTTCATGGAAAAATATAGATTCAGATGGATCAGAGAACGAATTACCTTATAAGTCTTGTAGACATATTCTTTGCCCAATGATGGAAGGGCAACACTGTAGATTATTTTTTGGTACATGTTCAAATCCAAAAATTGTTGTAGTGTAAAGCTGTACTTTGAGCCTGGTGCATCAACTGAAAATAAATATATTCAAATGAATTAATCCGAAGTCAGCTTTACCATTTCATGATAACAATATTGATCTACTTACGAATATGTAGCTGAGCACCTGCAGTCTCCAATATTAAGAAAATATCCGAAGGAAATTCGCGGTTTTGATTTTTTATCATTAGATTGCCAGCAATTGTTCCAATCTATGGAATATTAGAGTATTCGTGAAATAAATCAGCAACAAACGATTATGACAAAAATTACATTACTTACATTCCTTATTGGTATACTAGCTACAAGGTCAATGTGTTTAGCCATATTTTTCAAGTAGCCAAATCCGGGGTCATCCATATATTTTTCAAAAGTCATTTTGGCCATTGAAAGAGTAACGTTGCCACCTAGAATCAGCGAGTCCTTTTCCTTTTCAATGCGATGTAAATCCGGAATATCATTGATATCTATATACAGTTGTACTTTTGGAAGACGATAGACACCTTTCAATCAGAATATATCTATTAAGTAGAAGTGCAAGACAATTATTTTTATTTTCATTGTTCAATCAAATACCATGAGCAGTATTCCCTCCATTCAGTACATAAGTTGCCTTCGAATTTTTAACAAAGAGTTCAAAAACTCTGTCAACTTCCAAAATTTTGTGAAATTTCGCAGAATCTTTGAGATCCAAAGTCAATGTACGTGGAATGCTGGATTTATAAATGATTTCCAAATCCTTGCAAGTACCATCACACGAAATTTTTGGACAAGTTCTGCAAGATCTAATACTGTACATATCCTGAAAGCGAATTCTCATAATAATTGAACTGGAGAGTCAAAATAAAACATAAAGATCATAGATTGTGCAAAACAAAATTACTTCAATATCTCTAATCCGTTCTTTCATCATCGGCGGAGCATCACTAGCGAAACTTTTGAAAGTATCCAAAATAGGCCTATATCCCGTACATCGACAGATGTTGCTCGCGAAAGAATTTTCTATCTCTTTCATCGTCATTTTTCCATTTTGCGTGAGGCTATTTGGTATATTTCGAGTCGAAATTGGAAGAAAACATACAAATAATACAATTTAGTTTACCCAGCTCAATTATAAAAATCGCACACGCTGTGAGATTCTTATTATTACATTACATTTTCGCTGGCCCGCTCTAGAATGCTGGGTGAAAATGCGAATTTCATTTACCTGTGCATGTTCATGACCCACCCAGGGGAACAAAAACCGCATTGGGACCCACACATACCAGCCAAAGCTGCTTGGAGTGTATGGTAACCCGTTTTGCGATTTCCTAATCCTTCCACGGTGGTAATCTTCCATCTATGACATACGTCGAATGAATATATAAATGCAAATTATGAGATTATTTATGAATTCAATCATTTTTTATTAAATCATCTCCCAAAGCAAAATATGCAACAGGCTCTTGTCGCAAACATGCCTCTATTTGTGATGTACAGTATGCAAGAAGTGCAGGCAGCTTCTTTTATATTAGGTATGACCACGTACAGCTCGCACTTTTTGCGCACATGACTTGCCGTACTCACAGATGTATAGACAATGATTGTGTGACGGCATGCGTCTAGTGACTCTAGTGACTGATTTTTTTCATAGTACGCGAGAGGTTAGTATGACACCTTGCGCGGGCCCGACACCCGACGCTAGGTCCGAGTGTGGCGCACGTGCGACGCGCCGCGCGTCTCAGCAACGGGCACGGAGAGGCCTGCTATCTTTCAAAGGGCCCTAAAACGCCAGCTCCCGTCTCTCGACCTTCGCCGCGCACTTTTTCTGGCTACCTTTTCCAACGGATATGATTGACGAAAATCAAAGTTGGAATTTCGCGTTTTTCTGTTTGAATATTGAATTTAGACGATCGCGATATTAGAATTTTTTATAGGGAATGTTGAGATTTTCAAAACAAGATCTCACAAGAAATAGTTTCAAACTTTTTTTATAAGATTTGATGATAGACTTTTATCACGAGTCAATTACGAATTGGATAGATTTAACGTTGACAATTTAAATACGCGTATTAGCTGGTTGAATTCTCGATTTATAAAGAATATGAAGAATTACGTTTGAAATTTGAGGCATATGTTCGGTAGAAATTGAACTTTAGAATAGAGTTAAAATGTAAACAATAGAAATATGCTAGTGATTAATAGTTAAGAATAAATTTTGTAGTTAACGAGTCGTGTAAAAATTGTAACGCAGCATAGCGCGCTGCAACGAGACGCGCGTGCAGCAACCCGCGCGCGGCATAGCGCCGTGGCGGGGAAGGGCCTGCTATTTCTCGGAAAAACCATAAAAACGGGAACTCTCACTTTCCGGCCCTCGATGTGCGCTTTTCCAGCTGCCTTTCCGAAACACAGGCGTTAACGAAGATGCGCATATGATTTCGGTTTTTCGATCATCAAAATTCGGTTTTTCATTTTAGCGCAATATCGCTCAATACTTTTCTACTGGAAATTCAATTACGGTTCGAATGAGACCACACAAGTTTAGGTTTCAATTAAAATTTTAATCAAATAATTCGAAATTTAGTTCGCTTAATCCCATATTTGAGTCGATTTCTTCGTCTTGTAGATCTTTAACGTCACGAATATGAAGTTAAATCGCGATATTACCAAAATTGCGAATTTTAGATTTTTCATTAGAGACACGCCCCCACGCTTAGCACAGGCCTAAGGAAGCGAGAGAAAGCGAGCGTTGTAAAATTAGTTATTAGATAACTAAAATTTGGTTTTTCACATTATGACAAAATAAGTTTTTCATACATGAAATTTCAGGACCTTTTAGTAAAGACCTCACAACAAGTAGGTTTTGCTATTTTCGCAAGGTCTGGCGAGATATTTCTGGTATGGAATATATGTTTTTGAATAGAATCTATAAGTTTTGAGATAATATTAAGTAAATTTGAGTGAAATGAATTTATTTCAAAGTCGAATAACGACTTGGAAGGCGTATTTTTATAGGATTAGATTATTGGTTAAGCGCGACGCGTAACATTGTGCGAATTAGTGTAGTGAATTGCGCGTGAACCTGAATCCGCGCAATTCAATGTGTAAATCCGCGATATAACGTACACATATGAATGACATTCGCATCTATAGGTATAAGTATTACTTATTAAGTAACATGGTAATTTTCCCCACCACGTCTTAATGTCAAGAGTTTGTATGGGTAACTTGGAAGGAGGAAAAGGCGTTTCCCGGGTAGTTTCCCTAAAATAGAGTTGACCAATGGGAGACGCGGCCCGGCCGCCGATAAGGGTCCATTGGAGAGTCGCTGTGTAGGGAGGGGGAAGGAGTGGGAGGAAACCTCATGCGCTTTCTATCGCTCCACTGCACAAAATGCGCCCTAAGCAGTGGCGGGGATGGCTGGGGCTAACCCTCTCATCCTCCCTTTCTGACTCTCTTGCTCTCTCTCTCTCTCTCTCTTTCCAATGTACAGGATCTATACCTGCCATAGGAGAAAGTGAGAGATCCGATTTTGCGCTCTCGCTTGCTTCAATGGGTCCTTATGGGAATAAGAAGGGCCTACGGCAGTGCATCGCCAGCACAGTGACGCTGCTCTTGGAGTGAGTGGCACTGCGAAGGAAGACTTGTTCTCCTAGCTCACTCGGCCAACGTTCTCACGGAGACGAGTTTTTCCTGGCTCGTGGGCTACGTTTCCGATTGAACTTTTGGACCGAATCGTCCTCTTTTTCTCATTCACTCGGCCTACGTTCTCGCGGTGACGGGTTTTTCCTGGCTCGTGGGCTTCGTTACCGATTGAACTTTTGGACCGCGTCGTCCTCTTTTTCTCATTCACTCGGCCTACGTTCTCGCGGAGACGGGTTTTTCCTGGCTCGTGGGCTTCGTTACCGATTGAACTTTTGGACCGCGTCGTCCTCTTTTTCTCATTCAGTCGGCCTACGTTCTCGCGGTGACGGGCTTTTCCTGGCTCGTGGGCTACCTTTCCGATTGAACTTCTGGACCGAATCGTCCTCTTTTTCTCATTCACTCGGCCTACGTTCTCGCGGTGACGGGTTTTTCCTGGCTCGTGGGCTTCGTTACCGATTGAACTTTTGGACCGCGTCCTCCCCTTTTTCTCATTCACTCGGCTTACGTTCTCGCGGAGACGGGTTTTCCTGGTTCGTGGGCTTCGTTACCGATTGAACTTTTGGACCACGTCGTCCTCTTTTTCTCATTCACTCGGCCTACGTTCTCGCGGAGACGGGTTTTTCCTGGCTCGTGGGCTTCGTTACCGATTGAACTTTTGGACCGCGTCCTCCCCTTTTTCTCATTCAGTCGGCCTACGTTCTCGCGGAGACGGGTTTTTCCTGGCTCGTGGGCTTCGTTACCGATTGAACCTACGGACCGCGTCGTCCTCTTTTTCTCATTCACTCGGCCTACGTTCTCGCGGAGACGGGTTTTTCCTGGCTCGTGGGCTTCGTTACCGATTGAACTTTTGGACCACGTCGTCCTCTTTTTCTCATTCACTCGGCCTACGTTCTCGCGGAGACGGGTTTTTCCTGGCTCGTGGGCTTCGTTACCGATTGAACTTTTGGACCGCGTCCTCCCCTTTTTCTCATTCACTCGGCTTACGTTCTCGCGGAGACGGGTTTTTCCTGGTTCGTGAGCTTCGTTACCGATTGAACTTTTGGACCGCGTCGTCCTCTTTTTCTCATTCACTCGGCCTACGTTCTCGCGGAGACGGGTTTTTCCTGGCTCGTGGGCTTCGTTACCGATTGAACTTTTGGACCGCGTCCTCCCTTTTTCTCATACAGTCGGCCTACGTTCTCGCGGAGACGGGTTTTTCCTGGCTCGTGGGCTTCGTTACCGATTGAACTTACGGACCGCGTCGTCCTCTTTTTCTCATTCACTCGGCCTACGTTCTCGCGGAGACGGGTTTTTCCTGGCTCGTGGGCTTCGTTACCGATTGAACTTTTGGACCACGTCGTCCTCTTTTTCTCATTCACTCGGCCTACGTTCTCGCGGAGACGGGTTTTTCCTGGCTCGTGGGCTTCGTTACCGATTGAACTTTTGGACCGCGTCGTCCTCTTTTTCTCATTCACTCGGCCTACGTTCTCGCGGAGACGGGTTTTTCCTGGCTCGTGGGCTTCGTTACCGATTGAACTTTTGGACCGCGTCGTCCTCTTTTTCTCATTCACTCGGCCTACGTTCTCGCGGAGACGGGTTTTTCCTGGCTCGTGGGCTTCGTTACCGATTGAACTTTTGGACCGCGTCGTCCTCTTTTTCTCATTCACTCGGCCTACGTTCTCGCGGAGACGGGTTTTTCCTGGCTCGTGGGCTTCGTTACCGATTGAACTTTTGGACCGCGTCGTCCTCTTTTTCTCATTCACTCGGCCTACGTTCTCGCGGAGACGGGTTTTTCCTGGCTCGTGGGCTTCGTTACCGATTGAACTTTTGGACCGCGTCCTCCCTTTTTCTCATTCACTCGGCCTACGTTCTCGCGGAGACGGGTTTTTCCTGGCTCGTGGGCTTCGTTACCGATTGAACTTTTGGACCGCGTCGTCCTCTTTTTCTCATTCACTCGGCCTACGTTCTCGCGGAGACGGGTTTTTCCTGGCTCGTGGGCTTCGTTACCGATTGAACTTTTGGACCGCGTCGTCCTCTTTTTCTCATTCACTCGGCCTACGTTCTCGCGGAGACGGGTTTTTCCTGGCTCGTGGGCTTCGTTACCGATTGAACTTTTGGACCGCGTCGTCCTCTTTTTCTCATTCACTCGGCCTACGTTCTCGCGGAGACGGGTTTTTCCTGGCTCGTGGGCTTCGTTACCGATTGAACTTTTGGACCGCGTCGTCCTCTTTTTCTCATTCACTCGGCCTACGTTCTCGCGGAGACGGGTTTTTCCTGGCTCGTGGGCTTCGTTACCGATTGAACTTTTGGACCGCGTCGTCCTCTTTTTCTCATTCACTCGGCCTACGTTCTCGCGGAGACGGGTTTTTCCTGGCTCGTGGGCTTCGTTACCGATTGAACTTTTGGACCGCGTCGTCCTCTTTTTCTCATTCACTCGGCCTACGTTCTCGCGGAGACGGGTTTTTCCTGGCTCGTGGGCTTCGTTACCGATTGAACTTTTGGACCGCGTCGTCCTCTTTTTCTCATTCACTCGGCCTACGTTCTCGCGGAGACGGGTTTTTCCTGGCTCGTGGGCTTCGTTACCGATTGAACTTTTGGACCGCGTCGTCCTCTTTTTCTCATTCACTCGGCCTACGTTCTCGCGGAGACGGGTTTTTCCTGGCTCGTGGGCTTCGTTACCGATTGAACTTTTGGACCGCGTCGTCCTCTTTTTCTCATTCACTCGGCCTACGTTCTCGCGGAGACGGGTTTTTCCTGGCTCGTGGGCTTCGTTACCGATTGAACTTTTGGACCGCGTCGTCCTCTTTTTCTCATTCACTCGGCTACGTTCTCGCGGAGACGGGTTTTTCCTGGCTCGTGGGCTTCGTTACCGATTGAACTTTTGGACCGCGTCGTCCTCTTTTTCTCATTCACTCGGCCTACGTTCTCGCGGAGACGGGTTTTTCCTGGCTCGTGGGCTTCGTTACCGATTGAACTTTTGGACCGCGTCGTCCTCTTTTTCTCATTCACTCGGCCTACGTTCTCGCGGAGACGGGTTTTTCCTGGCTCGTGGGCTTCGTTACCGATTGAACTTTTGGACCGCGTCGTCCTCTTTTTCTCATTCACTCGGCCTACGTTCTCGCGGAGACGGGTTTTTCCTGGCTCGTGGGCTTCGTTACCGATTGAACTTTTGGACCGCGTCGTCCTCTTTTTCTCATTCACTCGGCCTACGTTCTCGCGGAGACGGGTTTTTCCTGGCTCGTGGGCTTCGTTACCGATTGAACTTTTGGACCGCGTCGTCCTCTTTTTCTCATTCACTCGGCCTACGTTCTCGCGGAGACGGGTTTTTCCTGGCTCGTGGGCTTCGTTACCGATTGAACTTTTGGACCGCGTCGTCCTCTTTTTCTCATTCACTCGGCCTACGTTCTCGCGGAGACGGGTTTTTCCTGGCTCGTGGGCTTCGTTACCGATTGAACTTTTGGACCGCGTCGTCCCTTTTTCTCATTCACTCGGCCTACGTTCTCGCGGTGACGGGTTTTTCCTGGCTCGTGGGCTTCGTTACCGATTGAACTTTTGGACCGCGTCGTCCTCTTTTTCTCATTCACTCGGCCTACGTTCTCGCGGTGACGGGTTTTTCCTGGCTCGTGGGCTTCGTTACCGATTGAACTTTTGGACCGCGTCGTCCTCTTTTTTCTCATTCACTCGGCCTACGTTCTCGCGGAGACGGGTTTTTCCTGGCTCGTGGGCTTTGTTACCGATTGAACTTTTGGACCGCGTCGTCCTCTTTTTCTCATTCACTCGGCCTACGTTCTCGCGGAGACGGGTTTTTCCTGGCTCGTGGGCTTCGTTACCGATTGAACTTTTGGACCGCGTCGTCCTCTTTTTCTCATTCACTCGGCCTACGTTCTCGCGGTGACGGGTTTTTCCTGGCTCGTGGGCTTCGTTACCGATTGAACTTTTGGACCGCGTCGTCCTCTTTTTCTCATTCACTCGGCCTACGTTCTCGCGGTGACGGGTTTTTCCTGGCTCGTGGGCTTCGTTACCGATTGAACTTTTGGACCGCGTCGTCCCCTTTTTCTCATTCACTCGGCCTACGTTCTCGCGGTGACGGGTTTTTCCTGGCTCGTGGGCTTCGTTACCGATTGAACTTTTGGACCGCGTCGTCCCCTTTTTCTCATTCACTCGGCCTACGTTCTCGCGGAGACGGGTTTTTCCTGGCTCGTGGGCTTCGTTACCGATTGAACTTTTGGACCGCGTCGTCCTCTTTTTCTCATTCAGTCGGCCTACGTTCTCGCGGTGACGGGTTTTTCCTGGCTCGTGGGCTTCGTTACCGATTGAACTTTTGGACCGCGTCGTCCTCTTTTTCTCATTCACTCGGCCTACGTTCTCGCGGAGACGGGTTTTTCCTGGCACGTGGGCTTCGATACCGATTGAACTTTTGGACTGCGTCGTCCTCTTTTTCTCATTCACTCGGCCTACGTTCTCGCGGTGACGGGCTTTTCCTGGCTCGTGGGCTACCTTTCCGATTGAACTTCTGGACCGAATCGTCCTCTTTTTCTCATTAAGTCGGCCTACGTTCTCGCGGTGACGGGTTTTTCCTGGCTCGTGGGCTTCGTTACCGATTGAACTTTTGGACCGCGTCGTCCTCTTTTTCTCATTCACTCGGCCTACGTTCTCGCGGAGACGGGTTTTTCCTGGCTCGTGGGCTTCGTTACCGATTGAACTTTTGGACCGCGTCGTCCTCTTTTTCTCATTCACTCGGCCTACGTTCTCGCGGAGACGGGTTTTTCCTGGCTCGTGGGCTTCGTTACCGATTGAACTTTTGGACCGCGTCGTCCTCTTTTTCTCATTCACTCGGCCTACGTTCTCGCGGAGACGGGTTTTTCCTGGCTCGTGGGCTTCGTTACCGATTGAACTTTTGGACCGCGTCGTCCCCTTTTTCTCATTCAGTCGGCCTACGTTCTCGCGGTGACGGGTTTTTCCTGGCTCGTGGGCTTCGTTACCGATTGAACTTTTGGACCGCGTCGTCCCCTTTTTCTCATTCACTCGGCCTACGTTCTCGCGGAGACGGGTTTTTCCTTGCTCGTGGGCTTCTGTTACCGATTGAACTTTTGGACCGCGTCGTCCTCTTTTTCTCATTCACTCGGCCTACGTTCTCGCGGAGACGGGTTTTTCCTGGCTCGTGGGCTTTGTTACCGATTGAACTTTTGGACCGCGTCGTCCTCTTTTTCTCATTCACTCGGCCTACGTTCTCGCGGAGACGGGTTTTTCCTGGCTCGTGGGCTTCGTTACCGATTGAACTTTTGGACCGCGTCGTCCTCTTTTTCTCATTCAGTCGGCCTACGTTCTCGCGTTGACGGGTTTTTCCTGGCTCGTGGGCTTCGTTACGGATTGAACTTTTGGACCGCGTCGTCCCCTTTTTCTCATTCACTCGGCCTACGTTCTTGCGGAGACGGGTTTTTCCTTGCTCGTGGGCTACGTTACCGATGGAACTTTTGGACCGCGTCGTCCTCTTTTTCCCATTCACTTGGACGAGATGGTGCTACTGTGTGATGGTGCTGTCAATTATGAGCTGAAATAGATTTTATTTGGTCCTGCATTTCAAACCGCGTAAAAATTTAATAGAGTCGCTTTTCCACTTCAAATTCAAGACTTTAGACCATTAATCAACGAAAATGAAGTCTATTGAATTATCGCGAGATAAAGTACGATCGGAGTTTTGTCTGCTATTCCAACCTATAATATGATGTCATCGGCTACTCTCTATGTATACAGACATCTCTTTCTATATCTATATACACCCCACTACAAATCACGTGGTTAGATCTACACCAATCAAATCACGAGTTAATGCCTTCACTCTAAAGGCCATCATTTTTTCATATAAGAGAATATAAGGAACTTTGATAATAAAGCGACAAATATCTAAATAAACAGAAATAGTAATTATGCAACATGTGCTCAAAGAGCAACTTTGCACATACTATTGCATGAATATATTTTTTTTGTCTTAATCTAATTTACTATACCTCGGTTTTCAAAATTTACTATTCCCACAGTAGCTGAAGAACAGAAAATGTAATCTAAGATCAATACATTCTTCCATATCCTTGTTGACATAATGTACAAGTGTATTTCAATCCGACCGGTTGAACCATTTTCTATATCTTCAGTATAAATCAATACATACAAACATATTCACATACATACCTCCTCTAAACTACTTGAAATATGATCTTATTGTATTCATTTGTATTTTCATGGTATTTTAATTTTATGAACAGTCATTCACTTTTCTTATGATTAATTAGATTATTTTTTTAAGACTTTGAAATAGCTGATACTTAAAATCAGTAAAATTATTTATGGCATACGTGATCATAAACGCTCCTTCTACGCATCGATTTTCGTGCTTTAAATGCGATTTTACGCACCAGTGTTTTCGCCTAATGATTATAGCACAAGTGCGTAAAATCGGATTTTACGCACTCTCATCGATGCGTAAAATTCGCGTTTGATTACTATGCCATAAAATATTTTAGACTTACCCGTCACAAATGAAAATTGGTACGAGACAAGAATTCACTGACATAACTTGGCCATTTATTTCTGCAGTAACTATGCACACACCACATCCTCCTTCAAGGCACATAAACTTAGTTCCTTTCAATTTAGCTTCTTCTCGAATGAAGGTATTCAATGAAGTACCTGAAGGTATGTCTTTGGAAACTGTAAAATCATTTTCAGAATAATTTCTCATTGTATCTTGTTTTTTTTTCAATATTGAAACAAATAATGTCAAATAATCACTGACCTTTATACATAACATTATTGATTGTCACTTGAACAGCTGAGTCAGCATCGAACGTTTTTAAGTCTCGGGAACTAAAAGAATTTGGTTTTAACTCCTCAATTGTGATTTTGAGCACTCTAGATGGGATTAGTGTCGACAATAATAATACATTATGAACTAAATCATATTACACGAAGATTGTCTAGTATCATTCAAATATATACCGATGATCTGCGAGGAAGCTTCAAACCTAATTTTTTAAATGTATTAATCATCGAGAGAACAATTAATACTTTTTCACAATAATAACCCTGCCTTTACATTTGAGAACAATTCGACTGATAACATTATTTGAAAATATATCTATGGCCCAAAATATTTTAAATTATATTTAAAATCTAATTGGAATGCACAAATAACTTATCAAGATTAGAATAAGGTTTTGATGATATTACCAAGTACAATCTCGTTACCGCCAAACGTTACATCGCTCAACGAGCCATAGAAAAGATATGTCATTTTACAAAATTATTAGTGACGGGAGTAGTGCTTTGCGGAAAGGTTTCATTACGTTTGTGCGTAAATGTTCACTCATTGAAGAAATTTGCTCTATCACAGTCACTACCATGTAATCACAAAATATTACTGTAATCATAAGTTGATAGTAATGAAAACATGTAATAATCATATAGATTCAGTGGCATATACATGTATGTACATTCTTAGAAATTTTCAGCAACACTGGATCAATAAGTCGACATTTTTATTTTAATAATCGATTCGGATGATTGAAAATGAGTGTAGAATAATCCTGTGTGTACTGTTATACAAATATCATCAAACTTTAATTTTCTCAAAATAAAAAAGACGATTGATATACATTGGCATTATTTTTCATTGGCACACTGGAATTTCAATATTTATCAGGTTCTGAAGAGACTTTAATACATTTGAAAATTGATATTATTTCCATGAGCATTGATATTTTTTCCATCAGATTCCGAATTCATAATTAATTAAAATTAATGTATTTACCAGCGTAAAGGTGCTTCCTGTACACAATCAAATTTAGTAATAATATTTCTAATAGTGTGGGGCTAGACGTGACTCACTATGGAGACGTTGTCAACGTGACGGGTCACCGATCATGATGAACCTTTTTGAAATACTTTCCGGGTCCTTCAATAAGTCAATTATATACAGTTATTCAGTCTAACGATCGACAAGATATTTTATCAATAATATCTGATGTATATCACGTATACACACACACACACACACACACACACACACACACACACACACACACACACACACACACACACACACACACACGCACACACACACGCACACACACGCACACACACATATATATATATATATATATATATATATATATATAGACACACACACACACACACACACACACGCACCCACACACACACACACACACACACACACACACACACACACACACACACACACACACACACACACACACACACATATATAACTTTTTGTATATATAGCTTACGTTTCAACTAGTATATCGTCGCCTGGGGGGAAAAAGCAACGATCTCAGAAACGCGCTAAAGAAAGATCTATTTCGATTTAAGCGAAATAAAAAGATCTAATCAGATTTTGAAAATTCAAATCAGAGCCTCTTAAATCATATGTCAAAAATTTGGGAAAAAACTGAATTTTGTTGAAAATTAGTATACATGGGTTTTTTAGGTCGCTGATTACGAATCCGGCCTCAGACTGAAATCAGCCTTCACCTTGAGCACGTAGAGACGAGAGTCATATTAAACGTATAACCAACATAATGTTTTCAACAATTTGAATTTTCAAAATTTGAGGCCGGATTCGTGATAAGCGACCTAACAAACCCATGTATACCAATTTTCAACAGAATTCAGTTTTTTTCCAAATTTTTGACAAGTGATCTAAGAGGCTCTAATTTGAATTTTTAAAATCTGAGGCCGGATTCGTGATCAGCGACCTCAACAACCCATGTATACCAATTTTCAACAAAGTTCAATTTTTCCAAATATCAAGTGATCTTAGAGGCTCTAATTTGAATTTTCAAAATCTGAGGCCGGATTCGTAATCAGCGACCTCAAAAACCCATGAATACCGAATTTTAAAAAAATTCAAATTTTTTCCAAATTTTTGTCAGGTGATCTTAGAGGCTCTAATTTTAATTTTCAAAATTTGAGGCAGGATTCGTTATCAGCGACCTCAAAAACACATGTATACCAATTTCTACGAGAAACCATCGAGGCAAAAACTGTTTAACGTAAATAGTTAACTTGGCATATTACATTCAGATGTGTCCTTACACACACATACACACATATTTACATACCCACACACGCACATAAGCAATCGCACTCAAGTGCGCGCGTACCGTATCAACTCCGAACTCGAAAAAACGCCGCAAAATAAAATTAAACCTGAGATAGATTTTTCTATAATGTAAAATCTGAGTTAGATCTCTCTTTAAAAGTCGATTTGAAAACGATCTTTCTATACTGCTCGATTCGGAATAGATCTTTTTATTCCGCTCGATTCGAGATAGATCTTTTTATTCCACTCGATTCGAGATAGATCTTTTTATTTCGCTCAATTCGAAATAGATCTTTTTATTTCGCTCAAATCGAAATAGATCTTTCTTTAGCGCGTTTCTGAGATCGTTGCTTTTTCCCCCCAGGCGACGATATCAAAATTAACAGAGTTGATAATACATTCTCTATTTTACAAACTACATTCTATTCATAGGCTTCTACAAAAACATTTTTCTTCACACTATATACAAAATGACTCACGAATTGTTCGATTTTTTTCCAAAGCATCTGTTTCAACCACGTGCGTCTACACATACGTCACATACTATGATATCGAAAAAATTGAGAAAGCAATAACTTACATGCCATGAAGTAATCTGCTTTCTTCTTGTCCCATTTTGGATTTTCATGCAAATGGAATTTCAAATGCACTTAAGGTTCTTAGATTCAATTTCAATCGATTTTGAAAGCTTTTGATGCATACAACTTCCTGATAAAACTTAGGAAACATACAAAAATTTCTCCTGTGTTTTCCCAGACGGGTGATTGTATTCTTGCTTGACACAAGGTACAACTGAAATTTAATCGTCTGTCTCTTCTGACTGCTCAGATATCTGTAGAATACGTCTTTGCGTAATATGAGATTGGCTATTTTTCCAGTGAGTATATGGAAGGAACATATGATAATGCAACCTACCATTTATGGAAAAATCTACTTCTTTAAAGCTAAGCAGGTAGTCTAGTATATATGGTATAGACTTTCTCTAGCAGTAATTCGTTATCTTGTACGAATAGCCTCTATAATACTTTTCATGCATATTCTAATGTTTTTGTTCTTACTGTTTTCTTAGACTATAATTTTGTTGAAATGATGACTGAAACAGTATAAATATTCTATTTTCTAAAACTTACTTATGTAACGAATACACTAGTAAGCATTTTTCTTCAGGGAATCCTGAATTGATTTTTATTCACCTGAACTCCCGATATTTAAGTAAATGATGCGCGAAATACAATTTTGCAGTTGCACAATAGTTTAGCTAGAAGATGGCCATAGAAGATCTTCTCATTGGTCGATATAATGTTTCGAGCAGCCAGCGGGCACTCCCGCGAGTTCATTACATATTTATTGCACTATACTCAGCAATCGCTTGACCATAGCGCCATAGACATCATTATCATTTATGAACTTATCAAAGCTAGATATAACAAATAGTAGCATATAGGGGAGAGAGGGGCAGATAGGCAGAGTTTTCACAAAATAATTTTTTTTTCACAAGAAAATCAAAATATAGCCAATATTGAAGTTTATTATATGAAAGTACTCGCTCTCACGAGTACACAACAATTTTTATTTCTTTAAAATATTAATTATTTTTTGCCAAATTAACGTTTATGTTCGGCCGAAAAAATATCGACAATGTGCCCCCCAGCGGAGGTAAGTTGACAATCAGACGGGGCGAGTTGGCAGCAGGGAAATTTAACAATATTTATTATCTTTTCACATATCTTTCAATACATTTCAATCCATTAAACACAATATAAACGCTGTCTAAATCGCTGTATGAAGTTTTGGCACAGTATCGATATAAAGAACGTTCTGGAATGTTGTACATCGTAGATGCTTCTGGTACCGACATCCCTTCATATTTAACTTTTCTAATAGCAATTAGAATGACTTCTTTATGTGTAGTGGCTCGAGCTGTTGTTCTTTTGCGATTTCTGACCATTTCTGAAAAAAAGTATATGTTACACAGTATGCCAACATGCCTCCACAAATCTCTGCCAACTTACCTCCCATTGAATAACATGACAACAAATAATATAAAACAAAAACTACTTGACTTTTCAAAAAAATTTTTTTACAAAAATATAGAGGTGGTCAAACTCTATATGACACATTATTAAAAATTATTGTATACCAATATGGGTTTGAAGAAAAACGAAATTTTCTGAACAATCTTTTTTTTTTCCGATCAGCTAAATATTTTAAACTCACCTCATTCCTCTGCAAACAGCGCTGGACATCTGGTACTCAGGACAAATATGTATCGTGGTAATGTACACAAATTGCCCTGAACGCCATCTCCGTACATCGCACGAATTAGGAGATATTTAGAGTTTGCCAACTTACCCACACTGACAACCTGCCCCTCTCTCCCCTACATGTAATTAGGATCGATGCGCATTGCGCGGCACAAGCGTGAAATTGTAAAGAAGCGAGCGCGCTTTGTAGTTAGAAGCACGCGCGCGCGGACGGAGGAAAAAAGCTGCACCCCACGCGCCTGTTAACACTCCGCATGAGGGAGATGTTCCCGCGAAGTGCATGCAACAGCACTCTCCGACCACTTCGCGTCTTCGTAAGCGCATCTTCGCGTGACGACACGGTGGTGGACAAACCGTAAGCTTTCCCATTAGATTTAAAAAAAATGTGTGCAAAAATCCTAGAAATTATAAGAGTTATTTACAAGTTTCGGCAGTTATTTCTGCAAAAATCAAAGTTTTCCTTTCACAAGCTTGGGATTTCTTCAAAAATCAATATTTTGAAATTTACTCACTTACTCCTCTAGGTAGTTTCATTTATACTGAAAAGAAATCTTGTTATTCGTCGCACTATAAAATTTACTTAAGATATGCCGCAAGCCCCAGAGATACTTTCGAAAAAGGCGTCGTTTGAGAAGCTGCAGACATTATTTTGTAAAATATTTCGGTTAATAAAATATTTATTCGTACGTTAATAGATATGTAAACCCGTGCTAATCACGGGTGGCCGGTATGGAGCGCGCATGCGGTGCAGCTCTCCCTTGACCTCGTAGGTTAACAATTTCATCTCAAGGGGATCAGCTACGTTTCTAAAACTCTGAATTGGGTGGCGGTGAATTTTTATTACAGTTTGACTTCTGATAGAGAAAGTTAGATAAATAATCAAATTTCGTTTAAATAATTATTTGCATCGCGACCTTCCATATCTTTAAACATTAAAGAAATCGTGAAAAGTATTTAATTGAAAATGTATGCCAAATCTACATGTAGCACCCTCTTGAAATTCTATTCACCTCTTTGTTTGGCAAAGGGAAATTTACTACCCCCCCCCCCTCTCTTTGTCTTTCTTTAATTACAAATTAGAACATCTACGTACGAAAAAGATCCGAGGCAACAAAAGCAGGGAAGTAGGAGAGATGAGTAAAAATATACAAGATTCTCGAATACAAATTTCTGAATTCAACCGAATTTTCTCAACTAATCTAGAAAATAAAATTCTAAGGCAGAGTCTCAAGCTTTTTACGTTTCTTATATTGGATAGTATCTTCCTACATAGATCCAACAGTCATTAATAATTCAAAGTGTAGTTTATGTACAAAGAGGCGTACTAAATTCAGAATTATGTAATCTTAATCACATCGAATTTATTCATTTAAATCCGAAAAATAACACATTTGGGAAAGATCTTGAAAGTTTTTTTTTAAATTTATTATATTGCACAGTATCTTCATACACAGATTCAACAGAAAACAATGATTTTGAGTGCAGTCATCGTATAAAGATGCGTGAGATGTACATACAAGATTTTGTATATTTCACTGTATATTTCACGCATTTTCATACGGTTTTTGTACTCCAAATCATTATTTTCTGATGAATCTGTGCAAAAAGATACTGTGTAATATAAGAAACTGCAAAAAACTTCTGAGATCCTGCCCAAATATGTTATTTTGTAGATTTAAATGAGAAAAATCGGTTCCAAATATACTTTGCAATATAAGAAACATGTATGAATGTATGAATATCTGCTTGAAATTGTTATTCTGTTTATTTGAGTGAAAACGTTCGGTTGGAATTGAGAGACAAATACCTGGTAACTAAGATGTTATCATTTTTATTCTTACAATCTTTTTCATATTGCTTTCATATCCTTCTTCCTATGTATAAAGAATGGAATGAGAGATTTTGGTGATTGAATCTTGATTATACAATAATAAAATTCAATTAGAACTTGTGCATATGGTGAGGATTATTCACCACACCCGATATCCCATTCTTCCTATGCATAACGAGTACACGGCCCAACGCGCCAGGGACTACTCGGCTGCCACGCTGCCAAGCTGCAACGAGGACGACCAAGGCGCCGGACGGATTAGGAAAAGTGACGCTTTAGCGCATCAAACATACTTGCTGAACAGGTGTTCTAAATAAAGGTCGGGACATAACAGTATAACAAAAAATAATAAATCAAGACAATATAAAAAAGAACATATATTTTTTGAAAAGTAATACGTAACTCGAAACAAATATAAACATTCATTCATACAAGATTTTGGAAACTATACTAAATGTCATTCTGAATACTGGGAAAACTATGAAACCAAATATGAAAACCAAAACAACGTAAATACACAAAAGCTGCCCCGTAAATATTACAACTTTCATTATCGTCTGCTGGACATCGTTAGAAGTTTGTATGTCAATCACTTTGTCGACAACAAACCGCGATATATGCAGAAACAGCTGAAAATATTGTTAATATCAATATACTTTCACAGCCACAGAAACGTAGAAAAATGAGAAAATACCTCAAATAAAGGCGCAATATTAAGAATAACGTGGAACAAAGCTAGTATACAACGGCCTATAGCTTGTCCCATAACTTTGATTAGATTTGAAAACGTGTATTCTTCTTCAACCGGCGTTCCTTGATACTCTGCTAAATAATTTCTAATTCTAATGAGCACTGAATTCTCCTGGTTCTCCATGTTTCCTTTTGAGTTAACTGTAATGAGTGAGTAAATTCATATCAGTTTTTTATGAAGGGGAAATATTCATCCAAACATTAACATAATTTCTTCCAAAATAATTTCATCATTTCAGTATATTGATTCTCTCGAAAAATGAATAAACTATTAACGTATAATATTTCTTAAATATTTTTCCCATTTTATCTACTGTGACGTCCATTATGTGGATTATACTTCACAATAAATTAGGAAAGTCAATTTCAGTATAGATAAACGACAAAATTCATACCAATTTTCAAATCGCTTAATTCGGCATCCAATTCCAACATACTAATCCGAAGCCTTTCTGTTAAGCTAAAATTGCTGATTTTCTCCGTGACATTCCCATCCGTTTCTTGCCTGGGCCATTTCTCACCATCTTCGCTTAGAAAAGTTATACTTTGCAGTTCATTTGAATCAATACTGTCGCCACTGTAGTCAGCGGAGAAGTCAGATGGCTTGGAGTATGTTGTATTTAATTGCCTTGTGTGATCGTCGGACTCATCTTTTGTACTGCGAGGAGAATCTTTTCTCTCTCCTCGATCTTTCGTGCTACCATCGGATGATAGTGTAGGGCTGACCTTGGAAATTTATCGAAAAAGTCAATGTTTTAGGTTACAAAAACTCTATTCATTGACTTCGAGCATTTTTGAAAGAAATACCGATAGAACTTACATTTATCCCTGATGAGATTTTATGATGATCTCCCTGCTCATAAGATTCTAGAGTTCTATCTACATCGGATTTGTCTTGGACCATTTTTAATCAATTAAAAAGAGTATCAAACGGCCTTTATTTATCAAAAGGAAATGTAGATTTTGATTATTTTAATACGGAAAGATTCTCACCACGAATCAAAATAAAAATTAACCTCCTGAAATCATCTACGTTTTGAAGAATATATACATACTGACATGTCAAAAAAACAAAGGATAGCGGAAAAGAAGAATTTTCGAGTACTTAAAATCCCTTATCTGACCAGACTAAAGATTTATAAAAAGGCTGATTCACAAATATTGTATAGCTCAACTTTTCATTGGTAAAATTAGATTCAAAATTCAAAATGCTCGCAATTTTGTGATATTTTATTTTTTCATCCAACTTACTTCTGTTGTTTAGAAAAGTATCAGATTTCATTTAGAATCTGAAACCGTCATTTTCACAAAGTATTATTCTATTAAATAAGTATTAACTAACTAGTAAGAATTCAGCTGTGTAGAAATTTATTCATGCACTAAACAACAGAGATGTGATCAACTTAGGGCCCCCTATAAATTAAATTTTCGAGGTGATTTTCGGGTATCCCAATGAGCTTGGTAATAATATCTGGTTCCATGCATCTATTTCTATGATTTCCTTTGTTCACACATATATTGTAGATGCATGAAATCCAAAAAAGTTGGCACAATATCTCCAGAAACTTGAAACGTTCAACTGAATGTTGACAACCTTTTTTGCTGGAAAAAAATATATCAATGTGTGTGCGTGCGTACGTGCCCGAAGTTCTATCACCACCTGAACCATCATCGCCGCGTCAAGTCTTCTCATTCTTGAAAAACACATGTTCTTGGGAAGCGACATTCTTCGACATGAGAAATTTGAATACGTTTACAAAAATCATAATGGTTGATTGTGCATAGAAAGTGTAATAGCTAAAGATTCCACTTGTATCCTCGACGAGATAACTCTTCCGCAGATTTTCCGCAACCACTTAGCGGTGTTCTACCCCCTTTGAGGTCGTCAGCGCGCCTTTTCCATGTGCACACCATCTGACTATATTTTGAGTTTGGCGGCTCCAGGGTAAATTTAAGCTTGCATTCTTTGGACTCACGGCCTCGCAATGTCTTGAGTGCCTTTGAAGCAAGTGCACTTTCTTCGCTCAGGTAGAGTCAATTTTATAGTTTTTCTCATCATAAAATTAGTGCGCTTATTTCCGTAAGACTATTGAGTAATATTTTCTCTGTCGTGACAGCATTATCTAGAAAAAAAGTATTTTCAACCAGGATTTCCGTCAAAATTTTCATATTCGCTATCAATTTAGTTAACTAACCTAGCTGATACCAAAGCTCATTGTTTCCAACGTCAGATCTAGCTGAATCAAGTGCATGGCGTATTGCAATTGGTACGGAGCAAGCCATACATAAAGGAGGTTCACCAGTTGCTACCATGAATAGAGTAAAAGAGATTTTAGAAACATTTGCAGACATTGTATAGAATACAATAAGGGGTCGAACTAACTAATCGTGTGAAACAGATATGAACAGGGAAAAATGTCGGAGATAGACGTTTATGAAATCGGACAAAAGGTCGATTTTTTAATTATGGAGGGTATTGAACAATATATACGTTCATGAATATTACTAGCGACTCGTTCATACCAATATTAAATGGAAAAACATATTGGTTGTATGACGACTTCTATTATACCTTCGTTTCAATTTGCATGGAATATGAAAATTAGTGCAAACTGATACACGTTTGTGTCAATTATAAATATTCCGAACTCAATTTCTACAGTAAGCTCATTTTGTATGTACCATACATGTTTCATTCTTCGGTAATCTGTATATGTCCTCGACAATTATAATTTTGGGATTCGGTCTCATAAGGGAATTCTTTTGTTTACCTTTAGATTGTAATATTCCGTTGGGATTAGGCGCATTACGTCGGAAAGAAACACGAAAATCTACGGGTATGTCTTTGGCTCCAGGTATTTTGTAATTCTGAAAGATAAAAATGTCGAATGAGAAAGTACGCTGAATACGAAACGATATGCACAAATTCGAACTCACCCAAGTTCTACAATTTGTCAAGGATCCAGTATTAGGATCGTATATTAAATCCTCAGAAGTCCAAAAACCTACTCCCATAACGAATGCACCTTCGACCTGACCAACGTCGATTTCTGGGCTCAGACTAATGCCACAATCTTCTAAAATGTCGACCCGACGAATGAGGTATTGACCGGTTAACACATCAACTTCGACCTCAGACACTGTCGCTCCGTAGATTGGATACGGTTTGATTTCTTGTTCAACGGTGAACCTTTACGAAAACAATATATCTCTATCAATCCAATTTAATTATACAGTGCGACAATCAAAATCATTTGCGTCATGTGAAATTCTTGCATGCTGTATTTGAAATTGACATACATGAAGGAAGCACAGAGATCAACATTCTTACTGGCGGCAGTAAGTACCAGTTCTTTCCATGACGGATTACCTCCCAACATCACTTTAATTGGCTGTAATCTTTTCAAAAGTTCTTTACAAGCTTGTTGGGTAGCCTAAAGTACAAAAAGTATAAACACACCGACATTGTTATAGTTGAAATATAAAAGTCTAATGATGTAATTTGAAAAAAAAGTTGTATATAAAACTTACGTATCCACATTGATCGCTGCCAATACTACCTCCCGTATCTGTATCATTCGGTGATACCAGACAGTTACTAGGTTTCACGGTTACCATCTCTAAACTTATTCCCAATGTATAAGCGGCTATTTGCATCATCTAGAGAAATAATTTAACACAAGATACGAAACTGCATCAATTTGGTTTACATTGTATAAAAATAAACTACTCTCATTGAAACGAAAACGGTAAGATCCAAGTGAGGAAAATAAAGTTACCTTTGTATGAATCCCTTGCCCCATTTCTATACCCCCGGTACTGATTGAAACAGTACCATCCCGTGCGTATATTGATACAAAAGAATGGAACGTCCCAAATGGTATAAATGGATATTTCATAGGAATAAGAGAAATCCCTCTCTTTTTCCATCGATTTTTCTAGAAACAAGATATTTATTTCTGACTGAAATTATGTGTTTTCCAAGGGTTATGAAAAATTACCTTATTGAATGCTTCAACATCGGTGACTCGATTCTCATAGTCAGAAATCTTTTTCAATTCATTTACCATCGATGTCAAAGCTTCTCTGTCTTCTTCATCCAAATTATTCAATCGCACTTCGAGTGGGTCCTTTCCAGTCACTCTAGCGATTCTTTCCATTATGTTTTCGATGTGAGCAATTCCTTCGGCTGATCCTATTGTATAATAATAATTTTTTCAAAAACGTCTTACGCGTAGCACAGCTTACTTAAAAAGCCCTTTGTGTTGACCTACGTTTCAATTTCTCGGAGATATTAGTAAATCATTATCAATTTCATTTTACAAGTGCGTGAAATGGCATTTGATAGTGCATATTTTACATGTTCCTTACTCGTGGATACGTCCACACGTGTCTCACTATTATGCATGCCCATTATGTATATACAATTAAGTTAATACTGAACATGAATCAAATCTATCATAAGAAACTCACCTGGTGCTCTACACCAGGTATTGGAAGGTATGTCTGTTTTGACGTCAAAGCCTTTTAAACTCCAGGTAGACGAGTCATAGCAGTTGGAGAAATGCAAGAGAGCATAGGGGGCATGTGACTCGTTGAAGGATGAGCCGACATTGCCGTAATAAGACGCATTCACTCGCTGGATCTTGGCTTTGTCGTCCACGTCCACCTCATACTCGAAGTACGCAGACATACGCTTGCCTACCATGCTCATGTTGTCCTCTATCTTCATTACCAGTCGTGCTGGTTTATTGAGTAGATGACTGACCAAAGCACAAGCACACGCGATTTGATTTGCGCGGCTTATCTTTGCACCGTAACCACCCCCGAGACGTCTTACCTTCAAGTTTACGCTACGAATGAAAAAATCTATTGATAACACAGCCACACAAAAAGAAAAATTTTCGACGCAGGGGGTTTGACTATGTTTACTATATGTTTTCGGGGTTGCTGAATCCGAATCCGAGGTCGGTTTGAACCCTGGAGGTCGAGGTTTGGCCACCACCTCAAAAAACCTTGTAAATTAAAATTTACAGGACATTTTAATTTCTATAACCGTATAACTTGAACAGTATACGACTAAAACCCCTAAACCCATAACCGCATAACACCATAACCCCATAACACCATAAACTCTGGACGTTGTTTGGCCATAACCTCAAAAAACCTAGTAATTTACAATTTCCAGGACATTGTGATTTCTATAACTGTATTACTTGTACAGTAAACGTTTCAAATCTCTAAACTCATAACCGCATAACTTCATAACCCCATGACACCATAACCCCATAATCACGTAGGCTTATAATCAAATAATTTGAACTGTATAAAATCGTTTAGGTTTATGGGGTTCGACAAAGTTGACCTTCAAACTTATCAATATATTACCTTATAACCCAATAACAACATGCCCATATAACCCTGTAACCCCAGATTTTCGAGCCGTATTATCCTATAAATATAACTCAAACTACGCAGTCACAAAAAGAGGTTTTTTGAGGTTATGGCCAAACCTCGACCTCCAGGGTTCAAACCGACCTCGGATTCGGATTCAGCGACCCCAAAAACATATAATAAACGTAGTCAAACCCCCTGCGTCGGAATTTTTTTTTTGTGTGGCTGTGTAATTGTTGCCTGTATACTTTTATAAATTGATTAAACGTATTTATCAACCTGTTGATGGGTATGTTGAGTACAGAAGCGATCATTGTCTGCATGAGATCCATATGTTGCGTAGCAGCAAAGACATCCATTCCATCTTCGATGGGTACGCAAACACAGGTTTGAGGTTCCATAGTGAAATGGTATTGCATTCCTGACTCGGCGTTCCCTTTAATCTCATGCTTTACATCAGTACCTGCATTTATTTCGATAATTCTTATTAATCTTTCAAATATCTCAGAAATAATATACATGTAAGAATTATATACATATACAACGAATCGATGAGTTGAATTGTGACTTGGAAGATTCGAATATGCCACTTTCTACTTTAGAGTGAAAAGTTTGTCTTGGTGCATGAATTAGATAATTTACCTGGTATATTTATCGCTGGCCAGTTCTCTACAAGTTTTATTCGAGTTTTATCATTGCTTTCTATGACGTCATGAATAGTGATCAATGGCTTTTGTTTTGATCCTGGATTGTAAATGAGTTTCACTTTTGATGCAGCATCTAAAGCTATGGCTTGAGAACTCGCGACAATTATCCCATATGCTTGTCCGGCATATGTTACTTCTTTGTCTGCGAAAAGCTATGACGAGTAATTAAATCGTTTCTGATAAAGTGAATGTAAGTAATCGGGTGAGATACTCACTAATTCACTATCCCCGTAGCCAAAGTATTCATTCGCTGAATCGATAAATAAATTTTTTCCCGGAATATCTTTGGCGGAGTAAAAAGCAATCACACCATCTACATTCTACGAAAAAATGAATAAAATTTTTCATATAGTTCATTTGTATTAGTGACAATTGAATTCATACGATTCGAAATATTCTCCAGTGATAGGCTAGTCGAATTGTCTATATTATTTTTATTATTATCATTATATCGGTTGACAAAAAAATAGAAAATATATATCTTCACCATGGCTTCTTCAGTTTCGATATTTTTAATGGTCCCAGGAGTTTCGGCAAAAACAAAGGCGCAAAACACTTCGTTTTCTTTCACAGGAATATCATTAGTATATTCGCCCTCACCAGAAGTTTGATAGATCGATCCAACTTTTGGCATCGGTTGGTTGACTGGCCACATGTTGCGGTCTGTATCGAAATCTCGCTTCCCCGAGGATAACTCGCGTTGCAACATGGTTCCTCCACTGCGCATTTTTGCATCTACTCTTTCTGAATTGATGTTGAGGATGAACTGAATGAAATTAAGAAAAATATATATTCCGCGTAATATATTTCCTCGTCCTACGAGTATTTGAAACTTATGGCATACCTTATAAAACAGACACACAGCAAGTAGCTGTCGGAATTCGGGCTTGAAATCTGGCAAAACATGATCAGGATTCAGTTCTGTTTTTAGAATATTGAAAGCTCTCTTGAGTGTTTCAACGTCATGGATTGATTTGTTTCGAAGGAATTCTTCTGTCTTTGACGCGTGAAGCTATATACAAGAATAATTTTTATGCATGTTGAGGTTCATCTTTACAAGTATGCATATTATATATGCATACTTGTTTTTACGTTTCAATGCTTTATTATGTTAACTTACAAAGTCTGAGTTTATGCCACCAAATATTATATTTGGTTGTTCCAAAACATTTCCATTTTTATCAAGTTTAAAAAGGAATCCAGCATTGATAATAGCATGTGCATTTTGGGCTCTCGGCATAACCTTTTCACAGCAAAAAAATGTTTATGAGACAACGCAACATTTGTTCACTACAAAAAATCCAGTCCAATAAAATTGAAAATTTAGAATTTCTACGTTAATGTTTTTCTTTTTTTGTTCATTTACAGCCTACCTTACTAAGTCTCATTTGGTATACGTGGGTATTATGTTATATTTTTAGGTATAGTTTATGAGGAATAATAGTATTTTATTCACCTGAGCAAAATCAGGCATTTACGGCCTGAATTAGCCTAGGCAAACGAATTGCTAATATATATAATTACTTTGAAACAGCTGTGAGGGAAAATATAACCATTCTTTGCAAATGACAAGGAGTAAAGAATTGGAACATTTCTCCCACTGAGGCAAAAAAATTATCATTTTATTTTAATCTATGCCTCTTTATACATTCATTTATCGTAGCTACTATACTTCATCTCATTTGGTTTTCGAATGAACATTCTTGTGTGATATCCTCATCTTGTATTTAAATACCATACAATTTTCTACAACTATGAGTATAGATAATAAGGTTACCTTATAAGTTTTATACACATAATTGTCACTCATTGCTGGAAGAACGATGCTATAAATTAATTTCTTGAACATATCCAAATGCACGAAGTCCTTTAACATCATACTATTTTTTGAACGTGGTGAATCAACTGCAGAACAGTAACAAGATTACTATGATGGATATGGCGTTTGAATACTTTTGATCGACAGTAAAAAAGGGTCTTGCTGTAACTTTTTCAGTTTCGAAAAAGTTAGCTGGTAGCAAAAAGTAATAGCTTTTCAGGTTCTATCCTTCGATAAGAAGACCAGTTACCGAATGCGACATGCCATAGAATTGAAATGTGAAGTTTCTTCTTTTATTGATTTATGCTAGGATGAAAGAATTCATGACTAATTCTAAAAATAATTCTTGAGTGAATTTTACGTATGCAAATAGCCATATATAGCCATCAGTAAGTATTTCCCTACCGTTCGACAGTCGCAAGTATGCAAGTCACAGCAAAGTTGCCCAAAAATATTTACTTACGAATGTGAATTTGTGCTCTAGCGGTTTCCAAAATTAAAAACATGTCCGAAGGAAATTCGTGATGTTGGTTTTTTATCATGAGATTTCCAGCAATCGTCCCTATCTAGATAAATATTAATACATCATTTTAACGATCAGATTTAAAATAAGAGGGACGTGGGCTATGCGTAGCGTACGCAATATTAGCTATTTGAGATATGCCAAAATTTCGTACGTTACCCGTCAACGTTGCATACGTCACAAAATTTTAGAGAATATTTCTAGTAAATATATAAAGCTCTAAAAGATTCTGGGGGAAAAAATTAGAGTTTAAAACGGAACGTATGTAAATGTTTATACAAAATAGTGTTAAAAAAATTCTAACGTATATAGGTACACTATACTCGCGGTAAGTATATTCCGTACACTGTAAAGTATTTTAGACTGAAGAGTAGCTCTTTAATATTGGTTATTATTGGAAAGAATACCATTCGCTAACATTTATCGAGCACCGTCTTTCATCACGATTAAAGAAGTACGCAAGGGTAATGTACCGAAATGGTAACGTACTCTCAATATTTACATACTCTAGTCAATGTTTATAGAACCATTTATATATGCCTAAATATTGTTCCCAAAAATGTTGTAGCGTAAGCGACGTTGACACCTAAACAAACTCTAAAATATATGATTGGAAAAATATTTCACTAACGTTTCTTATAGGCAAACTTGCAATGAGATCAATATGTTCTGCCATTGTCTTCAAATAACTGAATCCAGATTCATTCATAAATTTTTCGAAAATTTCTTTAGCCATCGAAAGTGTAATATTAGCACCAAGAGTTAATGAATCAGTTTCTTTTTGGATTCTGTGTAAATCTGGTATGCCATTCACATCAAAATACACTTGTTTTTGTGAATTACGATAAACTCCTGTCAATAGAATGAGACTTTTGGTTATGCGTTTCGTTAACAGGATCAATGATTGTTAATAATTTTTTGAAGACGCTACAAGCAGATTTTTCAATGGTTGAGAAACCAATCGATTGATCCAGCTTATTGTTGCTTAATGTACATACGTTCTATCATCTTGTTGTTGAAACGTTTCAAGAACTTTTGCAATCCTCTTTAGTCTGACTGTCTCGTATATACCAAAAGAATTTGTTCCATTTTGATATTAAAAAACGATTATCCGAGCTCAAGTCATATTGTATTACGTGTTTCTCAAACACCCTTCCTCCCTTCCAAATATCCACGTGAACGCAGACACACAATCATATTAATATATGTATTTAGGGGCCGAAGTCCATAAAAAATATGTTTTCAAAGCAAGTTTTTGATTTATTCCTAGTATTTCATTCCTTCTACTGGAGCAACATTTCATTCTTCACTTCTCATGCGTAATTCGGTCACGTTTCTTCTTTTTTGTTATTGTTATTATGATCATTGTCAGTGGAAATAACACTACATAACGCAAAAAAATGTTCAGCAGACATGAAAGTCAGCCTGGAGAGTAATATAATACAAGCTCTCAAAACGTTGCCAAAGATGAAATTATGCAAAATTCGAAATCTAGATAAATCAATTAATTTTTCATCCTTAGAAAATTAGTGTTAACACTACAAATCATCGTGTATGAGGTTTGGGTCATTTCACTTTAACGGTATAGAAAGTGCCATTCCATAACTAACTTTATTGAAAGTATTATTCCTTCACAGTTAACACAGTAAAAGTCTCTTTTCTCTGTTTTTTCTTCAGTGATTGGGCATTTACTTGTACATGCTTATTATTGCATTTTAGGTAACCGATTGCGCTGGAATAACTGATTCTTTGGCAGTTGGTACATTGAAAAACTGAAACATTGCACATTGAACCTGAAATGACAATTTCTGTATGCTCAATTTTGGAATGGCACCTTTTTCTTCCCAGTCAATAAATTTTCCTTGGCTTAGTGCAACTAGAACTAGTGAACATATTCTCATATCTAAGTTTTTAAATTTCATTAAATAAAATGAAAATACCGTGAGCTGTATTGCCACCATTGATCGTATAAGATGCCAAATTTTTTATAAGAGAAGAAAATTTCTCAAAAGTATCGAATACATCATCGATATTCAGGACTTTTCGAAATATTGTAGATTTTTGTACTCTCAAGTCCAAAGATCGTAGAACACTTGATTCGTAAATAATTTCTAGGTCCTTACAGGTACCACTACACATTTCTTTCTTTGGACACTTTTTACAATATTGTACATTATACAGTTCCTGAGTACATATTATACATCTTGAAATGCGAATCAACGAAAGTATAGCCTTTATGTAATGGAAGTTACCTCAATATCGCTTATTTTTTCCTTCAACTTAGGAGGAGCATCGCTAGCAAAACTCTTGAATGTATCTAAGATTGGCCTGTATCCAGTGCATCGACATAAATTACTAGCAAATGAATTTTCTATCTCACTCATCGTTAACTGCTTGTTATACATGAGACTATAGTCAGAAAATTGATAAACATATTATTAGAATAAAGACTTGTATTCCACGAAATGATTTGAAAAATGTTTTTACCTGTACATACTCATGACCCATCCAGGAGAACAAAAACCGCATTGAGACCCATTCATACCAGCCAAAGCTGCTTGTAATGTGTGATATCCCATTTTTCTATTTCCTATTCCTTCTATGGTTGTTATTTTCCACCTAATAAATAATCAAATATCTCGAAATTTGACAAAGTTTCAATAAAATTTCAATCTATATAGTAAACATTTTGAAATGATTAGAACGTGGAAATTGCCTACCCGTCACATATGAAAACTGGAACGAGACAAGAGTTAACCGAAATCATGTGGCCACTGTTTTCCGCGACGACGATGCATACACCACATCCTCCTTCAAGGCACATGTATTTAGTACCTTTCAATTTAGCCACATCGCGAATAAATGTATTCAGGGATGTACTTATTGGCAAGTCCTTAGAAACTGTAAATTCAGTTTCATCAATATCACGTACTCAACTTTCATAAAATAAATATGGGAATACTTAAAACACTGACCCTCATACATTACATCGTTGATTACAACTTGTACAGTACTACCATCAATGTCGTTCAAATCACTAATTCCAAAGAATGTTAAAATTCAATTATCAGTTTATGGTGGATCGAATGTGTAGACGTATATGGTTTCGTATGAAATCTGGTGAAATTTGTTATAATTATTCAGATAAAATGTCGGTAGAAAAAAAAGGTTACTATTTATTCTTTCATAGATGTAACATTTTTTAGTTGTAACATTTATTCTAAAGTTTGGGAGGATAATAATATTCTCGAGAATAACCATATAAACATTTACATTTCGAACAACGATTAATATCCACGACTATTTTACAGGATTTCCAAGAAACCTTTCTTGGTAAAATAAAAATATCATACTTTTATGACCAGTATGAGGAATTGTGAGCGTAAATTTGAAATAAACTATTTTCATTTCAGAGATAAATATAAACGATTGTTAATTGTTGGTCTTGTTCGATGCTAAACCGTAGTAAAAGTACAGTGAAAGTATGCAAGACAATTATTATACGTATGTTAATTAAACTTGAATCAAATAATATTGGTTGGAAACAATTTTAAATTATCTACTACAGACGTAAGTTTTGTATAATTTACTTATTCTACTTTTATAGAATAAACTAATAACATACGCTTTATCATTCAACATGCTCGTTTCTTGGCCCATTTTATCGGAAACTGAATCACACAACTTTTCGTTTTCTTGAGCTGTAAAAGATTTATTAACTTCAATTTTTTTTCACAACACTTTACTGAATCTCACAAAAAATAATTAATTAGAATATTATACCTTTTTTCAGGTGAAAAATCTTTTTTCTGCTTTCTGTTGTCTTCAAAACTGAAACTCGGTGGTTGAAAATTAGACCTGCCTTTTACTATCAATGCGTGATTCTCTCAACTCGGAGGAAAAATACATTAGAATTTTGATTATTGCAGTACGTATAGTGCAAACTAGGAGTATCAAATTTAAGAAGAATGTCAATGATAACTTCCGTTTGCAAATGTGAAACCAATTCATTCAAATGAACCTAATTTGATATAAATTGGTTTACATTAGTAAGCGGAAGTTATTAAAGTCATCCTTCACATATGCAAAATACATTGTTTCGTACTTGAAAGACAATAAGTTACCGCATCAATTGAGTAGTATATATATAATTCATAATGAGATCTATTGGAAAAAATCTTTTAAATGATTTTATTTCAACATTTATCACACTAGATATTTGGGCAAAATGTTAATAAGATAATATCAAAAGATACTCATTTTACAAATGCTTTATTTGAATAACATTCTTCCTTGAATACAATAATCCTGTTCCAAAAAAGTATTAAAATATCTATACACAGATTAATATTCATTTTCAAATTTCTCGTCGAATTTGAAAATGTAATTTTCTACGACATCGCAATATTCATGTTGCGATGTCGTAAAAACGACATCTGGATTGATACGTCGACTAAATCATACAGTATTGTCGCGGAGAATAATTATTCTAAATGAAATATTATTTGGTTGACAACAAGTTGCTACCTACACTTTTCTTACAATGAGAGGACGCTACGTCCGAGTGTCCAATCACGATGAAATTGTGGGAAATGGTCCACAAGTAGTCTAATAGCTCATAAGCCGTGCAACGTTTCGTTTTCTTAAAGATTTTCTCGAATCATTGTTGGTTTTAGGCACGCACAGTATAGCTATATCTATAGATTTTGGGGTATAGATCTATTGTATTTGGATAAGGTCAAAGGTGGATAATAGTTTACAAATATCTCCTGGAAAACGAAACGTTCGATTGCGTGGTTGCAGATATAAGCCATTAGGCTAGCTATGAACTACCTCACAATTTTTCATCGTGATTTGATGCACTCGGAGGTAGTGTCCTTTCCTTGTTAGTATTATCAAGCTTGGAAAGATTCAGTATCGTGAATTTTTGAAATGTGTATTTTAGAAAATAATTATTTATCCACTTGTTTATGCTCACTTCATCAAGAAACATAGACTATTAATTATAGTGAGTAAAAAGTCGTACGATAATCGCACGATGCAAATGAGGATATTTTTGTTGAATCTTAATTTGATCCAAGATAAATGAATCATGAATGTGAAAAGGGTGAGTTTCAAGGTCGTAAGTATACCACGCAAGCATATCATAGTTCCAGTAGAATCGTATCGAGAGAACAGTAGAGGATACGAGAAGTGGGATGAAACTGAAGCAGCACATAGCCGAAGCCGCAGTGTCATACCTGCGAAATGGGTTTGTTTACCTGTCAGAGGTATGGCCGTAGTTTAGCTTGGTGGTGCCGGTTTGTAAGCAACAAACGTCAAACAGGACAACATATTGGGGAGCATCGATCTGTGTGTGTGTGTATATGAGTTTAGGCACGTAGAGTGTGCAGTTGTCGAGGTGGATCAGGATACCTGCAGCTGAATAGCGAAAGATGAGAGCCGTTTGGTGGGTGTTGGCGGGTGTGACGTTGTTGGGGGCGGCGGGGGCAGACGAGCTGGAGCTGGTGCAGCTGGTGGTGCGCAACGGCGAGCTCAGCACGGAGGGAGACCTGACCGAGGTCGGCCGGGAGCGGGCGCGTCGCCTCGGGCTGGCGCTGCGCCGCCGGTACCTCGGCCTCCTGGGGCCCGGCGCGTACGCCTACGCCGCCCGGGCCCGCAGCTGCGCCGAGTCCGCGCGACACCTCCTCGACGCGTACCTCGACCCCGGCGAGCCGCGCCCGCCAGTCAAGCGAGCCTCCCTCGATCTCCTCATGAACTCGACGGCCTGCTCCAAATACACCATCGAGTCCGACAGCCTGAGGGCCGGGCCCGAGGTGAGAACTATGCTCGCCAGGTACGACGGATTGTATAGGTGAGCCGGCTAAGCCCCAACTGTATAATACGTTCTTTTTCCAATCTCCCCTATACCTGTCTACCTCATTTTGCATTGATATACCGATATGCCTCTTACGAAAAAAGACATGCACATCTCAATCTGCCCGCGAAGAAAGTCACGCATGTCACACACCCCAGAATTTTCTGAAGTAAGAGAATACATGGAATGAAAACTTTTATACAGTTCGATTGCGGTTTAACCTCTTTCTTCGTTTATCTTCGCGGGATAATAAATGCAAGATGTGTCTTCGTAAGAGGCATCGATACACTCTATATGCTATCGTGTGGATTATGAATACCACCAGACACACACATGTATCTGGATTTTAATCTTTCGTTATTTGCGATCAATTTTTCAAACTTCACAAGACGGGCCTGATCATTAGGCGACATGTGTGCAAAAACACAATGCAGCGTCAGTTCTATGAACGATCATTACGGTTTTTGAAAATGCAATGAAATCTCGTAAGAACTGTAGTGTTTAAAAGCGAAGATGAAAATATATGATTTATCACCTTGATAAATCATAAATTTTTGCTCCATTAATTATGCTTTTCGGTAATAAGCTAAAACCACTTGCAGTCCTTCGAAATCGTTATGATTGTTTTTTCAGCCATTCTTCTGTTTTCATAATTTTTTTAAACGGTCATGATGAGTTTTATAGAAATGACATGAAAATAAGTTTAAAATACATTGGTTACTAGTTCTGATGGAATTATCAGAAAGAATGGAAAATAAAACGTTTCCATAATTTTTTTTGTCAATGGCGTTTCATCAAGTAAAGAACAATTGATTTTCTGTATGATCATTTTATATTAAAAAAGCATAATTTTTTATGGATAAAAAGACTCCATTGTGTAGATTTCGTTGTAACTTAAATTGAACTTGAGCATCATTGAAAAGCCACTTAGAAAAACCGCTGCCAAGTGCCTCAGCAGTATGCTTTCTCAAAGTATTGCAATTGAACCTCAACTTGCATTAATCACCACTCTTTGAGAAAGCAAAATGAACCTCTAACTCATTTCCTCCACTCTATAGTAACGGTTGCTATGGTAAATATCCGAGCTTCGGTGTTCTTACTTCTTAGTCGTCAACAGTTCCGAAAATAGACCTCTAACTGACTTTTCCCACTCCATAGTAACGGTTGCTAAGGACGTAAACAATGGTTGCTATGGTAAATGTCGGAGCTTCGATGTTCTTACTTCTTAGTCACCAATAGTTCCAAAAATGGACTTCAAACTGACTTTTCCCACTCCATAGTAACGGTTGCTAAGGACGTAAACAACGGCTGCTATGGTAAATGTCGGAGCTTCGACGTTATTACTTCTTAGTCATCAACAGTTCCGAAAATGGACCTCCAACTGATTTTTCACACTCCATAGTAACGGTTGCTAAGGACGTAAACAACGGTTGCTATGGTAAATGTCGGAGCTTCGATGTTCTTACTTCTTAGTCATCAACAGTTCCAAAAATGAACCTCCAACTGACTTTTCCCATTCCCTAGTTACGGTTGCAAGCGATATAAACACCGGTTGCTAGAGACATCAACAATGGTTTATACGGGAAAGGTCTTTTTGATTGTTATAGAATCCCATAAATATACAAACCCAAATGATCATTTATCATGAATTATATGGGAACTTATCGAAAACACGCTAGCAACGGTTGCCATGGAATCAAACAACGGATGTTGCTGAAGACCGAACTCGGTTCACATCTGCCGGTGACCGACCTGTGTGCAAAATTTCAGGACGATCGGACCATTCCTTCGAAAATTAACGTACGACAAAAGAAAAGTCAGTCTGAAGCTGAATTTTGTATCTCCATAGCAACGGTTGCTAGGAGAATAAACAATGGTTGTTCCAAAATGAATGTCTTATCGATTCTCATCGATCGTCGAAAGAATTCGAGACCCATCGTGCATTGATGATGATTTTTGGAGCTTTTATCAAAAACACGTTAGCAACGGTTGCTAGAGAAATAAACAACGGAATTGGCTGAAAATTGAACTCGACCGAGATTTTGCGGCGACTAACCTGTGTGCAAAATTTCAGGACGATCGGACAATTCCTTCGAGAGTTATCGTACGACAAAAAAAAGTGCACGTACGTACATACGTACGTACGTACGTACGTACGTACGTACGTACGTACGTACGTACATACATACAGACATTTTCGGATTTCCATGTTTTTCGACCCGTAGATTACGAAAATCGAGGTCCCGAAGTCCGATTCGGTGGGTCGATTTTTACCCCGTTACAAAGCTTTCTCTTTGAGAAAGCAAAAAGACGTATTTTTTGTCGTTATTTCTGATAACTTCATTAAAACTTCACAAAAAAATGCAAATTCCATGTAGAAATTGTTGGTATCAAAACTCATGTAACTAAAGTAAAAACTCACTTTGATTATATGAAAAACTAAATGCATGTTCTACTCAATCACTCATCTATCTTCATTTGTTCAACTAGCACTTACACATATATATATATATGTATCAAGCAGAATTACTCAACCATGATGACGCTGCAGTGTCAGCCCGATGACGGCTATACTTTTGTAATGAGATTTAAGCAAAATTAACGGGCTGTGGATTCGATTGAATCGTTCAAGCTTATGGTAGCCATTCGATTATTGGCATAATAGAGAACAGATCTGTGACCGCGATCTAAACAACGATCTCAACTCTGCTTTTATACTGCTCTAGAAAAAAATCGTAAAAATAGGTGAAATATATCTCTGGGCATGGAGCAAGTGATTCAGATTTAGACTGAAAAGGCTAATGAAATAACTTGCAATATAAAAGCTTGGATATGCGTATGTAAATTTTCGAAAAATAAATTGTAGGAATGTAAAGAGGGTTTGGGACGCGTTAATCCAATGCCATTTTGATCTGTTTTGGTGTTTATTCGCATCCAATATAACAACTTTAGTAAGTTTCAAACTATTTAAACGCAAAGAACATAACTAATTCAAACTAGCCGTAACCGTTCGGAATAACAAATAGTCGTTAAAAATATCGATCATATGGAAAATGTACTCTCTGAAAAACTCAAAGTAAAAAGCCAGTGCATGAAAGTGAAAAAAGCTTTCTCTTTGAGAAAGCAAAATCACTGTATGAAGGTAGATTCGAGTGATTGAGTGGAACTGTAGTGAATTTTTCATGTAATCAACGTGAATTTTCACTTTAGTTTCATGCGTGTTGAGGCCACAAATTCATTCCAAATTTTATGTCCAAAAATTGTTCCTATCGAAACTCACGGTAGTAAAATAAAAATGCACTATTACGTGAGAGATGTGCACATCTAAAGCGTGACTGTTTGGAACGCGGTGCAGGTATCTGAGGGAAATAGCGGGAATCGGATTGAGCCACGGCCAGGAGGAGAAGCAGCTGTTGGCGCTGTACGGCGAGCTGGAAGCGCGACTGGGGCGCAACGAGAGCCTGCCCGGCTGGTGTCCGGACGGCGTGTACAGCTTGCTCGGCGAGTTCGCCGCGCTGCAGTACGACCTGGAGTCGCGCAGCCGGGCCCTGCGCCGGCTCAACGGCGGCCCGCTGCTCCGGCGCCTCCTGGACGGCGCGGCCGTGCCTCGGCTGCACCGCGCCAAGCTCCACGTGTACGCCGGCGAGGGCCGCAACGTCGCCGCGCTCGCCCGGGCCCTCGGCACCTCCTTCCCCCGGCTGCCCAGCTTCGGCTGCGCCATCCTCCTCGAGAGCTGGTCCGGCTCCCGGCTGAGGCTCCTCGTGTGGACCGGAGCCTCCGAGAAGATGTTCCCCATACAGCTGAGGGGCTGCGACGAGATGTGCCCCGTGCGCCGGTTCACCGGCATCGTCCAGCATTCCCTGCCCACCGACGGCGAAATGAGGTGTCTCGCCGACGACGCCGCGCTCCGCCAATTCGAACATTGAGCCTTTCCTCCGGACCTCCGACAGCTGGCTCGACTGCGACACGCCGTCTAGCGGTGCTCGCTGTGCACTTCGATGTCCGACCAAGCCCGTGCATCATGGGCTGCTGTTACCGACAAACATAGATTTTTTGACTCGTCGGGGGAGGCTATCTTTTTTTACTTCCTCTGGGATTGATGATCATGTAAATACATTTTTAAATGACATACGCTTCGATCGCCGTGTCGTCGATTTTCAGAAAGACTTTTCAAAATTAAGTAATTTCCCAAGTTTCTTAACACCAATCTGACACTCGAATTTCCGCTCCTGAGAATCTAGATTGGTTCTTGAGGGCAGAGTTTGAAAAACGATGACACCCAAAAATAATATAAACCATGGAAAATCTCGAAAAAAACAGCAACATCTGAAAAATCTTTGTGAGAAGCGACGGCGTTGTCGAAAATACTTTTAGCATACATTTTTAGGTATAATATTTTAATTCTCTATAATTTAGTCTTTGTATAATAAATGACATGTATACATTCACATTATATGAATGTCTCACGAGTGTATATAGTATTCTTCATTATAAACTGCTCATACGGTATTATTGTTTTAATCAATATCAATTATTAAAGCCACTTATTGTAAAATACATGAATAGAATCTACATTTAAAATAGGTATATTATATCCTAAGGACATATTTTCATTGTATTACTATGACAAACGGCTATATGGGGGGAAAGATAAGACCGTAGATATTTCATCATTTCTCATAAATTAGAAACGTGAACTGCGTTTGTTGCATAAAGCCTTATCGATTGCCATTGGTTGATGAGCCTCGGCATATTTATAACTAACACATAAGCTTGAAAGTTCATGAGCTTGAAATTTTATCTATTTTATTTGCTAAATTCTTTCCACTGATGTTTTTAAATAAATGACTGTCATCAAACCGTTGTATAATGTATAATTTTTCTTCAATATTATAAGCAAACATATGTCTTGTTTCGATTTTTTTATAAATATGCTCGTAAAAATGTTTGAAAATGTCATTAAACATATGCCTTTTGACCATATTATAATCGTGTGAATTATACTTTCTCCTGAGCCTGCTATTGAAAATTAGTATACTATAATATTAGTAAGGTAACTGTACCCAATTTGGCACTGTACCCAATTTGGCACAATCGTCAGATTTCGTATTTCCGGTGCTCTCTGAGCATCAGTCGCTCTTGGGTTATGTTGGGGGAATTAAAAGAAAATTTTCGGTATCTTCCCCGCCCATTTAGCCCTTAAAATCACTCTCCTACAACACTTTGAAGTTTCACTTACTGATTTTTTCACCATTTTCTTATTTCATTTTTCACACTCAACCTCAAAAATCAGGTGTCAATAATTTTTATCTCTCAAAGTGTCATTACTCTTTTTTGTGTAAAAACATCTCAGCTTTCGATTGGTCTCATCAGTTTTCCTAAAATTATTTTTTATCCTACTCAAATTGCTGTTTTTCGCATCAAAAAAAAGTGAACCCAATGTGCCCCTCTACGCATTTTTAAATGGGAAGACTGAGTGAAATCATTGAATATTTTTATAGACATATTACGATGATTTAGACGCGTATTTTTGAGTTGTATGTTAAAAATTTTGTATAAATATCACTGGGAACATAATTGAGAGTTTATTTCAATGCCAATTGGATCGTCCTTGAAGGCCTATATAGGCTGTAGCTAATGATTAAAAAATTGTGCCAAATTGAGTACACGTTTTGTGCATTTAGCCTTTTTGCGTTTTTTTTTAAATTGCGATTTTCGATAGGTTAAAGTAGTCGAATGATGATTATGAAGATGGTTTCTAATAGGTATTGAGCTAAGCTTTGAGATGCCGTTCACAGAATTTTAAAATTCGAAGTCTATCATAGTCAAATTCGCGAAAAACCCTTAGGGGGGGGGCACATTGGGTACAGTTACCTTACGTAAAATTATTAAGACATTGGGGACGCGAAGCCGGTGACGAGTTTGGGTCATCTCCTTGTGACCCGTAATAGGGAGGAAAGAAAAAAGCCAATGACGAGTGTCAGACGTCCACATAAGTGTTTAAATTTTAACGCACCACAGTCGGATAAGATATTTTATGTTATGTGTGCTCGTTAACGCCATTTCACACACCGAATAATAAAAACAAGCTGAAAGGTTTTTCAAAAACATTGAAATCTATCGGTCTGCAATTCGAAATCAAGCTGTGACCTGAACGAAATGTTGCGCTGTGATAATGTTTAAATTTATCAATGTCATCATAGAAGTGGAGGATCCTTCAACTAGATCAATGCCACTTGAGATTTTCACCTTGCCAATCAAGGGCCCGACACACTCGATAACCACATGATTATTGTATAAATGTTGGTTTTTCTCCAGTTTGCGACATTCTGGATTCAGCAATTAGTTAGATTGACAGACATCATGTTCGGAGTTACCGTCGTCATCTTGGCCATTACATTGATAACTGGTAAGTTTTAGAAACATTGCAAATGTAGTGCTATATTTTTGAAGTTTGTGCAATAGTTTGGGATATATCGGGTGTTTAATCGGTAATGCTCTATGACAAACTATCATCTTTTTTCCAATACAAGTCTGAAATTGGATCATTTTGAGCGTTCTTGAAATTCGGTGTGAGAATATTATCATTCCTCCGGAAAATTTTGGAAACTTCTGAAGTTTGTAACTTGTAATGTTCAATTCTCTTTTGACCCTATACGTGCGCGAGATAAGAGCCGATTTATGCAATCGTTGAAAAAATAACGTGTTCAACAGGAGGTGGGTGGCTATTCTTAGCTCGGGCGATAATTTTGCTTTTCATTCACTAGAAATAGCCAGCATTCGCCCTCTGTTACCCAGTACATACTATCAATTACAAAGGCGGGACTCACGCAAATATCTTGAGAGTTGATTCACTTGTAAAATTGAGTTTTGTCACCGGTTGACTAGTTAAATTATTATTATTATCAAGGAAATTATAAAACTTGTCTCGAGAATATGAATACGCGTAGATTTATCGGGGAGGAACTTTCCTACATCGACGCTCCGTAAGGCGCATGAATGATTGATTGGAACTGGAGTTGATTTTCAATGTAATAAAAGTAAATTTTCATTTCAATTTCATGACTTTTTATAGCAAACATTGTTACATCAAATTTGCAGCAAGTCCTGTGAAAATTCACTTTCCATTCGTTCGTGTAAAATGCGCGAATCAAATATATATAGAAACTGTTGCTGTCAAAACTCTTGGAACAGTGTAAATTCATTTGGATTACATGAAAAATAAACTGCAGTTCCACGCAATCAATCATCTGCCTTCACACAGTGATTTTTCGCTCTCATGCACTTGCTTTCGACTGTAAGGTTTTAAGAAAGTACCATTCAGAAGCTCTCATCCCAGACCAGCCCTGTTCGAGTTTTGGGTTTTGGGTTTTGGGATTTGGGTTTTGGGTGGGAAAAAGGAGGAAAAAGCAATCGAGATGTGCGTGCGTGCAGGTGGGGCTTTGGCGGGACCGGCGGGTGCGAGGAGCGGGCAGCAGGAGGAGCGGCTGCAGGGCCGCATCGTCGGGGGCAAACCGGCGAGCATCGAGTCGCAGCCGTGGCAAGTGTCGATGCAGGTGGCGGGCGCGCACGTGTGCGGCGGCAGCCTCATCTCGGCGAGGCACGTGCTGACCGCGGCCCACTGCGTGGCGGGCCAGTCGGGCCCGCACCGGCTGACGGTGCGGCTCGGCAGCTCGAGCAGCCGCGGCGGGGGCCAGCTGCGCAGGGTCGCGGCGGTCCTCCGCCACGCCAACTACAGCCTGGACGCGTGGGGCGTGCCGAGCAACGACATCGCCCTGCTCGAGCTGGCGGGGCCCGCGCGGCTCGGCCCGGCCGTCCGGCCCGTCGAGCTGGCGGCCGCGGGCGAGCGGCCCCGGCCCGGCGAGTCCGCGACCGTCAGCGGCTGGGGCCGGCTCGCCGAGGGCGGCCTCAGCCCCGAGCTGCTGCGCAGCGTCGACGTGCCCCTCGTCGACACCCACCTCTGCGACCTCACCTACTCGAGGTTCGGCGGCATCCGGCCCGGCCAGATCTGCGCGGGCATGCTCGCCAACGAGGGCGACTGCAACGGCGACTCGGGTGGGCCGCTCACCCTCCGCCGCAGGCTCATCGGCGTCGTCTCCTGGGGCTACGGCTGCGCCAAGCCCGGCTGGCCCGGGGTCTACACCGAGGTCGCTGCCTACCGCGACTGGATCGACCAGCACCTCGCCCAATCCCACCTCCCCGACTCCACCTCCACCACACCTCCTCCTACACTTCGCTATCTTTCGCATCACTATGCATAGTGTGTACTCGATTTTACTAGTTACTCATGTTTTCTCTCAGTCACCAGAATTGAAAATGAACATAACGGAGATACTTGTGCAAGTCTCACAACGCGTCTGAGGTTTGTCAAGTTCGACACACTTGCATCGAAAAGGAACTATTTTCCAAAATTTATGACCGATGTGTAAGATAATGAGTTTTCCCGTTGCAAGAAAATTATTTTATTATCTGTGAAACGAAGGCAGTTATGTGAATAGAGAATTCCAATTTTGATCAATAAATTTTATACTTGGTGTATGCGCTAATAATGTGAAATAAAATTCAAGTTTATGTTTTGTTTTTCCTGTCCATTTTATTGTTAAACAAATAAATTATTTCTACCCCTAAGGAATACGTATAAATTCTTTACAAGTAGAAATATTGTATTTACGCTTATCGGTATTGCTAACAACAGATGGTCACTTATTGCTAAGAAATTCAAAGTCGTCTATTCTGATGCTTAGATAAAATACAAATTCACACAGCTACAGTTCGGAATTCCAAATAATCGAATACGTATGGATAGAAATTTTTTTTTCAAATCATGACTTTTAATATTATTTAATAATCGAATAATTCATCTCGGTAAAAATTTAGTTTTTAAGTAACTTTACAAGAAATCGACATGAAACTTTTGATTACAACTATAATGTATAGAATCTTGTTAATCTTGAACTTCTTCATCACTCAGAAGTCGTATTCATTATAACGATCACACAAAAGTTTGTTGACATAATCAATCCAGTCGACGAGTATTGTATAAGTATACTTAAAGTGCATATTCTGCTATCAAAATATTATATTATGATTCGTCAAACCTGTCAAGTAAAAGCTTCTTTTTACCTCCTTGATTTCTTTCTAAAGTAAATAAAACTTTCATCTAAGCTACTAATCATATGTCACATATTCTCCATCTCTTACACACACGAGTTTATTGAAATTCTATTCCTTCCAATTCTTGTTAATGGAAGATCAAGGTTTACTAGGACGAGAAGCGATTCTTTTTTCAAAATTCATTCTCCCGTTATAAAAACCTCGATAACGAACTACAGAATGCAATACTATCGTCATTTAAAAAGAAATCAACAAAATTGATCAACTTGAAAAAGAAAACTTATACAATATCACTGAGCAAAGTACACTTTAATACAAATAAAAGTAGATAAACTACGTTTCTTATTGAATTTCGATACTCCATTGGATGATTTTTCAGTCCGTTGGGTTGTTCACTTGTCACTTTGATGAAAAATCACACTTTTTTCTATAAGATTCCTCTAAGACATTTTTGTTCGTCTTAATCACATAATTCTACTATCTTACAATCGTTCCACAATTTCTATGGATAAAAAAAGCAAAAAAAATTATATATTTGTGGAACAACTGGAAGACCGTTACAATACCGCTGTTCTGTGGAAAGTTGATGCATATCAAAGTCAATAGTAACAACAAACGAGGCTCACTGACGTTCGGGATAAATTATTTATTACATCTAGCGTTCATCAACATTTTCTTCTCGTTACATCACTCATAAATACGAGCACTCATGCACATGCCTGTATTGCATAAGCTTTCATACAAATTAAATCCCCTATATTTTAAGTAAAAAAAAATATTTATGCTTATGCATATGAAATCATATAAAACTGTGGGGAAATGTACAACATTTTTCATGATTTGAGAAAGTTTTCATTTCTATAAATAACCACTTTTCATTGTAGGACTCGTTTCCAGTATTCAAGTTTTACTCTGTGTTATAAAAGTTGGAAACTATTAGAGTATATAACTGTACACACTTTAATCGATAGCATCTTTGTGTTTGACTAGCGTTTTTGTTTGAAATTGCTTGAAAACACTCAAAATTTTTACAGACTTGAACGGCAAAATGATTTAGAAGAGTGGTAGTGATCTTTAGTCCTACATTGAATTGAATTGTAAAGTTGAAAACTTTTCCGACGTGTTTGTCATTGAAAAATCAATGACGTTGATCCTAAAGAATCGCAATCAAAATAAGTATTTAATCTATTTTGACGGTTGAATAGATCTTGCGCACAAATGCACCGGTACCCATGTATCCGACTGTGCCACACATAATGCCCAGGGCCAGACTGAAAAGTGCCATGTAACCGAAATAAAATGCAGTTTGGAAGAGGCCGTACATCCTAAAAAATATCAATTGTTATAAAAATTGTTTCCCTAATGAAACAAGAATGAAATAAAATTAGTAACTTACTTAGTCTTGAAGAAGAAATAGTAAAACGAATAAAGGTAGACGTATCCGGATGTAGATCCTGCGGCCAAGAAACTGGTCCATTGCCTATGAAATAATGCAGTTATTGTACTTGCTGATCATAAAACATCTTACTGATCATTATTACATAGATTAAATGTCTCTCAAGTAAAATGAAACCAATTATATTATCTTACCATCTATAATCCTCTGCATTGAGAAGGAAGTATGTACAGACAATGGTTACACAGACTGTGACAATCATCAGGATAACAAATACCAGTAACATGAAACCATATACGTAATAGATTTTATACGCCCAGAAAGACGTGAAGATGAAGTACATTTCGATAAAAATCGATCCAAAGGGCAGAATCCCACCCAACATGATGATCACCATTGGCTCCATGAACCATTTTTTTTCGGGAATAGGCCGAGGCACTGCATTGACTCTACATGGCGCATCTGGTGTGCCCGCAAGATTTCTACCTAGAACTGTTCCGACGAGAGTCAATGGCAAAATGATGAATATGCAAATACATGTCACTGCGACCTAAGAAAATAATTCATTATTAATTTTCATATATAAAATAATATTTTTAAGTATTTTGAATGGTTGATAACAATTTAATTTATTTAAATTATTTCTCACTACAAATTAAAAGTTCTAATTCTAAAGAAACAATTGATCATTAAAAGTACATACCATTGACCCAAATGGAATAGCTCGACTTGCATGATAATACATGGCAATAAAGTTGATAAAGAAAGCTGTTCCACAGACCAGAGCAGGGATCATGAATGCACTGAGTAACATTTGTTTGATCCAAACTCGGCCACCCATTCGCGCGTAAAGTCCACCTCCTATGTAACCATTAACAGGTGAAGTTATTGCATAAACAAAAATTGCAGTGGACAACATGGAACCTCGCTCGGTATAAAGTTCTCCAAGAATTGCGAAGATGATAACACTAAGCACTACAGTTGTTATCTGCAAATAAAATTTTTTTAGAATCTTAAATGAACCTTGCATTGAAATTTAGTTTTCGAAATTTACCTGACACCCAGCTCCAATCAGTGCTGAAAAGAGCATGGGGTGATTTGCAGGTCTGAATACGTCCCCGTGAACTTGTTTCCAGCCATATTCATCACCTAAATCTCTCTCCATGTCATCCATTTCTTCATCTTTGCTGTACCTGGCATAGTCTTTTCTCAAAGTGCGCATTAAAATCATTGAAACAAGTCCAACAAGGAATATGACCATCATAAAACTGTTGAAAATACTGAACCAATGAATCTAGAACAATAACATGTTACAATTGTAAATCAAATAAAAGGAATTAATTTGTGGAAGAAAAATAACTCGTAAAACTTTTTATTTACTCTGTGTTGGAAGAAACTTGGATCCAGATATTTATCAAATCGATCTTCATATTTGATATTACTCCTCTTCCAATTGACTTCGTAACTAAAAGGTATAATTTTTCCTGGTTCAAGTCTGACTTTAGTTTCACTGGTCAGATTGACATCTACAATCTTTTTACCATTATAACCTATGTCTAATTTCTTGTGCGTCCAGATATAGTAAGCAATATCTCCATTACCATTATTCACTTCGTCAGGTTCTCCTACAACACCTGAAAATTTAGAAAACTGAATAATATAACTGACATAGACAATCAGTCAGAAATTGCATAACATTTATCTATAATAAATAGGGACATTAAAAGTACATACCCCATATTGGCAAATCGTCAATGTACATCTGGTACCAATACTGATTTCTAACAGCATATACAAATGCTTTATAACTCTCTTCATTTAGTTTCACTCGACAATACTCTGTCTTTGGAACTTGTTCTATTAGAGAAACAATGCGTTATGAGAGCGTATAGAAAAGAAGCTGAAAAAGATTCAAGTTCAAGTGTAATTTAATGGACGCTCACCTTTAAATTCAATGTTCACTCCACTCATCTTGAGTTCAATGCCTTGCAAAGCTTCTGAGAGTGTTTCATGGTAATGACTTATGACTTCCTTGGTTCCTTTGCAAAATGGCAAGGAATAATAGGAATACGTTTCTTGCCTATTGTGATAAGGGCCAACAGTGCTCATCCACATTACTACTTCGTCCCTATCCTCATACTGAAAAAATTTTCATTAATTAATAATATTGATACGCATGGTTACCTATAGTAAATTAATTTTAATAATTTGAAAAAAAAAAATCATAAAAGGAAGTTGACAATTAGTTGTTTCTTGAACAGTTTTAAATGACATATCTGTCATAAATCATTGATAGGACAATAAATTTCAGATCTTATAAATGATCATAATAATAATTTGATAATAATCATTCAAATATTTCAACATATCAACTATTACTTCATGTTTCCAACTACAGATTGAGCGACTAAATTTCTTCAGCAAACTTAACAAAACCAAATACAACCAAATAGCAAATAGCACATCTCAGAAGAAATCATGATTTTCAATTAGTAGAAGTCGAGATAATATCAATATAGCCAATTATCGAGATAAGCGTGAGAATATGAGGAATCATATCTTGGATTTGTGACAAAGGCTAAAAGTATTGAAAATTAAAGATAAATGGCCAAAACGTCGACTCGAGAAGTCAGCTGGCAGTGCCAACTGCCACGTCCGAGGAGTACAAGTAGACGGTATTATGCTTATTATATAGCTAGCCGAAAAAGAGCCAGCTAGGCAGCCAGACTGAAACGAGCAAGAGACTCACGACATGGTTGTGCTCGTCGGCGCGGACGTCTGACAACAGGAGGAGGAGAAGCGTGGCCAGGAAGCCGAAGATTTGCGGCCGGCGAGCCATACTGGCTGGTGCAGGAGGTGTGGGCTGTGCTCGTTGTTGGCTAGAGCAGGCTAGAGGGTCGCTACCGCGCTTCAGCCGGCGAGGAAGCTGGTGCTGCTGGCTGGTCCGGCAGCCGCTCGCCCCATACGCTCATCCGCACGGTTAACTGACTGTGTGGCACAGTGTGGCACGCGCACGCACGACTCAATCACTCCCGACAGGCTCTCGTCTCGACACCTGCAGTCTCGACTCTCTCCACGACCCGAGAGTGCCCGAGAGTCCCGAATACCCGACACAGAGCTGGCGCACTGGCGCCGCCGCCAACCAAGCACAACACGCTGCAGCTCTGCAGTCTGCACAGCTCCCTATAGTCTCTGATGCCCCTTTTACACTTGTGTGCTCCAAACTTGATTATTGTCAATGATCGTCTACGAGAGAACGAGACAATTGCAATACTTTAGTCGAATAAGTTACGTGGTTTAGGAACCTACCACGTGGTCAAGGCCCGTAGGATGATTAGTCTGGGTTCTCGAAATTCGTCCCGGTCGATCACATTGTGGTAACTCGTAAAATTTTGCATAATAAGTATATACGCGTTTTCTAAGTTTCTCATATATATATATATATATATATATATGCGTGATTCGAGCTGATTTGGCCGGGCCGTACGAGTTAGCAGTCACTTATAGAAAAATCGGCGACATCTCTTGTTGTTACAGGATTGCAAAATCTGTTATTAATTAGTTTTATTAATGGTATATTTTTCGTTCACCTCCAGTCCATTTGAAGTCGTGGACTGATTGTAGAAAAGAAAGTTTGTTTGTTGCATATTATTTAATTATTGAGGAGTGAAACACTTATTTTTCAATATCACTCAATATCTGCATTTTCTCATCAGATTTTACATGGATATTCCCGTTGAATGAGAAATTCGAGTTTTGAGTATCAAATTTATTTGGTTGTTTATTAATACATTCATTAAAATATTCTAACAACTTTAAAAAATTACTTTTACATTCATTATGAATAAATCGATCATTCCATATAACACTCTTATAAACTATACAGAGATATATGTGAAACTTAAACATTTTTCATAAAAAAATTTCGATTTCACCATTTTTGGCATTATTATACAATACAATAGTAGACATCAAAAATTATTAACAGTTTCAACAGTAAAGACTTAGTTTGACCATGAAAATTAAAAACTTTCTCTTAAACATTATAAAATATTCCTCTCTAAAAAATTATCAGATTCACAGGTATTCCTAACTTTAATATTCTTCTGAGTCAATTTCCGTTCACTTGTTATAAACATGTGAGAGATCTAGAAATAACGTTTTTCAGTATGTATGTACCTATAGTAATTTAATTTACTAATTTTGGTATGGTAAAGTAAAAGTATAAAAATTTTCAAGCATATATTAATATATAAAGAAGTTTTCAAATAAAATACTATCAAAAGTATAGATATAAGTAAAAATTAAGAGTTATATGGCAAACACATTAATCAATATAATAATTTTATTATACAATTAATATACCTAGTTATGTTTTAATGTCATGACTATTTGGCAAGTTTTTACGTCTATCATAAATATGAGGATGAAGTCTAAACTCTCATGGGTAAAATTTAACGAGATTCCTATAATGGGATTTCTATATAGGCACACGGCTGTAAGATACATGATTTTTCATACAAGTACTACAAATAAGAAAAAGAACTATAAAAAGAAATACTACGACTACAACATACAAGTAGAGCCAGAGCTGGTAAAATCGGTCTGGCAACCAGAGAACTGTGAAATCTAACGTTTTTTCTTGAGTATCTGGAAAAAATTATAATTTCATTAATTTTATTTATAATGTTTACTATGAAATGTTTGACTTTATGTAAAATCTTTCTTTCAAGTAGAAAATTATTTGATCAATCAACTGAATCAAGTCAAATAAATTGTTTTCTTTATTATTCATGCCTTTTGAAAATGTACGATCAAATAATTCTCGTTGATAAAAAAAAGTATAATCTTATTCAATTTGAATTCATCACCTATGTATGCTAGCCCAAAACCCATGTTGGGCGTTCCCATTCTATAAGAGCACGTTGGTATTTGTAATTCATGTATATCACCCATATCAAGTCTCAGTTGATAAAGGGAAGTTTCACGAGGTGGAAGGACCCATATGTCACTTAGATGGTCAGTTGCTGAATCTAAACTCATATGCATAGCTTTGTGGTCATGAGCTGTGAAAATGATTTGAGGTGATAATTCTTTGAGAACATTCTGCACAAATGATCCTGGCATGAAGAGCAATGGCATATGGCTAAGCACAACATTTGTTGTGTTTCTTTCAGCATAGTCATTTAGAAACGCGTCTTTGGGAGCAGTCGGGATCGTTCTTGTTAATCTGTCGACCTGAAATAAAATTTTCTTTTTAAGATAACATTGCTTACACAAGCATGGTGAGTATGAAGAAAATTCAGTGATAAATAAACCTGTTCTATAGATACCTTAAAAAATGTAGCGGTACTGTAGATCAAAGTGTCTGGTTGTGTATAAGCAAAATTAAATCTATCTGTAATTTGGGAAGAAACTTCATCTTCTTCACCTCCAATATCATTATCTCCAGGTAAGTAAATTTTCTAGAAAATTTGATGAGAATTTGTTGATGAAATTTCATAAAACTTTTGATATTCATTAACAATATTGATGTACAATACCATTATATGATCTGGGGTATCAAAAATACTTGCTATCCTTCTTTTATATTTTTCAAATTCCTCTGCGGAAGCAATATGTCCTTCATCCATCAAATCACCAAGGAACACAATCACATTTGGTTGAGTACGGCTCACTGCTCTTGAGAAAGTTTTATACAAATATCTGGAAATGATGTCAAGAGAAATGAGTTATTTCTATCCATCTACTTTAGTTTATGAATAGTATCTATATTTGAATATTGTATGTCAAACCTGTCGCTGTCCCACACTGCCCATGCTGAGCCTCTGTAGTTTTCATTTTGATAGCCTAGAATTTGAGGATCAGCTACAAGTAACACTGTAACACAGTCTGTACACTTTCGTATAGACCATTTGAAGGCTTGAATTTCATAAGCAAGGAATTCATTGTAAAGCACCGTGATTCCAAGTAAGAGACCAATAAAGTAGATTTTATGCCTGGTTCTAAAAATGTAAATTATTCAACATTAATAATCTTTCTGCAATAACAATAACATTACACCATTTAATAACATATGTAAAACACCAGAACTATCAACTGTATCCATTGGTCTCCCAACTAAATTTACCTAATGACATCATTGCAATTATTTTTGAGAAGTTATGGCACAATTGGTAGCAAGCAGAAAAGTAAATGTTTTGAAAATATGACTATCAATACTGCACCGTTCTATAATTCACCTACAGCTTGGTTTTACTCAGAACTGCAGCATATAATGAATATAAAACGCGCAGGACATCCATGGAAGATCCATAAAAAGCAAAGGCAAACAAGTCGACGCAACATCGATAAAAATTAGGCCGAAGTATGATGTCATTATTGTAAGAAAGTAGAATTTTCTGTGAAGAACATAGCGACAGGACCGAGAAGCGCGTCCATCGAGCTCTCTCAATTAGGGTTAATTGCATAAGCTTGAGAGGGCCGAGCAAGCTCATCTCATTCAACAGAGTAATACTTAACAACAACAGAGGCTGAAAACACTCACCTGTTTCGTCTTATCATGTTGGCGAATACCGGACCACGTTGTTTGCATAATATCTCTTTTGACGACGGGAGCAGGAGCTGCGGTGTGGAAGAGCTGTACGCGCTCGCGGGTGAATTGTTGCACTTGTACTGCTGCTGCAGCCCCCGTCGGCCGTCCCTCTCGCTCACAGTGCTCATCTCATCGCGCTTGATCGCGCTCCTGCAGGGCGCGCGGCGAGTCAGTGGTTCTCGCCAAAGTTAATTCTCGGACCCATGAAGCACGCGCGCGTTTTCTTTCGATTTTTGCGTATAACTGCAATAATCTGAGTAAGCAATACTTAAGTGTCGTATCTATATATTGGCTCTCTCCTCTCCACTCATTCGGTCGCAATGTCCGGACATTTTTAAATGGAATCTCGTTTGTTTTTGTTTTGATTCGGTCCTTGCAGCGATGCGCGTCTGATCCGATAGGTATACAAGATAATATATACTTACACATGTATATGTACACGTAGATCGTACATGAGTGGCAAATAATCGCAGCTGTGTAAAAAAACATTAATTCATCACATGCGTGAATAGGTTTTTTTTTGACATATTGTATAAACATTTACTTCTTTTACAATACTCTTAAATTTGATAATGTATATGCGAAAAATACACAATTTGGAAAGTGAGCGAATAAGTATTGTGATACTTGGCGAATCTTTTCAGACTCGTATTGTACAAGAAAAACAATGAGAAAAATCTTCAGCTCTTATATGTGGAAATTTAAAAAGAGTAAGGAGAAAGATTTGGTTTCATGAAAATTATTTTTTTATTTTTAGCCTCTGAATCAGTTATTCAGTAGCTTATACTTACTTAAAAAAGAATTTCAAAGTATTTTTTCGACTTTCCATCCGACACGCGATTGCCGTTCCGCGGCGGAGCCGCGCGTCAGCGGCCATCAAGGACTACTATAATATATAGGTATGTGTGTATCTTATATATACATATATATATTCATTATCACTTAGTGCACGAACCGGAGTCAAACATAGGTAGGTACTGTAGAGCACGCAACTTATCGCGGCCAATCGCGCGGAGTGACCCACAGTCAACAGTGGCTGTCTGGAGAGTACAGCAGCAGCTAGTGCATGAGTCAGCCAGGAGTATAGCAGCAGTCAGTCCAGCAGCTGCCCGAGGAAGCATGTCGCCGTCGCCGACGCCACCCTGACCGCTTCTGCTCACCCACCTTCTTTTTCCAGCCAACACCGACATTACCCCAAGTGAGTGACTGAGTCAAGGTGACCACCGCGACTATTACAACTCCTTATCGGAAAGGAGGCATATGTCGTCAGCCGTTGCTGCTCCGATTTGGACGGATATGAGTTAGTGACATCAGTTTCGGCCAGATTTACCAAAGATTTACGTGAGATACCTGTTCACTTTCCTGAGAGCAGTAGCACCAATGTGCCTGACTTGTCTTGACAACTAGTGATGAAAACAATCATTGTTTTTGGAATAAGTTGAACGCTTCTACATGAGGGTTGTTTCTGTGTCTGCAGAAATTTGGCATGGCAGATACAGCTATAACCGTGGATGAGGCAGAGCCATCAGAGTCGGAGCCCAGGAGACCCAGTGCACCTCAGAGCAACCAACCTGCTGGGATACTCCTAACACATTCCCACGTACCTCAAAATTCCAGTACAACAATAACATTAGGATTCAATTTTAATCCAATGGAAGATTCAAGGAGAATGATAGCTGACAATCTGACCTCAACAATAGGCGAGATCAGCCCGCTTATTAATCTGTCAAGATCTGTGAGTTTGCTTACCAAATATGCATTTGCTTGTTTAATGTTTTGGAAGTAATTCATGACTCATAATAACCTCTGATGTTCAACATATTTCAACTTCTTTTTTTCTCAGTCTCCAAGTGATATATTGATTTTGCCATATGTGTGGAGTGGTTATTGTAATATAATTATATGCAATGGTTAATACTTTTTAATTTTTTTCAACACAACTAACACTAAATTGTTCATATTTCATCAAAGTTATGAATTTATATGGAGTCAATTTATCAATACTCATTTTAATGTGGAATATTCAAGTTATATTGTAAATGCTATCTACTGTATGTTTATTTTCACATCCTCCATTCTTCAAAATTTATATTTGTTGAACTATCTATCTAATGTAATTTAGGTTGATTTTGTTTTGAAAGATGTTGATCCAGAGACTTGTACAATAGAAGATCTTATTAGTCTTGGGGATTATTTTATTATTGACTATAGAATGTACTATGTAATAATTAACCTTTAAATTCTTGTCATTGATTCACACATGATCTTTACATAAATACTCATGATCTTTAATTTCTAAAAACAAATGACTTGATTCAATTATATATCAATATGGTGAGGTATTTTAAAATTCTTATTTGGCATTTTTCAGCGACCAGCTTTATCTCTACAAGAATGGCTAAATCCAAATCACCAAAGACAAATTCAACTCCAAACCTCACCTCCTGAGCGTTCAAATGAAAGTGTTGTTATTAATGTTGATGGTCATCCTCCAAATTTCATGAGTGAAACACATCAGCCTCCAAGTAACGATCAACACCACTCATTTGCAGAGAACTTTGTTAATAGTGTTCGAGAAGTTACTAATACTGCGAGCCAAAATAATAATAACAATGATGCAGATGCGAACCCTTCACAGTCTCTTGCTATTACCGAAAGTGCCAGTACAGAAGCAAGGGCTATTCAGAAGAATTTTGAAAACTACATCCCTTTTTTAACGATACTATTTACAAAATGTGAGTGGAGTTCAGTTTTCATTAAATTTGAAAGATTTCTTTGTTGCAATAATCTAAGCTATTTTTTCTACAGTTATATACGACAATGGAGCAGAGATTTTGAATTTTATTTTGTTGATTGTAACATTCATACAAGCTAATAACGACCTAAAGAGAGAGATATTGAAACAGCAAAATCGTAGTCGTATGGCATTACTAGGGATTTTGTGCTACATTATTGGCAGTTTTGTGTTCATCAATTTTGTTTTCAAGGAACCAATATTTTTTGAATACATACCACCAATCAGCATACCTCAACTTTTGTGGACTGTAGTAGTTACAGATTACATTTTAAAGCTTATAACTGTTGGTTTGAAAGTTCTGCTGACTTGTTTGCCAGTTAAAATCATTGCATTTCAGAAAAGGGTAAGTTTGATATTTTTCTTTTTCATATTGTTTTCAGATAAATTCTCTAAAGAATCTTCCATTATTATTCTAATTAACACTTTTGAGTTTTTATTTTGTAGAACTTAATTTCTCCTAATTTTTTGTTGTAGGGGAAGTATTATTTGATGGTAGAAGCTGCATCGCAGCTTTATCGTTGTGGTGCACCAGTCAGACCTTGGTTTCATTATTTGTGCTCCATTTATGAAGGTCCTGATAAAGTGCTTGGAATTGTTCTCTTCATCATTTATGGAGTTTACAAGGGTAATGACCTTATGTCACACATTAAGTTATTCTTTGAAGCTGCATGGAAGATGCTTCAAAATGTGGTATGTTTTTTTATTCTCATTATATGTTTTCATTGCCATCACCAATATAAAATAGACTATAAATGAATAAATCTATTATTTGCTTGTTGCAGTGTTTAGGAATTTCTCCTTCGAAAGAACAAATTGTTGCTTCTGGTGGTGTGTGTGCCATATGTCACGAGGAATACTCAATGCCTGTCAGGCTTCACTGCAAACATATCTTCTGTGAAAACTGTGTCACCACTTGGCTAGATAGAGAAAGATCTTGTCCTCTGTGTCGTGCATCCATAACTGACGATCCTATCTACAGGGATGGCCATACAACGCATTTCATCCAATTGTATTAGCGTTATTTCTCTTGACGACGGAACATGTTTCTAATTTTAGAACATCCAAAATCTGATATGGAAGAAATTTAAAAGTCTGCTTTGAATCTTTCAAATTATTGACGAGGTATTGAGAATCGCAAAGGCATTCATAAGGTATGAGAGATAAAATTTTAGTATTCATATAACACTTGAGAATTGCTAAACTTCAAACCATATTTGTAATTAATTTGATAATGTTATAGATTCATATATTCTGAAGTTGGAAACGACAATGATTTTTGTAAATGCATAATCAGTTCATGAGAATAAAAAGCTTAGAGGGTCCAATTTTTAATTACATTTTTTACTGACAAAAGTATTTATCTTCCGTAAACTGAGGTTTTTTTTATAAATGTAGTTTGTGATATTCAGAGCATTAGAAAATAGGTCAATAAAAAAATGATCTTTTGAAAAATTAAAAATTGGAACTTGTTGCTCTGATTAAATAATTTCTTGTTTACATAAATTAGTGAATGATTAGTTTAATCTTGATGAATACTAATGAGAATAAGCTATTGTGTGTGATTTGTACAAAGTTGCGTAAATGACATTTGACTTTTAAAATTTCTTGAGTGATCTCAATGTTATAAAATACACAAATAATTTTCAATAGTTAAGTCAATGTTTTATTACAATTTCAACATTAAGAAAGTACTCACTAATTCTCGGTTAGTGAGTTTCAAGTTCAGCCCAACTACTTTTTTCGATCTAAAAAGGTCTCTACAAAACAAGTCTTGTATAATATTTGTACATAGCTATTATAAATAAAATGTAAAGAGTTTTTATCACCATCGTTAAGAATACTTATTCAAAATTTAGTTATTTTTGTTGTTAAAGATGAAATATTTTTCATTTACATATTATAAAATCAATATGAAATACAGTTTTGTCTACCCCTGTCCAAAAATTAACTGTTAATTGCATGTGTAAACTAATTTTTAGATGATAAAAAATAAGTGTTGATAATTTTCGTTTTATTATAGGATGTGTTTTCGAAATAAATTCATGCCTGTACAATAATATTATTTTACTCTATTCAAACAAAAAAGACTTAATGTATCGATATATGACAATAAAACTGTGCAATTTAAGAAAACAGCTTTAGATAGCAGTCCTTTGGTTTTCATGATGGACATTTTTACTTTTTTCTCAATTGTGACTGAAAGTACTCTCCATCGCCTCTAGTTGATTGAGCATTAATCTGCTTGTGACGTTCTCGGCTGACGATTTCTTCTATAACTTCACCATCACCCTTGATTAATCTGAAAAATTGGGAACATAACGGTCATTTCGGTGTCTGTTTTCTACAAATAAATAACTACTGTATAAAGTACAATGATTATCCAAGAGAGTTTAATTCATCAAAATGTTTTTGTTAAGTTTCCAAATTATTTACTCTTTTGACGTAATTTACTTTGAGAGAGAATAGTTGAAGTGAGTTGATATTAAACTATTATAAATGTATGTTTTAAATTTAGTTTCAAAATGATTCCATGTACTTAGAGAATTCAATTTCATTGCTTCTTACCTGTGTCTTCCTGAAATTTCGTCATAAACTCTTTTAACAACATTCTGTCTTTTTTCCCATTCTTTTTTGGACAAGGGTGCCATTGCTTTTGCTCTCAAAGATTGTTCTAGTGAAATATCACTGAGCAATCGATCTGGCTCATTTTCAATTTTAGCAGTGAGTTTTTTATCATCTATTGATGCATTTTTCTTCTTACTGAGTTTTTTCTTCATCTTCTTCTTTTTCTTCTTACGCTTCTTTTCTTTCTTCTTCAATTTTTTAGCTAATTTTTTCTTCTTCTTTCTCTTCTTTTCATCTTCTGAGCTGCTACTATCGCTACTAGAAGAATCACTTGAGTCGCTGGAGTCACTGGAATCGCTTTCAGAACTAGAGGACGATTCAGAAGAAGATGATGATGAAGAAGATCTAGCCTTCTTCTTCTTCTTCTTCTTTTTCTCTTGTGACAGTTTAGCAACTTCCACTTTAGGTTCGCTTATTCTCTGTTCTTCAACCCTTGGCGGTTCCGGTTCAGGAGACAATTCTGGAGTTCTCTCAATTTTGCTCCTTTCTTCATAACTTCTGGATTCCCTATTCACTCTGGTATCTTTGATTTCTCTCATTCTCCCAGAGTCATTGATTCTCTGAGGACTTCTTTGTGGAGTTCTGTTTCTCTCTGGCGAGCTAGTTTGTCTCTTCTTTTCACTAGATCTCTCTATAAATCGATTTCCAAATCTATCCGGGGGTCTTCGATTTAAATCCCCTTGATTTCTGTTCCAGTTAGTCCTTTGATTTTGGAATCTCCTATCATTGCTGGTCTGATCCCAATTTCTACTGCTTCTGTTTCTATCTGCAAAACGCTGATTGGGTTGGTTGTCCCTGCGCTGGGCAAAGTTTCTACCATTGCGGTTGTCAAACCTGTTATTAAATCTTTGATTATTGAAGTTGCGGTTCTGGAATCTGCCTTGATTCCTCTGTTGGAACTGACGATCGTCCCTATTTCTACGGAAATTATTATTTCCGTTCTGGAAGTTTCCTTGTCTTCTGTCAAAGCCTTGGGAGGGGCCAGTGTTCCTTAATGGTTTCCTAACAGGAGGACTCCTACTCGAAGAACTACCATTAGAAATACTCCGTTGTCTTCTCTGTCTCTTACCTTTGTCAAAGGAAAGTTCTTTGGGTGTCTCATTACTCCTACTGGAATGGGAGTCTTGGGACTGCTGTTTCCTCTTTCTTGGTTTCTGCTCTGGAGAACTATCCATCTTAGACTGGTGGGCACCTCTATTACTCATGCTGAGTGCTTTTCATCAATCAAAATCGTCTACCTGCAATAGTAAAACAAAAATTCTATTTAACATGAATAAATTGTCACGAGGATGTTGTTGGCATTATTCGAAATCCGAACTGTCCCATGAAAAAAAGCCTATGCATTAATCCAGACAGAATGAAAATAATAAATCTGCCGCATCGAACGTACAGCAGCCCAGTCAACAATGAGACCACTCGGCGAAGCGGTGTTTGTCGGAACAGCGCCGTAAACAAACGAGTGAATGGCGACCGAAGTACCGAAAAACGGAGCCGCGCGGATGCCGCGCAACCGAGTCCTCGTCGTGGCCAGCCCTTCGGCACCCGTACAACCGCTCGCTCAATACACATTTCGCAAAATCCAGCTAGACCAAGTGGAGATTTACCATCGAGAGTAGCAATGGAGTCGGCGGATGTGTGATATCAGCCAGCGCTAACATAACCATAAAGTCGGCACATCAGCGGTCTGTTACCGTCGTCGTGCGCGTTGGCGTCTCGCGGAGGCTCCGGACTCGCTGGCACTCACTTAGGTAGCGGCCCTCCTCCAGGAAGCGAAGACTGGGTGGAAGACGTCTGGAAGATGCTGGGCCTGTTCGGGCCGAGGAAGCCCCGGTAAGTATATTGCCGAGGCATATACTCTTGGCTCGCGCGCGATCAGTGGCGATTAGGCCCCGCGGAGCAGCAGAGATTCGCTGGTGTGAGTGCTCCAATACATCTACGTCTCATACTCTCGTGCAATGTATGTGCTTACATACATGTGCGACATGCACAAGGGACCCGCGGACTGCCGCGGACTGCGCTCATTGGAGCTTTGATATACGCACGAGATACATTCCCCACGGTTCCAAATTCTTATATGATTTCGAAACTATTAAGTATACACACTATATTCGAGATGATTAGCTCTGATGCTCAAAGCTATTTGGTTCACGTAATTTCCATAAGCTTTAGATTATACATCCTCGCTATATGCCGTACCAAATAGCTGGAAATTGTTCAATGAAAAAAGAACTTTTGATCATTATTATTTGTTTCTCGAGAAATGCAATTCCCTTTTTTTTTTTAATCATGAGTATGGTATTTGAATAGGTAATCTTACTAACTTGGCACGTGAGCTTACATAAGGAATGGCAATTTTTTCGAAACACAAATCATTTCTCCAATGCTTGACCTGGAAAAACGCAGATTAAATTTGTTTCTAAAATGACATCGATACATTTGGTCACCTTTCGAACTTGCGACGTGCCACATCAACTTTTTCGGTCTTGTAAACGTCATCGTTGTGCGAGGCATAAACTGATCCACATTGATCCACATACAAAACGTGTATGCATCGAGCGGGAATTCACTATGCCAGGTCACACGGTGTGGTGGGCTTTGTACTGCAGTGATGGAGTGATGGCGTCTCAAAATATTTAATTGATTTTCTAAAGGACTTCCTTTAGAAAATCAAACTCACACTTTATATTGGTCTGTCTGTCGGCAGAATACGGGATGTTCAAAACTAAAATGGAATGCTCGAGTGTTTATAAACTGAAAGCATGCAGCATAGATATTTGATTACAATGTGATGTGATAAAATTTCATGTGCTAAGTCAAAATTTTTGATTCTGCGAAATAATAATAGTTTTTGTTTCTGACAAGTAATTTATTTTTCGTTCATAACGTTTAAGTTAGTCTTTCAAATATAAGTTAATAAAAAATTATAATGATTCAACAATTATAAGTATTTACTTTTATAAGAAGCACTTAATACTATTAGAAGTGAAATGTACAATCAGAACAGTTTTTACGTATTATATTTTCTCATACGTTCATTTGCAAACTTAATAGATCATTTTTTTATTCTTTTAATTCATTTAAAATAACTGCATAATATATAATCTACAATTTACGATAACTATACATAAATAAGGAAATTCATGATGTAAGGTAACTGTACCCAATTTGGCACTGTACCCAATTTGGCACAATCGTCAGATTTCGTATTTCCGGTGCTCTCTGAGCATCAGTCGCTCTTGGGTTATGTTGGGGGAATTAAAAGAAAATTTTCGATATCTTCCCCGCCCATTTAGCCCTTAAAACCACTCTCCTACAACACTTTGAAGTTTCACTTACTGATTTTTTCACCATTTTCTTATTTCACTTTTCACACTCAACCTCAAAAATCAGGTGTCAATAATTTTTATCTCTCAAAGTGTCATTACTCTTTTTTGTGTAAAAACATCTCAGCTTTCGATTGGTCTCATCAGTTTTCCTAAAATTATTTTTTATCCTACTCAAATTGCTGTTTTTCGCATCAAAAAAAAGTGAACCCAATGTGCCCCTCTACGCGTTTTTAAATGGGAAGACTGAGTGAAATCATTGAATATTTGTATAGACATATTACGATGATTTAGACGCGTATTTTTGAGTTGTATGTTAAAAATTTTGTATAAATATCACTGGGAACATAATTGAGAGTTTATTTCAATGCCAATTGGATCGTCCCTGTAGGCCTATATAGGCTGTAGCTAATGATTAAAAAATTGTGCCAAATTGAGTACACGTTTTGTGCATTTAGCCTTTTTGCGTTTTTTTTTAAATTGCGATTTTCGATAGGTTAAAGTAGTCGAATGATGATTATGAAGATGGTTTCTAATAGGTATTGAGCTAAGCTTTGAGATGCCGTTCACAGAATTTTAAAATTCGAAGTCTATCATAGTCAAATTCGCGAAAAACCCTTAGGGGGGGGGGCACATTGGGTACAGTTACCTTATATCGAAGCAATATTCTTCTATACATATTTATCCATTTAGCCAAATGATATTCAAAATTTGTTCGTATATATAACAGAATTTCCAATTGTATCACTAATTTTAGATGAGAAAGTTTCTCTCTCATTGCGATCGTCTAATTAAAATGCCATCAACAACATTAATTGAACGATATTCCTTACAAAAATGTAAGGTGTTCTAAAAGCACTATTAGGTGTATATTCTAATTCTAAGAAAGACAATCATTTGTGGATATTATAAATAATGTAATGTTTCCGTAAGCTGCAGAGCATGAAAAGAGGATAGAAGAGAAGAGACGAGAACATAAGAGACCTGTATACTCATTACGAAGTGAGCAGCCTCCCATCTCATCTTTCGAAACGACGTATGTATGCACATACATGACAATTTATTACCCCTTCTACACATTTACAAATATAGTTTTGTTTTATTGATTCGCTTGATCTAATGTACTAGAAAACTAGAATTTCTCAAAATGTATGAATGAAAATTGCGTATATGTTTTGGAACGAAAGAGAATCAACCTGAGATAAATACGGAAAAATGTCATTATTCCCTTAGAAAATTTTATACAAAGAAATATCATTATTCATATATTTCAATATATTAAAAAATGTTTATTATTCAAAATGAGATAAAATGTAAGATGATCGGATAATGCAATCGAAAACTGCATCCGTTTTTATTTTCTATCTCGATAAACTTGCTCCTTTCAACATAAGTTTTATTAAGAGTAATCTTTATCTTAGCACAGTAGATTTCAGAAGTAATTAACGATCATAACAAAAACACGTGCATGTCAGAATCAAATGAAACAAAAATTTGATGCTTCAATCATTTATAAGTCAATGCTATGTCAAAAATTAAAGTTCACGACGGTATTTTAAAGCAATCAGCTGTTTTCCTCCCACTCGGCTACAGTTAAAAATAACTCTAGGAAAAAATCAAGAAGAGATCCTATCCCGAGAATAATATCCCGAATGAGAATAGTAACAAATACACCCCACATGGTTAGCGAATCAATGCAGAAAATAAGTTTCTAATTGTGTCTCGTTGACATTGACTTTGCGCCAATTGCGAACTAGGTGAACGCTCCAAAAAACAAGTATATCATCTCATTGATCAAAACCCAAGCGGAATTCCTGAAACCCACATGAACAAGGGAGCCGTATCTCCTCCCGACACCCCGTAGAGCTTGTGGAAAAAGCCACCCGCGCAAGGTGCCCTTGGATGACCTTCGCTCAGCGTATCTCAAAAAGTTTGGCGATAAGCTGCGGCGTGACGTATACCCGGCGGTGCAGTTCTCCTGGACCGACCACTTTGCTCCCAGCGATTGGCTCCCGACCGCTCGCGCCCCACCCAATCCGCCAATCGGACCATCCCCAGTTTTCCTTTCGATAATGAATCGTACGCGTCTCGCGACGGTAAACCCGTGGCTTTACACGGCTATCGATAGTAACGGCAGTTTTAAACGCGTAAAAAGCTCTCCTGGAGCTTGCGATCGCGGTATCGCTATATATGGGACCACGCGTTTCGTACAAGTATATACGAGCCGCCTTGAACAACTTGCCATTGGTTTTCGTCGCAGTTGGAGGGTGTGGTCGCGTGACGGTCAGAGGCGACGCTCGCGGCTCCCGGTTGAGAACCCGCAAGCTCGCGGGAGCGAGAGAGATACGAGCAGTCGACGGCCAGTCAGTCGCTCGCCCGCTCTCCGACCGGATCGACGTGGATCGACGTTACGTTAGCGCTCCGCTCCAACCTCGACTCACTACCCGCTACACCGGACAGCACACGTAAGTCTCTGCACCCGACAACTCCATCCGCCTCGAGCCCTTCCGTCGTGCGAGTAGCTTTCCCTCCGGTCCAGCCGTGCACGAGCCGCAAGCTCGCGATATATCGAGCGGGATACTTTGGCCTACTCGGCCTGACCTTGACTGACATTCGTGGCACGAGCGCGTGCACAACTGCTCATCGGTCCGCGGCTGTACTTGGATTTTTCACGGTCGGATCTCTCGTGGGAATTCAATCGAGAGTCGCGCGCTTATTAAAACGTGGACTGCGTGGAGTACGCAATTTACCCAAGCAGTTACGTAATCCGTTTTGGAGCATTGCTTGTGCGCCAGCAAGGGTCAGACGAGATTTTGGAGTAAATTGTACGCGACGAATTCGTTGCGCACGATATTGTCCGATGGAAATTCGCACCGATCCGAGAGGTTAATGACAGGATCGCGTTTGCTTGGTTGTTATTCGAAAGTCGGCACGATTTTTTTGCGCGGTTCGATCGAGCTACGATACGGTTGTTTGAGCATTTCGTTACATACGAAAAATTCGGAAATCTGCAAGCCCGTCGCGCGAGAAACTAGTTTTGCCTCGGTGAAAGTAAGTAATTGATATATTCTCTTTAGTCATATCCTCGGTTCAATCGACTTTCGTCGGTCAAAACAAAAATAACTCGTTTCTTCCCATGCAGTGACGACTCAATTTTTCCCTATTGAATATGATACGAATTGATGTACATGTTTATGCTTCTGAAAATTCATTCAGATTTTGTCTGCTCTTTGATTAGAATGAAAATATCAATTTATGTCGGGCAATTGAAAGTCTCGTAACATACATGTTGGATCTAAGGTTGCTCCAGTAGAAATCATTGATCCGATCTTGAACTGAAAGCAATTACTTTTTATCTCAGTCATATTATTGACTATACAGACGGGACGTGCTTAGTAAATCGTATTGTTAATGTTACTCTAAATAGTCGATCAATAATGAATATTTGTTCTCAAAATCGATATATTTGTTTTGTAATCGTTTTAAAAGTGAATTGAAAATTAACATCATTTGAAAACATGATAGATTTTTATGCCTGATGGATTTGCTTTCGAACAATAATTCATTTCGAAGATGATGTTCATATGCATTTTCATTTATCTGAAGACTTTATGAAGATTTCTGTCGGCTCAAATACTATAGAAAAATATATTTTTCTTGCGTTTGTCTGATAAATAATCGCAATAATTAATGCATTCATTCTTATTAAAGCATCACCCTCGTCACACTTATCATCTCCGTTTGAAGTCCAAACTGATAAATATTGACAACTTCGTTTATTTATTCAAGCCCACCCTCAAACTTCTTCACTCGCCTTTTCTTTCGGTATGTTGTAAAAATCGTTCGAGGATGATGGTAAATTGACATAAACAAGTTAGATAAAACTAATCGCTAAAACACAAGGGGTCATTCTGCCTTATCGCGTTTGTACTGCTCAAAACGAAACTTGAATTTGCTTTTCCTTTGTTAGCCCTGAACTAATATATCTATGTTCTCATACTTTCGAACCTGTATAGATTAAGTGTACAATACAATATGTCTATAGAAGTCCTATTAAAAAATATCTCATTCTGTTATAGCACCTGATTCTTGAGTTGCTGAGAATATAACTCTCGTTGTTTGTAAAGATTATGATTTAAAATATTTCCAGATTTATATTTTTGTTTTTCACGCTTTTGTGATATCTTATCCGTTCAACATTTAGAAATTAATTTTATGACTTGAGTGATAGGCAATTATTAGTTAAATTACAATTGCAGTCATTTGCTTCTTATCTCACGATTAAGCGTCTGAGATGATTCTCTCGTTATTAATGTTGCGTACGACATTGCACTGTTGTACTCTGAACTTGGCATGATAAGAATAGGGAACCATCAATTATTCCATCAGTGAATCTATTTCAATTTCAATGTATGAAGAAATGATCAATGCGGAATGGAGATCTGATAAATTCATGGGCCAATCGGAACGTCAATAAATAATGATGTGGAAAAGACAGCTGAACTGACGAAGACATTGAAGTGCCAAAAATATTCTTGCTAGACAGTTTTTCTACGTCATTTCGGCTCGTCTACGCGCGTAGGCGCCAAAATTCGAGACACGTAAATGCAATTACCTCATTCTATGCATCTATATACATACACATGTGTATATGTACTCGTTCACTTCGCTTGAAGCAGTGAATTTCTCACGCTCTTTCGATTTTCGTGTAACAACAAAAAATGTGATTGTGTGATAAGTAATCCTAAAATATGAAATTGAAACGGATTCTTACGCGTACGTGAAAAAACGTCACGTGCAAGATTATTCAATGCATCGTTGACTCTAGAGATGAGGTGGGATTTCGTCAGATGGTGACTCGTGGAACTCTGATGAAATATAACGTGTGTTGTTTGCGCTCTATATTTTCCACAGTTAGGTTGGGCCATTATCGGCTCTCTTTACTTTCCGATTGCTTCATATGTTATTCTGTAAAAGTATTTGGAAAATTTTTAGAAAATTTAGTATGACGCAAATCTATTCCTAACTCTTCGCTACCCGACCAACGCGAACCGGAAACTCCAGAGTTTTCAAATTTTTACAGATTATTGTTTAAATATTATTGAAATATTCTAAGCCGATTTTAAAGCTATATTAAGAATCATCATGGATTGCGGAAGAAACGAAATAGTCGTTGGGACGTAACGCGCAAGCGCATTATCGACCCGTATAGCTGGTTCTTATTGTGAACAGCTGAGCAGGTGACGTCTCGTGTAGGGTGAAAGCGAAATCCGTTGCGCGACCTTGAACGTATGTACATACGCAAGAAAAGATTTGGCCGAAAATACAAGTAGACAGGTCGGCAATGCGATTTGAATCATCTCTCAATAGAATTTGATTGTACGATTTTTTTTTTCGTTACATAACATTAACTGAGCCTGTATAAAAATATAATTAATGAATAGTCTACGATGAAATTGAAATTTGATAAAATTCATGTGATTTGACACATGCAGTTGATTGTGATGTTTAAAATTTCTTTGTCGATTAATACTTTTGTTTGATGCAAGTTTTTGAATTATATAAGATAGACGATTACAAATGGTTGCTTATAATACTTACCACGTATAGAAAAAAATAGAACAAAGAAGCATTGGCTCCGAATTTTCAGTACCTTATTTTGAAAAGTCACGAGGAATTTATCTTGAGTCGACGGAAGAAATATTCTCGCCTTCGGAGTCGTAGAAAGGTCGTTCACCCCACACACACAGTCACCTAGATCCACGAGTTCATTCAAATGCTAGAAATCAAAACGTGTTTTTGGTAGAAATATAAATGAACTTGATTATCATATGATCAATTCTTCGGAAGTTGATAAGCTCTTATCTTTTGTTGGATAGAAATCGTATCGAAACTTGTAAAATAAAAAAATGAAATCGGTGTACGCTTACTACGGTCATAAGTGAATCATGTTGCTCATTATCCTTTCAATTCTAAGGTCTAAACTTTCAGTGAAGTATTTACGCAAGTCACTCCCACTAACGAGGATATTTTTGTGTTTTCAGAAAATGCCACAAGACAGCTACTTGAAGGCCGACCCCGAGCTGAAGAAGGAGCTCGCTGAGATCGCCGCGGCGATCGTTGCTCCAGGCAAAGGAATCCTTGCCGCTGACGAGTCCACTGCAACCATTGGCAATCGTCTTAAGAACATCAACGTTGAAAACAATGAGGAAAACCGCAAAGCCTACAGGCAGCTGCTTTTCTCCACAAACAAGGTTTCCATGATTTAATAAACAATTCTATGATTCTTTCCAAAATATTCAGGCAAGTCTTGCAAGACCGTTTGAAAAGAAAGTTTTTCTGAGAAACCGACTTGACTTTGATTAATTAAAATTTTAATTGATATGATAATTAAATTATTGCAATTTTTATTTTGTTTTAATCTGCTGAGATGGGCAAGCTATTTCTCATTTTTATCTTTGCTAATAAACAAACCTCTATATACTGATGCCAATATTATCTGTTAATAGCAGCAACTGAAAATCATTCATTTTTCATAGCATTTGAATTACTTAACTTGATAGAGGAAGCGGCAAAACATTTCTTCTACTATTTAATCGTCATTTTCACGAAATGTTTATTAGAATCCTAATGGATTGTAATGAGAATGTATTTGTTTGTTAGGATGTGATCGGAGAGCACATATCCGGTGTGATCCTGTTCCACGAGACCCTCTACCAGAATGCCGACGACGGCGTTCCATTCGTTAAGATGTTGAACGACCGCAAGATCATCCCCGGCATCAAGGTCGACAAGGGTGTTGTTCCCCTTTTCGGTACCGACGACGAGTGCACCACCCAGGGCCTGGACGACCTCCAAGCGCGCTGCATCCAGTACAAGAAGGACGGCTGCCACTTTGCCAAATGGCGCTGCGTTCTCAAGATCAAGAAGGACTGCCCATCCAAGCTGGCCATCCTCGAGAACGCCAACGTGCTCGCCCGCTACGCGTCCATCTGCCAGAGCGCCAGGATAGTGCCCATCGTCGAGCCTGAGATCCTCCCCGATGGTGATCATGATCTGGCCAGGTGCCAACAGGTTACTGAGGAGGTCCTTGCTGCCGTTTACAAGGTACGTGTGCTCGCCCTAGAACACTTTCCTTAATCACTTGCATATTCCTTTTTGGTAAACAATAAATCAGCCAATACATGAAATAACTAGTCCTTCTAATGTCAATCTAATTTAATTATAAAATAAAACTTGGAAAAACTGTAATTTGTTCGAATCGTGTCAAATGTCATTGGGATTGATGAGGCCAAATTTTTCATCTGTGGACACAAATTCAACTTAATTTTGAGCCAAGTATTTATCAGTACATCACACATTCCAAATGACGGAAAAATTTCCGGTTTTATTGTTCTTAAAATCATGATTCACGGACACAAAATCAACCATTTTATCTTAAAATTCAAGTAAATGTCTGCAATTTGATCATGTATGTTCGTTATTGAATTAATAACCGAAAACTGTGAGACTAAGATGAGTTTTTTCGAACAGGCATTGGCTGACCACCACGTCTACCTCGAGGGTACTCTGCTGAAGCCGAACATGGTCACCCCTGGCCAGAGCTGCCCGAAGAAGGCGACACCCCAGGAGATCGCGGCGGCGACGGTTACCGCTCTCTCGCGCACCGTTCCACCAGCGGTGCCCGGAATCACCTTCCTCAGTGGTGGACAAACCGAAGAGGAGGCCTCCGTTAATCTCGATGCCATCAACAAATACCCTGGCAAGAAACCATGGGCACTTACCTTCAGTTATGGTCGTGCTCTCCAGGCTTCCGTGCTCAAGGCATGGGGTGGTAAGAAAGAACAGATCGGCGCCGCCCAGGAAGAGCTTATCAAGCGTGCCAAGGTCAGTCCTCTTGCCAAATTTGGTTTCCACAGTTCGTTGCATGAGATACAATCTCTTTAGTAGGCTATGTTTCCGACAACTTTAACCTTTCCGCAAAAGTTGTTCTAACTTGAGTCTCTTAGATAATGTTTTTGTATATTGCATTTTGAGACATAGTAGAAAATGAGAAGGAAACGTAGTCTCATAATAGTTGATTTTAATAGTTATGCTATCCTATACTATCTATTCTAATGCCTTTGATTGTACTACATTTACTTTGTGATTAACTTGAGCTTGTTTTAAGTTGTATTAATGCTATTCTCCTTTTCTGTTGGAATCTTTTTCATTCATGTTTCTCTGATTAGATGTTGATTATCACTTAATGTATGTAACTGTTGATCATATATTTCTGACAGTGACATGATCTTCATTTAAGAGTAGTTGATGTTGAACAATGTAATAGTGATTGACAAGTCAATTTATCTCGCCTTAACAGTTGACTACCTCACTGATATACATTACATTCGAACGTGTAGATTACTTGCATGCATCTATGTTTTTGTCTACTTCTTTACTCTCTAGGCCAATGGCGCAGCTTGCCAAGGCAAATACGTAGCTGGCAGCATCAAAAGCGTGGCTGGCACGACCTCGCTCCACGTCAAAGCGCACGTTTACTAAATAAACCTCTACATTTCACATTTTTTGTTGTCACACACATTGTTTGACCCTTTATTTTTATTTCAGTAAGTATTATAGATCATAATCTTCAAAAAAGTTTAGATCAAAATAATAATATTTACGTAGGTGAAAATGACCTGCATATCCTGCTAGACAAATTAAATCTTTATCAATCTATGAAAAATTTATTTTTTATTGTGTCTACTTTTGTGTCTACTTTTGTGTCTTTCCATACTGTCAACTAACTTTATGTTTGAAATATGAAACTTGTGCATTTTCTTAAAAACGAAATTCTATTGCAGGCGAACAGCGAATCGGCTCTTGGAAAATACGCTGGTGGCGTGGCTGGAGCCGCCGGAGATGCAGCGCTCTTCGTCGCCAATCACGCTTATTAAATATTTTACGAATCGCAGTCTCGTCAACTAAATACCTAAGACAAGAAAATAAGATATTAAAATATGAATGGACAAATATGCCGAATGAAAAATAACTCAGGTCACCACGCGATGGATTCTGTGACGTTGCATCAAGTCAAGGTGTAGATTGAGTAGCACAAGCAGGGGGAAGAGCGTAAAAGAAACAGTCGCGAAAAATATAGTTACCCCATGTTTTGATTTTATTATTCTATATACATAATGCGAGTCTTTTTTAAATGAGAGTCGAGAATGTTATGCTTGTTATTTGTTATTTTCTATCCCGTACCTTTTCAAACGACTTAATTTCTTGATGGAATGAAAGTTGTTAGATTGATGATTCTCAACCTTCTGCATGCGACCGTGTTAATCAAATTTCTGGAAAATAAACTCAAACGACACACATCTTATGTAAGAACCGTCGAATGTCGGTGCTGTTTGTTTGCAATGGCAAGATGTATATCATTTCCCTCGCTCTTGTATTCGTTGCATCATAATCATCAACAATTGTTCCATGCTCGCAGAAATACGAGATGCGATGGGTGTTAATTTATAAATTTATGTTGTAAAATTTTGTTTGGATCAATCTGGTAATTATGATTATGCGCATTGACTGTAATTAATTATTTTCGAATGTCAACTACAAGAGTACTAAAATTATTATTTGTGTGTCATTATTTATGCGCTTATCTATTGATTAAATTATCAAATGGGAGTCCTATAAATATTGTTGATTATAGTCAAACGTTAATTAGATGAACTCATTCAGAAAAAAAGTATATGATGTTGTGTAGTTTCAACTATCAATAATTGATTAGATTTGAACAAAAATGTGAAAAATTAAATGTACAATTGTATCTCATAAATTATTTATATATTATTTTGATCAACAAATATACTGTAAAAGTTACAAATTATTCTGATGTTCTGGCAAAAATTTATTTTATCCTGGTATATAGATCGGAAATTCTTATAACACTCCATTTATCAGAACACAATCACTTAATTTTACCTTATTTTACATAACTAGTTCGCAGATTTCATGAATATCAATCGTGTGGATGGTATGAAAACAAATAGTAATTCACTTTTGTTGATAATACAAACTTTTATTATAAATCATTCTTCCAGCTTTGAGTTAATATTATCTGTTCAAATGAACTTAATAGATACATTCTATACAAGTAATCAGATATACAATTCCCTACATTGATCAAAACATACGTAAAATTATACCAATGATGATAGTTTGGGGAAAGGATTTTGTTTAGAAATAACCAATTTTTTATGCTGATGTGATATGTACCCCTTGATCTTTCCATCATGAATCAAATTTGCTACTAAACATTCAGTTTCATCTATATCTATCTCTTTCTGTCCATATAATTGTAGTGCACATAACAATGTTGAAATATCAATTTGATGGGTATTCATAACTAGATATACCTTTTTAAATAAATTTCGGTAGGCTATCAATTTTAATTTCTCAACGATCAGATAAATTCCAGCATTTATCAAGAATGATTCTTGCTTGTGCATCACTTCTTCAAATATTTCCAAGTTTCCTTTCTTAACTGCATCAATCAAATCCCAAAATTCAAGTAGGTTATACTTTTTCAGAAGATTGAACCTTGGCATATAACCAAGAATCATTTTAACAGGGATCAAGTACGTAAGTATTAATCGTTTATTCTTTTTTGATCTCCTATGACAATGTTGAAAAGCAAATGTCAGGAACTCATCGGCAATTTTATAATCACTGTCAAACATAGCCTTGCGTCCAACAAAAAATTTGTATGTTATTCTTTGGGCTAATGAAAACTGATCTTTATAGATTGACGAATCTATTGCTCTTATGAGCGGTTTACATAAATGTAATTTATTTATTTTAAAGTATATTTTGAGTAAGTGATTAACAAGCGCAAGCATACCCAATCTTTTCGTGTCATCTTCTGAGCTACGATTATCTGCAGCACAGATCCTGAAACAACTCAAAAGGCTCTCAGCACATTTTTCTAAATTTTCTCCAGGCTTCAAACTCATATTAGTCTTTAGCTTTTCAGTTTTCATAGCTAGTAATCGCAATTCTAAACACATCATGTTCATCACTGGTAACATCCAATTTTCTTCTTTTTGAATTTGTAAAATTTTTAGCAATATCTGTACTGAATAACTGTGATTTGCGTATATGATTGAAATATCATTTTTACATATAGAAGATAGAGTCCTTAGATGATTGTAAACAAGGTCATCAAAAGGTGATGGCAGAATTTCCATGGCCTTTGTTATGTATGATTCGGCATATACACACAAATGATGATATTTCCGTAGGGAGAGAAGATCAGCTAGGTGTCTGCCATCTTGATGAATCCAGCCTCTCCGTAGCTGTATGATATAGTTATCCATAATGACTAGTCCTTGATAACTGGAGTTTACGAAAATAATTTTAGAAACAAATAGAATCCAATGGAATACATAATTATAAAATTATAATGTTGGATTATATGCATAGCACTGTGGATAGAATAAGTATACACAACCAAATATATATATTTTAGAGCAGTATCAGAAATGAAGCAAGTGAGAAATGATCATCACCTAAATACAATTATAATTCATACCCAAATTCAACGATTAGCAAGAATCAATGATTTACAGTAATTCTAATCATGTTAAATTTACTAAAAAAAATATACTTCATTATGAATAGATTTCAGTATGCTCTTATCAATGATCATATGCTGTTTTATTGACTGGAATTGCTTTCAACACTCACTATTGTATGGCAATTATTTTTCTTATGAAAGCTGATAATGAAGTTTTGAATAATATTTATAAGACTCTGTTTCTGTATATTCATAAATCACACAGAAACCACACATTTAATCGATATTTTACTTCAGACTCACGTTTCACGCAATTCTCAAAGAAAACTCTGTCGGAAATTCAGATACATAATTTGAGTTCATGATCTCAAATGTTTTTTGTCAGAAGTTTGTCAAATAATGAATTAAAATAAGCATGAACAAGTTTATGAAATGGACATTCTCATAGAAAAGTATAAACAGAGAGAAAAGATCGATCACGTGACCGACACGGGGCCCTTGATAGGTGTACCGAATCCCGATCAGATGTTAAGTACTTAGCATGCATTACCAAACGAATATGAGTTTACAGTCAATGTTTTATATATGTATCGTTTGATTTTCGTATTTTCAACTCAATTTCTTGAATCAAACATTGTGATATTACCAGTACTACCAAAGAAGATAGATCGATCTTCTTTTTAAGTGTAAATGTGCATTCGTGATTGGTAAGACTTCTACTCCGGAATGTCAGTTGAGCCGCAAGTAGTCGAACACTTTTTCGGAGTTTATTTACTGTATTGTAAAAACCCTAAGTATAAGGGTAGAACATACATCGGCTACACTGTAGATCCACGACGAAGAATAAAACAACACAATGCAGGCAAGAAATTCGGTGGTGCTTGGAGAACGAGCAACCGAGGCCCATGGTAAACATAACCTCAATATTTCATAAACAAGTCGAGCTCTGCAGTGTGCGCGCGCGCGCTCATCTGATGCACTTCGGCAATATGAGCGGGAACTTTGATTTACATACCTGTACATCACAGTCGAAGCTTATTTGTTTCAGATAATTTTTATGTAATATCACGTTTTTTCCCCTTTTTTCCAAAAATTTCAAGAAATAGTTGAGTAGACTAGAGTAGAAAATTAATCTTTCAATAAATTTGTTAAGATAAACTATTTATCGATCTGACAGTAATAAAATGGAAATCATTGAGTCAATAAATAAGATATCTCGTTAAAGTTATATTTATACTTTAGTAGCACAGAAGAATAGGCAAACAAGTCACGCATTGCGTTGAAAATTTATGAAAAATGGAACAATTTTATTGACCTATTTTCTTTTTTTGTTTAGGGAAATGGTACTGATCGTTCATGGGTTTCCCAGTTCAACGTCTGCTCTACGGGTATTTTAATCAATACGTATTTTTGGCAATGGAAATTGAATATCCACGCATGTGTGTATTTTATGAAGCCAAAAACATCGGCTTTGCAGAAAAAACAAATTTATTTTGATCCTTCACTCGTTCATTGTCTTGAGTGAAATCGGTCAAGTGTTAGTTAAATGGCTGACTGAAAAAAGTTTCTGAAACATTATAATTCACATATATATACATATATATATATATGGGTGATTCTCTGTCAAGTGAGAGAGTGAAAATGAAAAAAAATTCTGAAAATTTTTTTATGAATTCTAGAAGACTCCATCATGTCCCCTGAATTTTTTCAGAATTTTTTAGACCATATGTCCCATCCTGACAGAGGCTCAAAGTGGTGGAGTTTGCAATATTAGACATTTTTTCAGGACCTTTGACCTCAATTTTGAGCTATTTAGAGATGTTTTAGAGCAAAAACTCAAGAGAACTTTTTTACTGGAAAAACGCCAATTTTTTTAGAAAAATTGGTTCCAGGGTCATTGGTAGACATATAGCTATCACTTATCTTATTTCCAGGCTTAAAACTGATCAAAAAGTGGTTTTGATCACCCGCAGCATAATGTGATACATACCAAAAGAAAGCTTATTTTATTACCAAAATGTCCTGACTAGTCGCAGAGTGCTGCATTTGATCTATTTTTTGTAATCAACTAATACATTATGAGAATTAACGAAAATATTCTAAAAATGGGTGACCGTATACGCCACTTATATGTGAACTAAATTTATTAAAAGAGACATACACGGTTCACGACTTCTCACTCTGGGCTTGGATAATAAAGTAGTAGAGTAATAAAGTAGTAATAAAGTAGTAGTAGAGTCTTCTAGAACTCATAAAAGAATTTTCAGAATTTTTTTTCATTTTCACTCTCTCGCTTGACAGAGAATCACCTATATATATATATATATATGTGTGTGTGTGTGTGTGTGTGTGTGTGTGTGTGTGTGTGTATATGAACATATATATATATATATATATATATATATGTTCGTATGAATATATTCATACGAACATTTTTTAATAAACATATTTATTTGAACAGAAATGACTTTTTTAAGTATCATAATTTATAAAATACTTATCATCTTGAATGGAATGAGAATTGCTATTGGCGCAGCAAAAAGTTTGAGCTTGTCAAAGAACTCGCCGTACTGCATGCAGCCTGCATTTTTTAATGAATAATATTGGATGGGTGAAACTATTTTTCGTAAACAAACATATTGTTCTACGAAATATGTTGATATATTTACTAGTGCATAATGAGCAGTGTGACATTTACACTCCCACATAATTTGTAAGATATTTCATTATCATCAATACTCGACAATTTTTTTCCAAGTAGTGCGAAAACGTGACGCGGGTATAACCGGGTTTCTGGCGTTTTATTGCAATCAATAAGTTTCGGCTCTCTTGATTTAACTTCATTTAAGACACACTCGACTGATAAGATGAAGGTAGTTTGACACTAAATCGGCAGTCTCGAGAATCGAATAATTTTTACAATTTGTTAATGAACCTCATATACACTATTCTCAATCAAGAAAACCATTAGCATCGGTCGATTAAACTACACTGAGAAAAATTCCCTTATCGGAACCTGCTATATGATATAGTAAACGAAATTATAGAGGAATCTACTATAAATATCGTTAAATTAACTTTATTCGTGTAAATAACCCTCATGTTTTATAGTTTTTTCAATAATGCTCAATTACTATTTGATTATTGTTCATCCATCAGTAATTATTGTTTAATGAACCACAATTATAGTCAACTGTGTCCACTCAATCATATCTACTATAAATAAAAGTACTATATATAGAGTAAAATCTACTTTAAATATAGTATAAATAATACTATTTCCATGGTATACATCAGTGAAATTTGTATAGTGGAATTCACAATATCTCATAGCTGGGTCAAAATAGAACTATATTTATAGTAGATTTATAGTTCACCCAACTATAAACTGCTCTCAGTGTAGCTAGAAAAATGTGCTATGGTACCTGCTCATAAGAGCCATGTTAAAATGCCTAATTTTTGGGAAGCTTCTCATCGCTAACTTGATCGACAACCTATTGTTTTCTTGATCAAGAACGACGTATTCGAGGTTCATCAACAACCCCTATAAATTGTATTCGATTCTCCAGTCTCACGACTTACATATATTCGACTATATACGTCGGTATTATGCGCATAGTCAGAATATGTTCATTATGATATACCGCGAATAAAGCAAAAACGCACGCTATTTTTGGTCGAGAAAAATTGGAACGGGCTGACGTAGTAAATTCAAGATTAGCACCGAACTTTTCATTTGCTCCAAGTAATTTGTCGCTGGAACGGTGCGTTACAATAAAAATAAACATTGGACACTTGAAGAGATTTTCACTAAGTCGCTTGTAAATTAAATAGTTCAGAGAGGCATCGGCAATGGAAGAATGACAAATCCACCAAAATATACAAATTTAAATAAAAAAAAACCATTGGGAATTACAGTTCGAGTGGGCGTGGCAGCACCCGGAGCTAAGTCGCCGACTCCGGCACGTGCCCAAGAAGAAGTCCAAGCAGAAGGTGTTCGACTACTGCCTGCTGGTGATGTCGGAAATGCTGAAGGTGGGTCCATGGTGCCGTCTGCCTCTGACCGTCCGCTGGCTCGACGACGACTTCGGCCGGCAGTACTCGAGTCATGTTAGCCCGCCCCTGCACATGCCCATCACCTTCGGCAAAGTCACCTCCAAGAAGCCCAAGTCGCGCAGCCCCAAGAAAAAGCGCAAACAAGCGCCGACCGTCGAGCCGATCGAGAGCCGACTCGACGAGTCGTGCGCGATATGCCGGGGCTTGGTCGAGGCGCCCGAGGACCGGATCAGCTGCATCAAGCCCGGCTGCTGCTTGGTAAGCCATCTCGTCTGCCTGGCTCGAGTTTTCAGCCAAGGCCCGATGATTTTGCCCCTCGAGGGTTGCTGCCCAAGCTGCGACAGTGTCGTGCTCTGGGGCGATCTGATCAGGAAGAAAATCGGGTGCAATATGCATTTCGACGCGGCGGACGACGAGTCCCAGTCCAGCGATGATGATGCCGATGACTAAGACTGATTTTTTTTTTTTTTTTAACAAATATACAATTACCTTTTAGTTATAATCCTTGATCAACTTGATATTTTTGTTCGATTTCTACACACGACACTGGCCCTTAGCAGTGCGATTAATTGTTAGGCTGGGTCTAGTTTGACCTAGTAACCGAAAGACGTGGGACTGATGGGTCAAGCATTCGATTGATTCGATGCACGTATGGGCTAAGGAATGCAAACGTACGGTAGTGGGTGGATTCAATAATTGTGGCTAGATGGTTCATTTTTTAAAGGGACACATACATTTTTTTATTCAGATTGATTGTGAGGTTTTAATTTTAATATTATCTTCGATGACTCCTGCAGTAGGCTCATAGCAAAATGGTACAGATATATTCTTGAGTGAATAAACACAACCTAAAGCTCCTGCGAAAACAAATGTATTTCATTTCGTGACGAAAAAAACACACACTTCAAATCTAGCGACGATATTTAACACATTTCATAGTTTTTTGGGTGTTCCATCATTCAACTATGCTAGAATTTCAAAGTGTATCAAGATCGTATTTAATTAATTTTTATCATACCTCTTATTTTAACCTGGTAGAAATGAATTTTACTATGTGCAGTATAATATGGAATCAGTAAATAATACGTAATCTATATGAATGTGTTATCACACTGTGAATATCGCTTGTTAACCCGGGAAGCGACTGTCGTCTCATTTTTCTCATTTCTCTCCATATACCCATAAACGTATAAGTTTATTACTTGCGAGCTCAAATAAACACAGTGGAATTGCTTTTATTTTGCCGTGAACTTTGAAATATGTTTTCTTTTATCGCAAGATTTGAGATGTACTTTTCTCGCCGTAAAATTTGAAATGTTTGTTTTCTCAGAAGGTTTTTTTATTAAATTGAATTTGTAATAAGGGATCAATCGGTTTGTTATTCCTTATGACATATAAAATATACCGTTTTGTACTGAAATCAATAAAAAATAACGATTCGGAATTGTTATATTTTCAAGATCATGCACTATATGATAAGATGTATTGATACACTTTTTATATCTACACAATGTAATGTAAATATTCAGAATAAAATTGTTCTACTATGAATGTAATATATATATTTTATTTTAATCTCTACATAAGTATTGTGTTGTACAGCGTCGAAAATTGGAGTACAAATACGGTATAAAAATTGAAGGAAAAAAAAACGAGTGTTGCGTGAATTATAGTTCTGTTGAAAAAAAACGTCATACTCTTGAAAATTCAGATTATTCAGATTGGATCACTCACCATGGGGACGAAAATGAAACGCACCGATCTAACGTATACATATATACCCAACGCCATAAAAGTTCAGTTATACGCACCTGCAGCAAACAATGAAGAGTAGCTGCGGGTATATGAATGCACTCTGCAAATGGGCAGATACATACTTAGGTCGCTTGCTCAAACGACGGAACACACGTGTCACGAAGATGGGAGAAGTGCGAAAGTGAGTTGGAGAAACTCGTTGCGCGCGGCTCGCGCTCGCCTTTATATGTATACCCAGCTTATCTGTGTGCATATGTGTGTGTGCGTGTATATATTTGCCGAACATTGAAAAAGGTGATGAATTTATTCATTGCGCACTGTTTTGAGCCCTATTAAAGAATTTACGTATGCAATTAGCACACGTGCGTCGCATTGGGTACCGTTAGTGAAGCGCGCGCATGAATTCTCAACTCTGATCGTCCCGTGGCAGCCGATGTCAAGCATTCAAATGTCAAAGTCTTATATAGATACGATTGAAAAGAATGTAACGGGAGTGTAACAGTCCACGTGAGATAGCGCCAATCACTCCCTCCCAGCTTAATTATAGCTTGACCAAAAAAAATAACGAGTTCAAGCAGTTCTTAATGACAATGTTGAGATGTTTCGAGAGGTGAACAGGAGTCAGAATTAATCGAGCACAGAGCAATCATCATTTTTTTCATGATTTTTTTTATTAGCAAGCAATTAATCAAGATTTATGTACAAATTTGGTACAAATTTTTCGAGTTCGGAACCCGCTATGATGATCTCTTTTTACTTTAAAATATACTTAAAAGTTTACAACTACTACTGGAAAAAGTAAATATAAAACCCGAAAAATACACAGAAAGTGTGAATGATGCGGTGTTTCAATAAACAAGTTGAATTTAAAATCAAATGATGAAGATTTTTAAATAAATAAATAAATAAATAAATAAATAAATAAATAAGTAGATACGATTAAATAATACTAATGAAAAATATGATACAAGTATACCATAGCTCCTCTTTAATGCTAATCCATTGTTATGAATAATAAAATGAATACTGATACGAACAAACTTCTCGTCTTGGTCATTTAACAACAAATTATTTGACCAAGTGTAAAAATTCTTGAAATAAAACAAGACTTTCGATATAATTTCGAAATAATTGTTTTCTTCCAACCAATTTTACAAGCGAGTCTCTCGATCATCCTCGTCAATTTTCGTGACTCTTTTTAATTTTTAATTCGCCGTTGATTCTGAAAAATCCATGTCATGGCATGTCGGATCTTAGAACAAGCCCGGGATGTAGTCGTAGTCGTCATCGTAATCGGCTCCAGGCGGAACGAAAACACCGCCCAGGAAGTTGGATAAACCTTCGCCATACCCCATCGCAGAGGCCAAGCCGAAGATCAACCTCATCACAAACAGCCGGACGAAGTCTGCCGTCGTCGTTTCCTTTGATTGCGGTGATAATTGCCTGGAGTCCGGACTTTGACCCATAGCAGAGCTGATAAACTGAAAATTTCGATTTTTCACTTTATTATTTGTCTCGATGGATTTCATATTTGCATATGTAAAACAATTAACATATCGATTCTCTACAACTCAAATCTACCAATTTTTGTTGCTTGAAAGGGATGCTTCACATTCAAATTTAAGTATAAGTAAAAGGAAGATTTTGCACGTTCCATTATATAGTTACATAGGATTTCTACAATTTAATATACCACCTATGTAATCCTTACGTTTTCCCCAAAATTACAAGAATTTAGAATTTATCATGCCCACGCCTGATAAATCTTCTCATAAATTTCTTCAAATACCCGATAAACAATCACGGGGAAAGAGAATAGACTATTACGAGCCAAGTTCGGGCAGAAGATCGTTTCAATCCTCAAGAAATACTCAATGAAAAGTGTATGTGCTTTGAAAATAATCGAAAAACAGTGAGGGGTATAAGGTTGACTTACGCAGAGCCAAAGGGCGGATAGAAAGAGCCTAGTTTCCATGTCTGCGGGCTCGCGCACCACGTGAAGAAGCCGGTGCAGGAGGAGGTGAGTGGCGGCGCTTCCGGGACAAGCGACTCGGTCCGACTGATCGGATCGGCTCTGTCGGGGATAGCCACAGCAGGTTGCTCGGCTCGCACTGCGCCACCTCTTCTCGTTTTTTCGTGCGCGGACGGCTTGGATTTTTTTTCGTCGAGCGAGCGAACGCTCGCGCGCGCGCGCGCTAACAACAGGAGAGGATCACCGCGATAACGGTAGTGCGCGCCTGATGCGACCGCCCGCAGTATAGGCAATAATTCGGCGCCTCATTCAGCATTATTCGCGCGTTTCTTGCGCCCGCAAACTATATGCACTGCGGCATCTTTTTTTATATTCTTATCGGTTCAACGACGCGTTCTTTCCGCTTGGTCTTGGATGTTGTGTAGGACATTCGCCTAGCTCGCATCTATGTTCTCGTGAGTGAAAGCTCATAGCGATTATTGTATGGGTGTATAGAGAGATTGCTTCCAAGTGTTCGAACTTCTATAAGGAAATTCGGGATTTCCAAGCGATATACATCACATCCCCGATAGCACGTAACGTTTTAAAAACGTTTTAAAAAACGTTTTTTCACGAACGTTAAAACGTTTTCCAAAAAGGTGTGAAAAATGTTTTTGAAACGTTTTTGAAACGTGCGTTTTGTCCGCACAACGCCGACAGAAAATTGCTTGAACATGTGAAAAAAACGTATTACAAACGTTTTTTAATCGTATCGGAAATGTTTCTATAACGTTTTGGGAACGCTTTGAAAGCGTTTCTTAAACGTTTCTTAAAAGTTTCGAAAACGTTTTAAAAACGTTTTCTAATTTAATTCAAGAGAATGAAGACTTGGATACAAACGTTTCCCAAACGTTATTAAAACGTTTTCCGAAAGTTTTTATAACGTTTTCACTCTTTACGAAATTTTAATGGTTTGGAAACGTTTCAGAAACGTTCTTCAAACCATTTTGAATTATCTTTGACATGTTTGAAACAAACGTAAAACATTTTATAAATACCTACAAAACTTTTTTCTGAAATAAATAGTCAGTTACTTTTTTACTTGTCGATCATACAATATATATATGTTAAAGAACTTTAACAGTTCAAACACAATATTTTTCTCTGATTAGTCATTTAAAATAACAAGTGTTAGACGCTACTTAAATATATATAAACAGTCTCAATAGTCTTATATATATCATTTTGAATTATCTTTGACATGTTTGAAACAAACGTAAAACATTTTATAAATACCTACAAAACTTTTTTCTGAAATAAATAGTCAGTTACTTTTTTACTTGTCGATCATACAATATATATATGGGGCGTTCTTCGTCAGCTCTCCGAAGCCGGCGCGCGGACGCTAAAACCTCACATTTTCGACGCTTGTTTTCGACTCTATATGACCCATATCTAAATAATGTTGGATATGCTATCAATGTAGTTTTTTCTCAGCTTTCCGATGGTGAATTTAGTTTTCCAAATTTTTTACATTTTCACAGAAAAAAAACATAAAACAGGCCATATCTCAAAAACCTATTTTTTTAAATTTTTTTAAGTAGTCTAGATCGAAAGCTGAGGTTTTTTTACGTTGATATGGACCTTCTGGAAACCTACTTTTTCTTTGTATTCGAGTAATTGAGTAGCAAACATGAGAAAATGCGTCGCGTCGGGCCGGGCCGCGCCGTGCCGCGCCGCGCCGCGCCGCGCCGCGCTGCCTCCACGCGCTCGATTAAATATCCATACTAAGTAATTTGTGTCTGTTGAATAAAGGACTATCTCTCAATGTGTCCGCCAGAGGGATACCATTTTTCTCATACCTGCTACTGAATTCGTCCGGTGAAAGCTATAAAGTCATCCGTTACAAACGCCAAATTCATATCTTTATAACTGAAAAAATTCTTATTTGATTCTGCTTAACAATATATCGAGATTCAATAAGAGATTGTTCAAAACTAACATTCTCTATCCATTAATCTGTCCCTATTGAACGTTTAACGTTTCAATATTGAAACAAGATGGTTGGAGTTCAATTTCTGAAATGTGCCAATCCCTTTCAGAAACCGAATCACACTGTAAAAAAAAATTTTGTCAAGTTTCCCCTATCATTTGCAGACACATATCCATCAATACCTGCAAATGCGAAAATTTGCTTGAAATGTAGGTTAGAATTATCCTCATCTTTGAAGAAAGAAAATAGTACAAATGATCCGTTCTCTCCAGTCAGTAAGAAATATAAACCGTGTCGAGAAAACTGCACTGATGAGTATCATAGAGCAGGTGTAACTGTCCTCGAGCAAATAAAAGAAAAATTTCGAGAGACCCAGAACAAACAGGAAAGAATTTTATTGCTCACACTTACACCAAAATATTGGAGTCGTGATCAGCTTCAAAGAGAGTTTTCTTGCTCAGAATGGGAAGCAAGAAAAGCTCAAAAACTAATGGCTGAAAATGGTATTCTAACATCACCTACTGCAAAGAAAGGCAAAGTAATACCTGATGAAACAGTATCTTTAGTTAAAAGTTTCTATGAACGCGACGATAATAGTCGATTGATGCCTGGGATGAAAGATTTCTTATCGGTCAAAAATGATAATGATGAGCGAGTTCATGTACAGAAGCGATTGTTGCTATGTAACTTATTAGAACTCTATGCTCAGTTCAAGAAAGAGTATGAGAATGTTATAATAGGGTACAATAAATTCACACAGCTCAAACCTCCCCATTGTATTCTAGCAGGTAGTAGTGGAACGCATAACGTTTGTGTATGCGTTCATCATGAAAACGTAAAACTTATGTTGAGTGGTGTAGAATTGGAACACTTGACAAAAAACACACGCTTTCCACTAAAAAATTATCATGACTGCATTAATGCAATTGTATGTGCCAAACCATTGGACGCGTGTTTCTTAGGGGACTGTTTGGATTGTCCGAATACAGCTGTGCTTAAAGAGATCTTACTCCAAAGTTTTAATGATAATAATATTCACAATGTGAAATTTGAAACGTGGATGCAAACTGATCGTTGCTCAATTGTCACACAATCTGTCGACACATATGAATATCTGAACTTGCTGGGTGACAAATTAATGAAATTGAAAACTCACGACTTTTTTGCCAGAAAACAGTCTGTATTCATTCATGATTTGAAAAAAAAATTGTTAGAAGGAGAATTCTTAGTTTGTTTTGATTTTGCTGAAAATTATGCTTTTGTTGTACAGAATTCAGCTCAATCTTTCCACTGGAATAATAATCAGGCAACAATTTTCACAGTAGTTATCTACTTTCAGAGAAACAATGAACTTAAACACAAAAGTTTGGCTATTATTTCGGATAATTTATCTCATGACACTATTGCAGTTTATGTATACCAAGAAATAATCATAAATTATCTGAAGAAAGTATACAAACCAAAGAAAATTTATTATAGTACCGATGGAGCGGGTCAACACTTCAAAAATCAAAAAAGTTTCTCTAATCTTATTAATCATAAGAAAGATTTTGGCATTCCCGCGGAATGGCATTTTTTTTGCGACCGCACATGGGAAGGGAGCATGCGATGGAATTGGAGCTAATGTGAAACGAGGTGCTAGACGAGCAAGTTTACAACGCTCTGCAAATAATCATATTTTAACCGCAGAAGGTTTATTTGAATGGGCAAGAAATTACTGTAAAGAAACCATGGTATTTTATAGTAAGAAAGAAGATTATGAGCAAGCTAAACTGAAATTGAAAGAAAGATTTGATAAGTGTTTTGCTATACAAGGTACTCTGCAATTTCATGCGTTCATACCAACTTCCAATGACAGACTGATGGTCAAAAAAATTTCATCTGCTGAGGAATATGAAATTTTTCCTAGATTAAAACGAACTGAAAAAGTAGTTCAGTTGAAACATAGTATGGCAAAGTCTTCAATATCAAAGCCAAAACGAAGGTCAAAGAATGTGAAATGAAATAATGTCCATATCTCAGTCCATAAACCAAATGAGTACATAATCTACGCTAGATAGTAGTTTATCCAACAGATAGAGACTTGTATGGATATTGAATATATTCCGATTTCGGCACTCTTGTAAGCAGAAGACTTGAGCTGGAGCGCGTGGAGGCAGCGCGGCGCGGCGCGGCACGGCGCGGCCCGGCCCGACGCGACGCATTTTCTCATGTTTGCTACACAATTACTCGAATACAAAAAAAAAGTAGGTTTCCAGAAGGTCCATATCAACGTAGAAAAACCTCAGCTTTCGATCTAGACTACTTAAAAAAATTTAAAAAAATAGGTTTTTGAGATATGGCCTGTTTTATGTTTTTTTTTTGTGAAAATGTGAAAAATTTGGAAAACTAAATTCACCATCGGAAAGCTGAGAAAAAACTACATTGATAGCATATCCAACATTATTTAGATATGGGTCATATAGAGTCGAAAACAAGCGTCGAAAATGTGAGGTTTTAGCGTCCGCGCGCCGGCTTCGGAGAGCTGACGAAGAACGCCCCATATGTTAAAGAACTTTAACAGTTCAAACACAATATTTTTCTCTGATTAGTCATTTAAAATAACAAGTGTTAGACGCTACTTAAATATATATAAACAGTCTCAATAGTCTTATATATATATATATATCTCTTATAAACGAACATATTTATTTAATCTCATTATGTAAGTTTTCCGTTTGTTCTTGAAGGTCCTCTGTCTTTACAAGAACAAATTTTGTTGAACCTTGCAGGGTTGAATTATTGCTTTTCTTCTTTCTGAAAAAAAATTAACTATTATTCAGTAATCACCTGCTAAAAACTGTAGTGTATTATATTGCTAAGAATACCTTGAATATTCAAGGCGAGATTTTCTAGCTTTTAACCAAGTGCTCGTCGTGGTTAGGATGGCCTTCGGAGAAAATTCTTCACACGATACAATACCTGAATAATAAAGAATGATAGCTGTACAATGAATCAACCAAAAATACGGAATCAGTGTGAAATTTTTTACGATGAGAACAGTTCAAAAATAGTCAAGTATCAATCAAAGCAGTTAATAACACTGAATCAATAGAAAATTGTTCACGATAAAAAATATTCTCTCAAATAATTGATGCGTTAATGCCCTTAGATTTACTTATTTTCACTTTACAGTTATACACAATTACAATTTTTTTGCAAATTATGAAGACGAAGACTCACCCTCCATCATTTTGTAAAAATATAGATTACTGAAATTCTTCTTCCCTTTTTGTCCTTTTCCACTATACTGAAGTCCAACCTCATTTGCTATGAACGCTCCAAGAATATCGTATACACAGTTCTTATGATTGTTCTTATTCATCAGCAATCTCATGTATTTGAACTGAGAAAAAGTGTAAACAAATCAAATATTTTAAATGGTTCGTTGAAATATTACATTTGAGCAGCTTACCGTATCATCATAAACATTTTTTTTACTCTTCAATTCTTCATCAAATTGGAGTAATAGTTCATCCGTATCAATTGGTAAAATGGATTTCAACCTAATTAATTGACATAAGTTTGCTTCACTATCGCTACGCGACTTTGGTGAAACAGTTTCCTGTGCAATTAACTTTGCACATACCTTTTGGTTGAGAACTGAAAATGTTTTAATACATCATTAACATAGCTATTTTAATTTCCGGCCCAAGTGTAATTGAAACTATTTATGTATTTATGTATTTACGTATGGAATAATTCAGAGCTTGTCGCTCATCCATAGCAGCAATTTCTTCAAGCGAATGAAAACCATTGTCCTTTGATGTACGTGGTGATTCTGCAAATGAACATACATTGATTGTAATTCAAGTAGTTAATGATTCTTCATTCAAACTTTTAAATCAAGTAAATCAATTAGAGTGAATTCATAAAAATCGTGTATTAAGAGCAAAAATATTGAATAATGGCAGTAGTTACGGCTTTGTTTCTGTTTTCCATCAGTTTTTCCACTTCTTTTAAGGTTCACTTTGGTCTTTCCCTTATTTTTATGTGAAGAACTGGTACTCGGCAAACTCTGTGAGAGTTGGCTCTCAACTACGTGAGAGTTCACTGCATTCTCATGCTCATCGGAATCAGTTGAAAAGTTGTCCGAATGAGAACCATTGTCCTTTGATGTACGTGGTGATTCTGAAAATGAACATACATTGATTGTAATTGAAGTAGTTAATGATTCTTCATTTAAACTTTTTAATCAAGTAAATCAATTAGAGTGAATTCATAAAAATCGTGTATTAAGAGCAAAAATATTGAATAATGGCAGTAGTTACGGCTTTGTTTCTGTTTTCCATCAGTTTTTCCACTCCTTTTAAGGTTCACTTTGGTCATTCTCTTATTTTCATGTGGAGAACTGGTACTCGGCAAACTGTGAGAGTTGGCTCTCAACTACGTGAGAGTTCACTGCATTCTCATGCCCATCGGAATCAGTTGAAAAGTTTTCTGAATCTATTCCAGAAATTTTGTTCTGTGAATTGTGTAATTCACTTTTATCTACAATCAGGTAGGGTAAAAGATGAATAATCAGAAGTTTTGGAAAATTTGAGTTAAACAAACATCTTGTTTCAGTTATTTTACCTCTTTTTAGATTCATATTGGTCCTCTCTTGATGTTCTTGTTGACAACTAGTACTCGCAAAACTCTTCTGTACTATGCGAGATTCTTTTTGGGTTTCTTCATTTTCATCAAGAGATTCATCATTATCCAAACAATTTTCTACATCTACCCCAGCAATGTCGTTATCTGAAGAGGAGTTTTTGCAATTAATAACTGAGTTCTCTTTATTTTCAGATATGTTTTTGCGCTTTAATACTATCCGGTTATTAATTGCAGTTACATCTGTAATAAATAAATGTTACAATTATTATTTATGGGAAGGTACTTCTGATATTCAGTTCTCATAGTCATTACCTTTAATGATGGGCTTTGATGAAGAACCGGCGTTTGTGGATGCTTGAAAAAAAGAATATTATTGATGAAATAATTGAAGCTAAGTGTGGGATAATGAAAATAAAAATTTGACAATCTTACTCAGAATATTATTTGGTTCCTCTAATGTGCATTTATTGATTTTTCTAGGTACTTTGAGCAATGGACTATACTCGTCTTCATTATCAGATATGTTTGTCTTGTGCCTTTCTTTTCTTAAACTCTTATTGTTCAGTTTTTGATACTCCATTTCAGGCTCAGACGAATCCAATGCTATTTTGGCTTTGGTTCTAGCTTCTTCATAAGAATCACAGTCTAGAAAAAGATTGTACAATTAAAAAATTTAGTCTAACACTGTTCCATAAGAAACATGGTAGAGAATTTTTGTCTACTGTGTAGGCTTAGCACTGAACTCAATTGAACATAAAGGGAAAAAAATTTGAGATCTAACCTTACATGTAAGAATAAAATATTTTACTTCCACGTCGGTAAATTTTTTTTCATTTTTTATCACTGTATTATATATAACTGTTTATCAGAGCTGAGTTCAGTTTAGCACGAATAAGTACATCAAATCACAAAAAACAAAATATATCAGGTATTTCTACTTACCAGCATTGTCGTATATTTTCTCGATTTCGTGGAGAGTCCACTCCGTGATATCAGGCTTTTCTTTTTTCCGTATAGCCTCATTGATTTGATGGTCACTTTTGTATTTTGGCCAGTAAGCGAAACACACACCTTTTATTTCAACTATCCAATTACATGGAACTGGAGAGACTGATGAACACGAATTTTCTTCGCCTTTGAAAACTACTATACGCCATCGATTGGCTTTATCCATTTTTACTTTTCTGATCGAATAAATACGCTACAAATATATCAACAAACTACCGAACGAAAAAGCTCGAGCTACGATCAACCGAAACGACCAGTTGTTTGTTTTCAATTCTCTGAAGTAGTCGTGCCAACGAATCTGTCACGAAGAATAAAGGCGCATTTGCAACAGTCGTGTGTGAGCTTCACGTTTGTGAATATGATAAAGACAGTAATGATTGTCTTTCTCTCTTGCATGCATTGAACGATTAATTCGCGTTTGGTATTCAAATTCTTATCAAATACACCAATCAGTTTTGGATCAATAGATATGTCATTCATGAAAATTAATAACAAACCAATCTTATTACATTTTGTCCTAGATCCACCGAAATATTCGTTGCATGAAAAGTCGTTATTTTCAAAGTTCGCCCGGTCTTGACGGTTTATATTTTGAATGACCATATAAGTATTGGATTTACTGTTTCCAGAAGTACATTGATTAACATCAGTCTTGTGGTTATTGTTCAATCGGAAAAGCAGATGGCAATGTAAATTGGTGAATTCCTAACTACAGCAGTAAACAACGTGAGTTATTCATCTAATTCTAATTATTATTCTAACCTATCCTGATTGATATTTCCAATCAATCAATTTTAGAGATAAATTCTGCAACTATAGCCAAATTCTAATATGTAGAAGAATATATAACCATACATTGAATAATATTAGTATTTTTTCTTTATCGGAAAGTCTGCTTGAAAATGAATTTATTTCTTAAATAAAACAAATCCTCCAAAAGTTCATGGGTCTCTTATCCAGTGGAATTATGTTGTGAAAAAAAATGAAATAGTGAGCATACACTAATTCATTTTATTAGAAGCACTTCTATGAACGTTGTTAAATATCCTACATCTTTTTCTATGCTCAAGAATTATTATGAAAAAAAAGAGAACGACAGTTGTCACTGTTCTATGGATTCTACAAAATCTATAGAAATATACAATACAACTACTACTCCTGTATGCAAAAAAATTTTATGTTGATTAAAATTGTATTTCCATCCACTACCATGTAATGGAGATGAAAAATTTTATTTCACTCAGCTTTTTTCAGGGCATCTTTTACTCAAAGTTATCACTGATACTTGAAGTTATCACTGGATGCGCATTTTCAGAACAGACTCAGATATATAGAGATTGCCAGTCGAGAAATGACTTTAAACCACTTTTACTTGCCTTTACTGGAGCCTGGAGGCTTACGTACAACATATATGTATGGAAGGTTACCAACCATTGACTTTTTAACTTTCAAAGCCACTTTGAAACCTTAGAATCTTATTATGATTAGCAAAACTTCATATCTGTTTGTTCGTTGTGAAATTGCGAATTCAGTGATGATATTTTTGTATGGATTGGATAATATTACCTAATTTCATAAACAAATAGTTTGGAGTTGCAATTTGAGCCAACCAGTTGATAACTGTTTGGACCTTAGCAATGCAAGTATGTGCATTTTTTTAATGAATTTCTAATATTACCACTGAAAAGTGTTTTCCAAATTTAGGAAAGTTGTATATGAAATCACCTTTTCCTATACGGTACTCTTAGCTTATTTTTGTATGAAGGTAATTTATCAGTTTTTGAAAGCATCCAAGGCCTAGGCCCAGCTTCTGACTATATATAGGCTGTGTGTTGATTATAATTGTATTTTCTGTATTTTCATCCGCTACCATGTAATAGATGATGAAGTAGATGAATTTAAATGAATATTCTATTGTAAACATTCTTGTATAACACAGTAAAAAATTGATTTCACTCAGCTTTTTTCAGGGCATCTTTCACTTAGAGTTATCACTGATACTTGAAGTTATACAATTAGCTAATATGAAACAATTCATATAAAAATGTTATCACTGGATGCGCATTTTCAGAACAGACTCAGATATATAGAGATTGCCAGTCGAGAAATGACTTTAAACCACTTTTACTTGCCTTTACTGGAGCCTGGAGGCTTACGTACAACATATATGTATGGAAGGTTACCAACCATTGACTTTTTAACTTTCAAAGCCACTTTGAAACCTTAGAATCTTATTATGATTAGCAAAACTTCATATCTGTTTGTTCGTTGTGAAATTGTGAATTCAGTGATGATATTTTTGTATGGATTGGATAATATTACCTAATTTCATAAACAAATAGTTTGGAGTTGCAATTTGAGCCAACCAGTTGATAACTGTTTGGACCTTAGCAATGCAAGTATGTGCATTTTTTTAATGAATTTCTAATATTACCACTGAAAAGTGTTTTCCAAATTTAGGAAAGTTGTATATGAAATCACCTTTTCCTATACGGTACTCTTAGCTTATTTTCGTATGAAGGTAATTTATCAGTTTTTGAAAGCATCCAAGGCCTAGGCCCAGCTTCTGACTATATATAGGCTGTGTGTTGATTATAATTGTATTTTCTGTATTTTCATCCGCTACCATGTAATAGATGATGAAGTAGATGAATTTAAATGAATATCCTATTGTAAACATTCTTGTATAACACAGTAAAAAATTGATTTCACTCAGCTTTTTTCAGGGCATCTTTCACTTAGAGTTATCACTGATACTTGAAGTTATACAATTAGCTAATATGAAACAATTCATATAAAAATGTTATCACTGGATGCGCATTTTCAGAACAGACTCAGATATATAGAGATTGCCAGTCGAGAAATGACTTTAAACCACTTTTACTTGCCTTTACTGGAGCCTGGAGGCTTACGTACAACATATATGTATGGAAGGTTACCAACCATTGACTTTTTAACTTTCAAAGCCACTTTGAAACCTTAGAATCTTATTATGATTAGCAAAACTTCATATCTGTTTGTTCGTTGTGAAATTGTGAATTCAGTGATGATATTTTTGTATGGATTGGATAATATTACCTAATTTCATAAACAAATAGTTTGGAGTTGCAATTTGAGCCAACCAGTTGATAACTGTTTGGACCTTAGCAATGCAAGTATGTGCATTTTTTTAATGAATTTCTAATATTACCACTGAAAAGTGTTTTCCAAATTTAGGAAAGTTGTATATGAAATCACCTTTTCCTATACGGTACTCTTAGCTTATTTTCGTATGAAGGTAATTTATCAGTTTTTGAAAGCATCCAAGGCCTAGGCCCAGCTTCTGACTATATATAGGCTGTGTGTTGATTATAATTGTATTTTCTGTATTTTCATCTGCTACCATGTAATGGATGATGAAGTAGATGAATTTAAACGAATATTCTATTGTAAACATTCACGTATAACACATGAAAAATTTGATTTCACTCAGCTTTTCTCAGAGCAACTTTCACTTAAAGTTATCATTATTAGCTAATATGAAACATTTCATATAAAAATGTTATCACTGGATGCGCATTTTCAGAATGAACTCAGATATATAGAGATTGCCAGTCGAGGAATGACCTTAAACCACTTTTACTTGCCTGTACTGGAGCCTGGAGACTCACATACAACATATATTATGTATGTAAGGTTACCGACCATTGACATTTTCAATTTCAAAGCCACTTTGAAAGCTAAGAAGCTTATTATGATTAGCTAAACTTAATATCTGTTTGTTCGTTGTTAAAATGCGAATCCAGTGATGATATTTTTGTATAGATTGGATAATATTAGCTAATTCCATAAATAAATAATTTGGAGTTGCAATTTGAGCCAACAATATTACCACTGAAAAGTGTTTTCCAAATTTAGGAAAGTTGTTTATGAATGCCCCTTTTCCTATACGGTACTCTTAGCTTATTTTTGTATAAAGGTAATTTATCAGTTTCTGAAAGCACCTTCTGACTATATATTATAGGCTGTATGTGGCATGAATGAAGGCAACATTTAATTACAATCTCTATGATTTTCAATTTATTCTAAAAATCATAAAGATTAAATTTTGATAACTTTTGTTTTTCACATGTTCTTCATTGATTTTGTGGGTTACCGAAATTGGGAGAATTGATAATAATATCAGGTATGGTGGGAAAACTATTTTCCTTTGCACACGGTCTAGAGATAAATGATTAAATATATTCGAAGCTATGGCAATATTCTTAAGATTATTGGAAGAATGTCTATACATGGAGTTGAAAAACAAATTTGATTTCAATATAAATTATCTTGATTTGTTTCAGATGAGTTCGAAAAAACAAGTTGGTTACTCTGAAAGACATAAACGTAGATTGGTCAAGAGAAAAAAATCAGAATTTTTCGAAGATATTGTGAAATCTATGGATCAATTAAATGAACTGTCCAAGAGAAATAAAGAAGACCTCAAAGACGTTAGTTCAGACTCGAGAGAAGAAAATAATATGAAGTTCAATGCGATTCTCTACGATTTGGAGTATAATTCTCATCCTCTAAAATTAGTCAGGACAAATTCATGTCCAAATTTATCTAATGAGCATGCTCCTTTCGAATTCGATTCTAACCAGATAGACGTCAAGGAAAAAGTAGAAATAGATACAGAAATAAATTTTAGTGATCTATCATTCTATCTCTCAGATATCAACGATAGTAATACAAACGACGATGACCTCAGTTTGGTATCAACAGATGAAGATAGAAATACTCAATTCGTTTCTGATTTCAAAGAAGTTTGTGTCGAATTTATTCATACCGTACCACATACTTTTATCAATAAAGTATTAGGCATACTGAACAATTATACAGAAGCGCCTTTTCCTAAAGATGCGAGGACTCTGCTTGGCACACCTAGATCTACTGAAATCATCAGCATGGGTGAAGGGCAATACTGTCATTATGGAGTGAAAAAAGCTGTTGACACCTTTGTATCAAATATGGTGAATAGAAACATGAAATTTGATCAAATAGAATTGCAAGTGAGTATGGACGGAGCTCCCCTTGGATCATCTTCGGAGAGAGGCTTATGGATAATAAGTATTTCTGAATACAAGCTGAAAAATGTTGAAATTGTTGGAATTTATTATGGTAAAGACAAACCTTCCGATCCAAACATTTTCTTAGAAATGTTTGTCAATGAAATGATTGAACTAGAAAATAATGGCATTGAATATCAAGGAAAAATGTACAATGTAAGATTAATTAATATGATTTGTGATGCACCAGCGAAAGCCTTTGTTTTGAATGTGAAATATCACACTGGGTATTACAGTTGCACCAAGTGCACTAAAAAAGGCCAATGGTTGAACAAAGTTTGTTTTTCTGGCAATGAAGGGCTTCCAAGAACGGACGAAGAATTTAAAGATTATAAGTATATGGATGATTGCGTCAATCATGGCTTCCAAAAAAATAAGACTATATTAACCAACATTCCAAATTTCAAACCCATTACAAATACGGTGTTAGATTATATGCATTTGGTTTGTCTTGGCGTAATGCTCAAATTAATAGAACTGTGGATTTCTGGACCAATAATGGTTAGATTATCAGAATATCAGAGAAAAATGATTTCCGAGAGACTACTCATTGTGAGGAATAAAGTACCTTGTGATTTCAGCAGAAGGCCAAGAGTTTTAGAAAATGTTCGTCGATTGTGGAAAGCTACTGAATTGAGACAATTCCTCTTATATACAGGACCAGTTGTTTTGCATGGAATTCTAAAAGAAGATTTATATGATAATTTTTTATTATTGCATGTAGCAATATCTATTCTAACGAACCCAATATTATGTAAGAGTTCTGAGTACTTAGATTATGCAGAAAAGTATTTACAGTTGTTTGTAAAAAATTTTGAAGAACTTTATGGACCTGAACACGTAACATTTAATATTCATAATCTTTTGCACATTGTTTTAGATGTGAGAAATTTTGGTCCATTAGATAATTTTTCGGCATTTCGATTTGAAAATTGTATTAAAAGAATCAAACAGTTAATAAGAAAGGGAGACAAACCTCTTCAACAAATATTTAGACGACTAGCAGAAATTTCACAATCTCAGGATAAAAATGAACAGTTTCACAAAGATCTTCAAATTAAATCAGATAATCGTTTAGAAAGCGTTTCATTTTCATTAAATTGTGGGAATGAAAATGATAATTGCTGCTTATTGAAAGATGGTAGGTTTGTAGAATGTTATCAGTTCATTGAAAACAACGAGCAAAAATTTATCATCGGTAAATTAATTGAAGTTGGATCTAGTATGTATTCATACCCTTTGAATTCCGAAATATTGAATATCAAAATTGCGAAATCTTACTCGAATAATTTGGAAAAATATCAATGTAATAATCTCTTGTCTAAAGTGTTCAAGATTCCATTTGAGAAAACATTTGTACTTTTACCATTAATTCATACTTATAGATATTGAGAAGTAAGTTTCCATTATACATAAACTCACCATTAGTTTGTAATAATTGTAATAATTATGTTGTAATAATCGTAAGGCTAATTCTAATAATATTTCAACTGACCGTGCCTTTTTTAATTTTTGTCAAATACAGAAACAGAATATGTGTCGATTATTTATAAAAGCTTAACAATAATAAATGAATATAATATTTGTAGCAGTTACATACAGCTTCTCTAATAAAGATTTTTTCCAGAAAAATGTTTTGTAAACGTTTATAAAATGGTTTGCGTTTGTTTCATACGTTGAAAAATCCTTCCAAATGGTTTATAAAACGTTTCCAAAACGTTTCCAAACAATCAAATCTGTAAAGCGTGAAAACGTTATTGAAACTTTCGGAAAACGTTTTAATAACGTTTGGGAAACGTTTGTACCCAAGTCTTCATTCGCTTAAAATAATTATGAAAGCGTTTTTTAAACGTTTTCAAAACTTTTAAAAAACGTTTAAGAAACGCTTTCAAAACGTTCCCAAAACGTTGTTAAAACATTGTACAAAGGTTTAAAAAACGTTTGTTAAACGTTTTTTTCAATGTGTTCAAGCAATTTTCTGTCAGCGTTGTGCGGACAAAACGCACGTTTCAAAAACGTTTCAAAAACATTTTTCACACCTTTTTGGAAAACGTTTTAACGTTCGTGAAAAAACGTTTTTAAAACGTTTTTAAAACGTTACGTGCTATCGGGGATGTGCGGCGGGTCACCGATCTTCATGAAATTTTCGGAGATCGTTTTGAGTGCCCAAATAGGTCGTCTAACGTTTCGATTTCTCCAAGACATTCATGAATTTTTATGTGTACAGTCGATGTCCACTGGATTTCCGTATAATAGATGTACGATCCACGCATGAAATTAAAGTTCAGTATGACTGTATAGATATATATACGACTTTGTAAGATATTCGGAAACTATCTTGAACAGTTTCGAAATATCAAATTTATCTCAAAATTCATTCTTTTAATTGTAGATCAGTAGAAAATTAAAATGACAAAATAGCTGTCGGGCTAAAATCTATGTTCTTCTATACAGATCCATACAGATTCATTTGCTTATAGTTTCAATTGTAATTATAATTATAGTAGCTAATTGTATAATAATAATAACAATAAATGGATGGCATAAACGTAATAAATCGATACCATCATAATATTCGATATAATGTCACGCGCAAGCAGAATCAATATTAGAAATGGAAGAGTTTGTCCAGAGTATACGAGTATATGCAGTAATCATATACATCTTCAACGTATTGCGACGAAACAAGTTAATATATTTTAATTAAAGTTAATAACACTTTTGTCTCCATACGTCAATTGGAATTTTCCGGCTCGCTAAAATAAGAAAGCACAACTGGCATTAACGATCCAACTGCTGCACGATGGATGATTTATTTGCTTAATCCCTTCTTTTTATAGAGGATCATCAAGAACGAACGAGCCATGAAAGCGAGTTCCGATAGTAAAAGTAGGCATGTTCCGGGAAAAAAATCTTATAGAAAACGCACGGAGACAGATGTTGTCGCTCGTTATTAACCTGCTAAGTGGGGAGACTTTTCAGTCATTACGCTCTTCTTGATCGAGGTTGAAAAATCTTGGCTCTAGATTAGCTTTATGAACATCACCGGCTTCGCATATTTCTTTCTACCTTCGAGCCGTTCGGATTCTTATACACGCGCGTACTTGAACAACGCGCGTACCAAGCTATTTATGTATAGGATATATCTTGAAATCGCATCGTTACGAGGCTTTACCAAGTGCAAGTACCCGAAACCCAAATCCGTACGATTGAATGTCAAGGAAAGCGGCTGGTAAACTATAGTATCGTAAATTGATCTATCCGGAAATTAAAATTCTTCGGGTAGAAAAAAAATACGGTTATACATTTCACTGGTTCGTATAGATATGGGTACAGAGTATTATAGAGTCTCGCTTACGGTACGTATAACTCACCAATTTAATTGTTTCTGGAGAAAATTCTTCTGCAAACGACGAAAATAGTGTACGATTGTGAAATTGCTCGTTGCAACCTAATGGTAGCCATAGCCATAGCCATTGACATAAAATTGATCATGGCTTTTTTTGTTTTACTGATGCGTTGCATCAAGGTCAACAGTTGTTCAATGGTCGAGAGGACCTTCTTCCGCTTATATTCATCGAAACAGTCAGTGAGTCATCAAATTTTGACTGGTGTGTGTGCGCGCGCGCGCGCGCGCGAGACCCATAAGTCAGAGCCGTTAACAAGGTATATGTCAGCAGAAGCGCGAATCCATACACTACAGTCCGAAGATACGAGAGATACGAGTAGCAGGTCGCCGTAAGCGCAACAAGTTTTGCATGGGTGTTGGTCCACATCGCGTCTCTCGCGTCGCACAATACATATATATGTGAATACATACGTATAGAGTGTGTGGCGCGCGCGCGTATAATGGGCCGACTCATTTTCATAAATCACTGCGGGTGCGTTTACCCGAGGACGACACTCGTGGCCCACTTGAGTCGCCCCGGCGATGCGCCCATATACGCGTCGCGCCGCGTATCATCTGCCGCGCGTTTCTACCCGGTAATGACGTTTGTCTTGAGGCGCATCGAGAGCAATCATATAACGCGCGACTCGAGTATGTGTATACCTGTTAAGCGTGGCATCGCAATTACGCGAGCGGTCACGTGCGGATCTTAACGCGCGTATCGTCTGGATACTGATCGCAACTTTCTTCGATTGAACGAGTCGAATCGGAAGCATAGAAATACACATTCTATGGAGTGTTATTTTGAGTGTTGCAATTCGTATATCGGCACAGTTTCGAACTGCTGCGTTATTTGTGAGAACGACCGAATAACATTTGGATTCTTCAAAGGATTGAATGAAAATTCAGTAATAAAATGTCTTACATTTTAACGTAGTCATATGCTTTTGGAACGTAAAATTGTTGGTATTATCATGACCAATATAACACAGCTTATGATTAATACTGTAGATGCTCTTTGAGAGATACATTGTAAGCAGTTGTTTTATTGTTGGAAATTCAATTAACATATGGTTACTTATACATCATTTATGAGTTATCATGACAGATTTGGAACAATTGCAAAGAATCTTCAGAAAAAAAACAGCGACTATGCTATAATATATATCTGAATTAAATATATAAATTTTACACGAGAAAATAGGCAGATGATGGAAAGATTATACCAATTTTTATGAACGTGTAACAAATCCAATATTCATAAAGGTTCAACAGTCAAATTGTCGATTCAGAACGCAATCCAAGAGGATACTACAATTGACCCTATTTCAAGTACATGAGCATCTTAATGCTGTTTTTACATGAATGTGTTCATTCAAAGCAACGTACGCAATCAATAAAGACGCTGGTATAGTCAAGAGTTCTCTCTCTCTCTCTCTCTCTCTCTCTCTCTCTCTCTCTCTCTCTCTCTCTCTCTCTGTCTCTCTCTCCCCAGTTACTATATACATACATGATGGCTAGATTTTCCAAGATATATCATTACGAATAATCTAGTAGGTTGGAGCGATCTGTCTTCGTCCTAGACTCGAGCTTCTCAGGTCAATAAATCGGTAAACATCAAATTAGCTTCATTTCTTGAGAATATTTTGAAGTACAAGAAATATCTCTTGCTCGAATTTGAATAACTATAAAAATGACATTCATTAACTATTCATCGATTATTATCCATAAGTTTGTCTGAGATTTTGGGAAGATATAAATTATTTTATGCTAATAGTAAAATAACAATGGTCTTTTTGAATGTAAAATAGAGCGATCATTACTGTATGACAATTATCCTTACAATTTTACTGGTTGTTTTATAACTGCATGAATAATTTTCGATTATTGTTAAATAATAAATTGTGAACTAACATTGTAGTGATGACATTATTTTTCTGATTTATGAAACATTTTGAAATTTGGGAAAAGTATTATCATCCAGCCCATAAAACACTTATGTTAGAGATATGGGATTCTTGATAAAATTCGCGTAAAAAATTGAGCCTTAATTTTGCTTTCTTAGATAAATGAAGATATATTTTTACAACAATGGTTTTAGCAAAGAAAATGATGTCATACTCATAACATTTCATGATCTAACAATAGAGAAATATGCATTTATCACATAGAATGGATCGATGAAGATAAATGAGTAGAAATGGAAGGTCGTATGAATGTATTGCTCTTCTAATTCAACATACATTCAAGTATGTATGTATATTAATCGAAGATAACACAATGTGTATTTATATCAGGAATGCCAATTATAATAAGAACGTATGTACAATATAGTTCGGATTGAAATGTTGAAAAACACAACTCGCACGCCATTGTCAAAGGTAGATTAAAAAAGATGTGCGAAGAGAGGATCAAAGCTGGCCAGTATACGCAAACGCGGGGTTGGGGATGATGATTACGCAGAGTTCGCTTGAGATAGGCGGCAGCGTAAAAGTATTCGGTGCTCGGACAGAGTTGAGGACGACAGGATATAAGCGAGTGCGTACCGGACGCGACGATTCTCGAATACCCAAGCAGTTCCAGAAACGAAGGAAATACATACCTTGCAGTCAGGCGTCGCGCGCGCGCGCGCGCGCATCGACTTACGCACATGCCCCCTGTACCAACTCTACCCTTCGCTTTTCATTTTTCGATCCGTGCGGCCATATCAATGAGCCGACAGGATTATCTTCCGGCCTCCCTTCTATCTTCCCCTTCTCCGTTGCATCCTTTTGCACTTCGCGCCTCTTCCTCTCTTCCTCAAATTATTCCTCCTCGTCGCGATTCCAAGCTCCCACTGTGTTTTCGCGAATTCTAGAACACGCGAACGGAATTGGGATTTTTATAGTCAATGTTGCTTTCGTAATAATTATCATACAACTATTTCACATATCAAACGTCCCATGTCGATTACTGCACATAGCGATGGTGATCTCACTTTTCTATGATGCATTCTACCGTTTTGCGGCTACTACAATCAATATTTTATCTTTTACTTTTAACCTAATTTTAATTTTTACGCTTACAACGATAACGTTTCCTTCAATACTTTTCAAATTATCCTTGAAGTAATTATAATGAACAACATTCAAATCGAAAAAAATCATTTGAAGCTTTGATATACCATCAACTTTTTGATATCAACAAAAGGAGTTCTGTATTGTACTTTATATCATTCAATAATAATTAATTCAATATTATCAATGTTTAAGGATTGTGGAGGAAGGATAATTATCTAGCGAGCTCATATTATTAGAGATCTCTTCTATTATTATGTTTTGTATTAAATTATAGTAGATCTAATTTAATGTTTACTCCTATGAATAACATTTATCATGGAAATTATCGTTAACATTTCTCTGAGTGGGTTCTATAGTCCAAGGAAGTAGAAAGTAATTTTTCGAACTAGAAGTAAAATTTGGTTTTGATTCAACAATCAATAGTTTTTTGTCTCAAACAGTAGAATGAGATTCAACGATTCAATTCTTAGATGAATGAAAATAATAAGATTTTATCCTATTTATATAGATTATATAGATATTCTTAGTCTTAATTTGCAAAGAAAAGCCGTTTCAATAGTGGATCAAAACGTTCAGCACTGCGAGTAAAAGTCAACTTTCAATTTGTACAATATTTTAGGTTTTTTATGCTGAAACCATAATTACAAACCCAAAAATATTATTGAATCGTCGGTCAAATAATTATTCTATAATAAAATACTCGCACGAATACATGCATGTATTCATTTCCTTAATTAAAATACAAGAATGAGAAGATAAAACAAGTTGCAGAAACACACACCATGACACATGTAATTGGTAATCCAAAATAAAATTAATGAACGCAATCTCATATCTTGCATTCTTTAATGTCATTGTATGTACAGTAGAATGGTCAAGGTGTACGGTACAGTCTTGTGGACGCTTTTCTTGATCCAAGATCCAATAGCTCGAGAAACGATAAAACGCAGATTCACAACGTCTCGTGACATTGTGCCATTTAGTGAAGTGTCAGTGATCTATATGATATTAGATCCATGGAAGTTTGTGATAACGTAGACAAGAAAAGAAAAATGCTGCTCTAATTTTTTCAGTCCTTTTGTTTCTTTATTCCAATATATCAGAATTCACAAGTTCAATCAGAATAATCAATGGCTGTCGGCTCTTATCATATTTATATCCTTGGAAAACGATTTCCGGCTTGGCCCGAGCGACCAAAAGTGCTTTGCGTCACGTGCTCGTATAGACCCATAACACATACAGTGACGCCATCATCCATCATAATGTCCGTTTCTCTGTATGTTTTTATCCGCGAAATGAGCAAAATTTATCTCGCGCAAGAGACACGCATGCTGCTGGTTATCGCCGACGTCCACTTGGACTGTCGCAGCTCCTTTGTGTGAATAAAGCGAGAATCACGATTATCGTGACTGTGGGTAGCTTTTCTTGTAAGATTAAGTGCGTGCGTGGCTTTTCACGTGGGCTTTTTCGAGTGGTACTAGCGTCTTTGCGCGTGGCGCTGTATTATCATGCGTCTCTATTAATTTCGCAAAGTGACACTACCTCCTCGCAGAGCCAGTAGCTTTCACTTCAATCAAGGGGTCAGATATATATTCGTTCATTTACTTCTTTATGAAAACACATTGATAATTTTGAATCAAATGGTTCTTCTGGTTTTTTGAGTACTTTGGGTGTAACTTGAACATTCCTTCCATTTGTTTGTTTGAATCAATTTTTTAATTTTCAACTCATCCTGATGAAAAATCAAAACTTGCAATGATCTTAAAGATGCATTTTACAGCACTGGGTTGTGCGTTTCTCATTGATCTAAAGACAATACTCTGAAGCTGAATAAAAAATAATTTTAATGCGTGTAGTATTACAGTTGAGCTTATGTCCAAAAATAGCAAAGAATTAGATATCATAAATATTTTAATTACGTAAATCATTTCAAGTGATATTTTACTTATTAATCAAGAGAAATTCGCAATATATGTAATTAGTGAACATAACTTCAATACCATCAGGAAATTACCGACAAGGTTGAGGTCATTCTGTTTGAGGTTGTGCTGTTTTTAATAATACTTTTGAACCAGATATTTATTTTGAAATAGATGGAAGCATGTATCATATATAAAATATATCATTGAGACGAAGTATTGTTTTTATTAATGAATTTTCGTTTTCCATAACTCATTAGTCTATGATATATATATATATATATATATATATTATCTGCAAAACAAATTTATCATAATTGGGTTAAGTGATTTGATTACTCCCTTCGGAGAACCGATTTAAGTTTGATGAAAAGTAAGTGCATTTTCGTAGTCTGGAGAATATTATGTATGTCCTCCTAACTGTAAAGTATTTTTTTGATCGAATTTCTTCCTCAAGATAAACCATGAGATTTATATTATTATTTTCAGAGAAACGAAGTTGTTGGGTTCAAATGATTGGTAAGACATTGAGAAGTTGCGTGGATTCGAATCCGATGTATTACAGCATTCGTCCAGAAGAAGAATTTATCACTTGACGTATGTATACATTGGAAATAATTACTACAAAGACAACTAGACAGGTATGTTTCAATGCACTTGGCCGCGGTAAAAAATCTCAGAGCTTGATTAATGGAGAATTATCCTAGGATTGAGTATGGTCCGAAGGAAGTCGAGCGGAGAAAATATTCATTAGCACCTGCGAGAGCTCTTGAAAAATCTTCGTCGAATGGAATTGCCTTTGGAATTTAAAATAGAGAGGCTCCACATATGAAAACTGCATAGCCCGTACATCACACTCGAGATCGCCATTCATAATCGCCCGATGTTTTCCGGTTCGCCACTACATATATAACGCAAGCGCAAAAGAATCATTAGCATCAAAAGTTGGCGAAGCGCGCGCGCTCGCTCGCGAATGATCAGCATCGAAATTGAAGTAGTGACGAAAGGCGAGGCACGCGCGAGATACTTAATAATTTAAACAGTGTAACACACCGAGCTCTGGACGTCCGCGTCCTTGAACGTGGTATCACATATACATAAGATTCCATAAATGCGATTCCGGTGTATTATTTTCGGTGTATCGAACGCACGCGCGCCAACGTCAATCGTCAACTTTCCGCGTCACGGCCGAGTCTCCAAATTGACTCTCCGTATTGTTAAAACTCGCGAATTCAACAATAAATCGATGATAAAACCACGTGATTCTCTGGCACATGAATGAATCGGTCGCGCCGGACACAACGGCGACATTGTGCGCCCGGAGTTGTAAAAACTTTCAAGAAAGCTGAAAAATGAATGGATCGGGCGCGCAATAAACGAGACGACAGGGCCGCGGAGAAGAGGAAACTCATTGGAAGCGCATCGATAAAGCGGGCCATTCACGATTGGGTGAATCGGCGGTATCTGTCGCGCGCGCGCGCGCGCCAGCGCGGGGTGAGAAACGAGCGATAAGGAAAATAAAAAGGAGGAAAAAAAAGAGCGGCTCGGAAACGTAGCAGGCGGTTGTCGAGATGCGCGAGCGAGCGAGCTAGCATGTGCGCGTGCGGGAAAGAAGCGAATCGCGCGCCGCGGCTCGTCCTTAGCGCGCGCCTCCGAGGACTATCGGCAATAAGTCGGGCTCGCGCGCTCTCGCACCGCGCAATTCGTCCGCGGCGCCGTCTCAGTGCGAGCTCCACTCCCACGGGCGACGTACGTGTGCGCACCGCCGCGAGCAGCATGTGCCTCGACACCTCGACTCTGCTGTGACAAACACACACCAACAAGTGGACATATCCTCGTGTGCTGCTGCTGCTGCTGCTGCTGCTGCTGCTGCTGCTGCTGCTGCTTGGCCCTTCGTCAATCACCCGGTCGCCGTTCAAGCGAGAAAATGAACGCGGAACAAGTGCGACTCGGCGGCTACCAGCTGCTCACGCTGCTTCTCGTCTCGGTCAACTTTGTCACCGTCTCCATGAGCCACGCGCTCTCCGTCGTCTACAAGTACGCGCCCAAGGAGACCTTCTGCCAGGTGAGCTTGCGCCCCCCCGAGCTTCCTCTCGTTCCACCCGGTGCAGAGCGCGATTCTGCGCCCGCCCGATCGCGAACTTCATCAACAATAGCCGCCAAGGCCAGAGTACCGTATTAACTTTTTGCCTTTGTTAACCGCGTCACGTTGTTCGTAGCGACGCGCGGAAATTAATTTTCACAGACAAATTCAAGGCACGGTTCATTGTACCTGTCGCGCCTTGCCTATTTCACTCTTAAGCCTTTTCGAGACTTTTGCGACGATTTCGCCGTGTCCTCGACGAGAATAGCAGTGAAATGAAGAAAAAAAAGGTACCTCGTATACCTATGCGTAATTGAATATTCTATACGCTGTTGGAAATATGTTCATTGTTGCACTGTGAAAAGCAAAGTTGCACGTTAAAATTGCTACCAGGTGGTCGAAACATACTAAAGCTCTTTGAGAGCAACTCTCTGCATGAGACTCTCTGATGAGTACAATAATTTATTCATAACGCGAGAATGAGGATCCAATTGATATTTCACGTGAACTCGAAAACAATCTTGGGATATTGGGCGCGTGTGACATCAATATCATTCGCAAAAAATACGCATATAACTTTTGTAAATTTACAAATTAGCATATGCTCATTCACTTGATAAATTCAATTGTATTTATTCGCTGTTTAGTGCACGGATGTTCGTGGAAAGAGGAGATTATCGTCGAAAATTCCGAATATTCATAATACAAAAGTGTATTTTCCATAATCCGAGTTAGAATTTGCAATTAATTGATAAGTTACACGCGACGTCAGTGGACAGCGTGATACTCAAGTTATGCATCAATTTTTTTGTAGAATTCTGAGGCTTCTGATAAAGCTTCGAGCGTATCGAACTTGAACGCAAACTTCTTTCAAATGTAACATCCCTGAAATTAGTAAATCTTTCGATTTTTTCCCCAGAAGATTGTAAACTTTACCCTCTTCACTTTCACAATACTCAAAATCACATTTTATAAAAATTCCTCACTTAGTCTACATGTTAATATACTCTGAAAGAAATAGCATTAATTCATATTGCTAAACTCTAAAAATGTTTAAATAATTATAACTTTCATCGAAATTATTGCATCGTAAACAGTCTATAATTTTATTTCTGAACTGATTTTTCTATAGCATAACTCATGCCAGAAACTCAAACATACATTAAAATACTTAGAGTATATTATAGAGTAAATAATAGAGTAGATTTTGTATGTACACTCATATATGGATACTGTTTACACATGCATAAGATCAATGATGGTTGACGTTATCTGGGAAGTCGGATCGTTACACTGTATGGTTGTAGACCTATTTACGTGTCCTAAAAGGCTCTTATATAGTTCCATCATGATTGGCAACCAAAGACTGTAAGCACTTTAATTTATAGTTACAGCGCGCGTAGCTTGACCTTTCGTGCTTATTTTGCAGTTTTGTGATTTTTTTCATGGCATGCACGGAGGGTTATTCTCCCAAGCTGTATTGAATAAATGTAAAATGAATTCTTAAGATCATCCGTGAACGCTTTTAAATACGCATGATTGCCAGGAACATTTATGATATTCAATATAAACATCTCGTTTGTTGAACGACTTTCGAAAACATGAATAATCTATCCATAATTTATTCTCAAAATGGTCATGTTTAATAAAGATAAATTAACAAGTAGACTAGTCTCGAAATAATAGAAAAAAATGAAAAGATAAACATTATTATCAACTTTTCAAAATCGATATAGATTCAGGATACGTTAACTCTCACGTTTGGAAAAAAATGTAAAAGTTAGTTTATTTGCATGACAGCTTGAAATTTCTCTAGTGCTTCGTGAGGTTGCATCGAGATTTGTAATAACGGATTGAATACTCCACAATGTTTACCTTAGTCACGCTGGCTACAGTTTGCTGACTCCCCTCTAGCTCGATAGCTGAAGAATGAATCGTTTTGCAGTTTGGACTTTCATATTCCGATCTTGGATAACTATGGTTGATTGCATTATTAAAACAAAATTCAAAGTCCTGAGAGGTAAATTATTGATAATTCTAATATTTTCACGTACTGCAGCATTCTTATACTATGATCGATGATAACGAAAAAACAATCAAAATAAATGCTGAAACAATACGAACATTATGCTACTCATTATGCTAACACTGTTTAATTGTACAAATTGTATAACTGATACAAATAGTAGATATTTGCCAAAAAATGGTACGATTTTACTAATATTTTACTAAATTAGTGAAAGTTTAATATATATTTTTTAAAATTTCTCTATTTGTTAGTGTTATTTTAATATTTTTCTAGTAAATATCTATTATTTGTATAAATTGTGCAATTTGTACTATTAAATAGTAGTTTTTATTATTTTAAATTTAGAGAATACCTAGTGTGAGAGAAAAAAATTTCACACAAGTCACCCGAGTCAACGAGTGTGCAGCGATGACGAATAAAATGACAATGTCTATATTGTATGGGCATACCCTTTATGCTAACTTCAGTTTTCGTCACATAAGTAGGAGAGAAGTGCCAACCTCGTAAAGATCTGCATTTCTCTCCCTCTGAAAACTTTATCTCCCTTGCGCGTAGCATGCTATTATCTATCAATCGATGCGGCACCGCGTGTATTGTAACAAGTCACAAATAATCGATTCTAATACATTCTCGACAAATATCCGGTACCAGGAACATTTTCCCAAATATACTGAATTCTCTATCGTTGATTCAGTACGTTTGATTTGTATCTCGATAATAAACTGCAACCTATGAAATAAAAACAAATTGTACTCTTATCTCAGAAAGTTGGGAAGTACATTTATTAATCGAATAACTGATAAGATATAAATTTAATTTATATGCAATGTTTGTTATCGACTGCATCATGATGGCCACCTGATCTCAATATTTGAGTAAAACAAATATGCGTTGTTTACATTGTATTTTATTCGTATTGCATGTTATAACGAGGATACGTTATGTATTTCTAAATAAAGCAGAGTTCATCACGAGATTTAGGAATTATAGAAATTTTTAGAATAAGTATTCTTTTAAAAATTGATGAAAGTTTATCCTACATCATCAAGTTGCAACAGCGAAAAGATATAAAAAATGCGAATAGAGGGTACTTAAGTTTTTTAATGATTTCAATCGTGATTGAGAATACGTGCCATCTTAAGAACTTCCGCTGAAGATAAAATATTTGTTGAGTTGCATAAGCACTTGTATTGAACTTGAGAGAACTCGATAGTCAAATTGATTGATAATAAATATAAGGCTAGACACACAAACTTCACGATTTCGTTAATCATTAATGACTCGATTGTCGTTCAGTTTTTATATTCTATCAAATCTACGATTTAACTATTCGCAAAATACCAAACGTTTGTTGTCAATGGTAAGATCTCAACGAAATTATATTACTCCACAAATTTCATCATCGACAATAGAGGTTTTATTCTCATATGCATATATAGATTTCACGACAAAATGAGATCAGCTAATCAATGGATAGTATGCTAATTTTAGGAGATACGTTATTAAGATCCATCCTATTCTTGAGATTTGAATTTTATTTTTTGTCATGAAGTATAATAATTAATAAAATATGACCGAATGAAAGATCAGTCGATGCAAGCAAATATTTAAAAATGAAATGTCAGTTCTTTTTTAAATTTTTCAAAGCATCGTTCTAATACTCATTGACAAAAGAGGACGTTATATATGCATACATAAAATAAATCTCTGATTGATTTCTGTATTCGAAAACTGATAATAGAAAGCCAATGCAATATGATAATTTAAGTTCACGGAATCACTCATCGTTATTCGTGCCAAAGTAGGCACCGGTGCGTCACAAACTATAGGGATACAAATATGATGGGTTGGAAATGCCTAAAACACTAATCTAGTAAACAATCGTACACGGACGTAAAATCATAAAAATACTACAGTAAATACGCATCTAAATACGTAGATATTTGATTCTCGAATAAATGATAAAATGTCAGTTCCCGGGCGATTTATTTTCAACTTGCAAGCTTCCAACCCCCAATCGATCGAATTTACTTAAACTCGACTGATGCAGGGCTACGACGAGAACAACGACGGGGACCAGCCGTTCCAGTGCACAAAGGACAGCACGTGCCCGGACGGCTACTACTTCGACACGAGCGCGCCGGATTACTTCAGCAGCGTGGCGACCGAATGGAAACTGGTGTGCGGCAACTCGGGCCCACTGCGCACCGTCACCGTCGTCTACATCCTGGGCCTGCTGCTGGGTGGCCTCGTCGCTGGCGTCGTATCCGACAGGCTCGGCAGGCTACCCGTCCTTGCCTTTTGTCTCTATGCCCAGGGCATTATGGCCATCGCATTGCACTCCGTACAGGTCAGTTCGATCGTTTCTTCAACAAAAGCGCACTGTTCCATGGCAAACTTACTTATCTCGTATCTATACGCGTACACCGAACGTAGCAATACAGTCACTATAGAAGCTGTGATAGCAAACGCGATTCAGGAGTAGAAACACTCCAACACATCTCCAAAGCACTTTTCACTTTCTTCATAGTCAAAATCGAGAGTTTACTAGAAAAAGGAGATTCATTTTTATACTGGCTATAGTTTCAGATCATTGAGATGATAGTTCCAGCTAAATCTAATAATTATATAATCAGTTGAAATGCTTCTAGTTTCTTGAACAGGTCATTAAAAGTATTATCTAAGCTAATTCATAAGCGGGTTTTCAAATGAATCACTTAACGATCTTAGCGATGATATATTTGAATGTCATGTGTGGCAAAATGGAATTCTCAAATTATAAATCTAACTGTCACCCACATCAAGTCTATTTCTATTTAATTCTTTTTCATTGACGATTGTTTTCTAAAATGGATAATTTGAATAAGTAAAACTCGACAAGGTTAACAAGAACATACGCATATTACACAAAAATCGTATCTTATACAACATAATGTCTCTGTCAAAGTACGTTTCAAAATTTGTTGCTCGCTCATAATTTCTACTTGAGCATGGCTCTGCAGTATATGCATTCGGTTTTCGCATCTCGTATCTTCTTCCTGAAAACAAAGCACGTGTTTTCCTTGGAAGAATGCCATAAAAATGTATGACTTATTCCCAGTATTTAGTATTCAACTTTTTCCCATTCTTCACAATATACTTGTGTCGTATTTTCAAATTTCTCTAATATATATAAACTAATTCCCATTGAGATGCAAGTTGAAAGCTCGATGTCGAATTCTCAGAATGATTTACATTCATTCCATCTGATGTTTAGTTAAGCGCCGCAAGCAAACATTGACCTATGTTAAATAAGTAATAAACTTAAGATGTTTGCACAAGGACTTTAGTCATTGCTCTGCCTCACGTGATAGTGAAGCTTCGTATTATATCCCGCAAGTTACATGCCCAAAATGAATTATATTGGCACACATTGATTTCTATCAAACTATGGGTTATATCAATGCTGAAGTCAAAATTTTGCCCCAAAAACTCATAGTAGGACGGTCTACTAATAAGTTGAGTGTAAACGACAATTGTCATCGTCGATGACATTCTACGTTCGAAACAAATTGCGTTTAATCATTTTTGCGATCCCAAAAATAGACAGAGCGTAATATCAAAGTAGGTGGTCTTCTCCGCGAGCTATAGATGACGCATTTATATATTTAGTATTCTAGGTAGTTGCTGCCGTTAAGGCGCCCTACGATTTTTGATCGATGTCAGAATGGCAATCAATGACGATAATCAGTGGCATTGCAAAAACGACTGACAACTAATTCTACGTTGACTTATATTGTGCGATTTCGGAATCAAAAATCAACTGAGGCGAAATTAGACTTTCACAATGTGATGTGCGTTATTTAATTTCATTGTTATTGTCGGTATTATTGAATGAATGTGATTATTGTCGCGCTCGTTTCGATAATATTGGATTATTATAGATTGAAGTTATAAATTTAACGAATCCTCTGGAAACAAAGAGCCTACAAATCTTCTTCAAAGATTAAAAATGACAATACTGAAAATCTTTTGCATCAAACTGACTTTGTTCTTTATATATTCTTGTTTTAACGATTATTATTCTCTTGGTGTCCCAATAGTCATGACGCTTCGTCACTCTGGAGTGAACGTTAAACTATAGACACTGGGAAAAAATTATCATAAGATGATATGGCAACACCAAATTTCACGTTGTGGCTTCTAAATTTTCGCATCTCTTGCAGCATCTGATTAAAAGTGTGATTCACTGAAACGATTTTTTTTTTCAATTGTATTTTATGAATCTGTTTAAACTTACAAACACGTTGAAAGTAAAGATTAAAAGAAGTTAAATTATATATTCATAGGACTTTATCACAATGGCACGAAGAACGAATTATTCCCAATCGCTTCATATATGCTTTCCGAAATCTATGGTATAAACATGAATAATTCACATTCGATTTCGAGACACGCGGTGGTTGATTCGCTTGTTTCATCAAGTATATATATTTAAACTTCAATCATTGCCGAAATTAACCATACACTGTCATATGCGTCCTGCATCTGATAATTTATATAATATTTGTAAAGTCATACAAAATTTCAAAAAACTTTTAACACGCATAGAGTCGTTTATTGCGTGTGCGTATACTCAATTCACGACCTTATAGCATAATGTATAGGATTCTAAGCTTGAAAATAGACTGCTACTGCGTGTACATCCTTCAGAATGCATTCCCAAAGGATAAATCTAATAAACTGAACCTGATGTATGTATAAATATTCATTTTAGACACTATTTATGCATTAAGTCTAAGAATAACTGATAATTACCGGTAAGAAATTCGTTATCGGGTTTAAGACAATTCAAATCATGTATGACCCACAAAATTGAGGTAAATGATATTACAACAGTACAAAACAAACAGATGACAAAGTTGACGTAGATATTCGCAAAACGAAGACTTGGGCTGTAATTGAAAGGCCGAAAAGGTTGTAGCTAATGTAGACGAATTGTACGAGGTAGTGCCAGCTGGGAGTGTAGCGGCTCCTGTAATCCAGCGATTGGAGGCTGGTTATGGTGGAGGGTCTGAGGTCGGGGCTCACTGCTGGTGCGGGCTTCACGTTGACTGGGCGTCCGCACTAAGCTCGCCATCAATATGGGCACCCTGGAGGAGTCCGGGGTGGCCAGGTTAGCTAAGGAGAGGCGAACCGGGCCAGAGGGGAAACCCAGCAGCCAAAAGTCTCCGTGGCGGGCAGTAGTGGGATCGCGCCCGGGAGTGGGAACGCATTGGCAGCCTGACCAATACGATTCGACCCATAACTTTTTGCATCCTTTTTTTTTAATTTTACCTTGGTCTGCGAATTTTTACGAGTCCATCGATCCTACCCACGCAATTTTCCCGTGATATTTTTGCGATTATTGTTTTTTTTACCACCGATGCGACGAGACAGTGTGTGCGACCATAACCTCCGTCGTATTATACACGCTCGAGTACATAATGCGTATATAGAGTGCTTGAAGAACGATACTTTGCCTTTCTCGATTATCAATTATTCTATTCTCCATTTTAAGATAATTCTATGATACTTTCTATAACTTTTCTATTATATTATATATTATCATATGTAAAAAAACTACTCCATTGAAATGATTAACAACAATTGAGATTATACTTTGATCTTAGGAATATGAGTTTCTTATATTTTCAATGAGTAATCTCATTTATGTGCAAAATCACTGTTATTCTTTTACAATAACATTGATACAAAAATAATAAATAATAACGTTTAATTGATGATAGCTTAAATTATATGAATAAGAGTTTCTGTTCATGAATGCAATAGTGACATAAAATTTAGAGGAGATATATATTTATTAAATAATGTATGACACAAAAATTATTAAATTATTATTTTTCTCACAGAAACTTCAGCAATTCTTAATTTTCCGTGGATTGCAAGGTTTCTTTATCCAGGGTCTTGAAAGCTGTTCATTCATCCTCTGCATGGAACTTTTTCCTACCAGATATCGGACTCTCGTAGCTCTGGCTGTCCTATCTATAAGATCCATGGGCTTTGCTATTCTAAACGGTCTTAGTTTCGTCATTCCTAATTGGAGAATCCTGCAACTCATCGCTTCTGTGCCAACTGCTGTTACTGTTCTCTACATATGGTGAATATTTTTTTTGATAAAAAGACTACATTCATGGATTTCACAAATAACAGACAAGAAAAAATATTTATAACAATATTTTGATGTTTCGCTTAAAAAAATGTATGGGGATTTGATGATAATAGTAACAAGAAAATCTATTAGATAATTTAGTCATTCTCCTAATTTTCAAATGCTTTTAGAGATCAGATCTCAGAATGAGATTCAAGTCCAATCTAATTGTCTTGTACGTGAAATGCACAATATTAAATTTTACAATAATAATTTTCAGGATCATTCCAGAGTCACCACGCTGGCTGATAGCGAAAGGAAAATTGATGGAGGCCGAGTTATTGCTTGAAAGATTCGCCAAGTATAATAGCCTGTTTGGTTTAAAGGAGAGAGATGGAGAGAATTTAAAGACTCTAGAGAGTGGCGATCGCGAAATGAAGCCACTGAAACCGAAAAGGATAGCTCAGGCTGATGCAAAGTCCTCCGAGGATATTAAGAAATCTACCAGAGAACTTGAGAATCTATTGCTCTCTGAATCATCGAAAGATCGCGGTAAAGATACGTTTGCTTCTATTGAAGATAGATGGGTTGGCGCGCGTTTGGAAATGCAATTTTTTAATGCCTGCATGGGTTTTCGCTAGATTCCGTTTCGTAATGTGTAGTAAACTCTGAAAGAAATTCTTCTTCTCTTGAATATCCACTCGGTTTCTGTTTAATGTCTTTTTCTACTATTGGAATGTCTGATAATACTTGAATTTTCATATCAAATATGTATTCAAGGCTTGAGTTTTTTTAAATTCCGGAATACGCTTTTTGGAATTTGGCTTATGAATATGACTATTCTGACAAAAATTACGCGTTTGTTTGGATAAAAAAAATGTTCTGCTGTTACAGATACGAAGAATATAGAGCAGGCAGATGTAGATTCGGATAAAAGAGACGATTTGCCCTGTGAACTAGACATACATCAAATTGCCAAATCATCACTCGTGGTCATTGATGAAGAAAATCATCCCTCTAACGACAAGAATAAAGGAAACAATAAGAATAGCCCATCTTATTTGCCAGTACCAAAGGGAGCTCTAAGCGGATACGAAAATAATTCCTTGGAAAACGAGGAAAAATCTAAAAACCGCTTGCTCGCATTTCTTGAGTCGAAGTACATCGAGAGGACTTACATCATCTTGATGTTTATGTGGTAAGTAGTTGCAACAACATTTGAAAGAAAAATCGTAAAAGAAAAAAACCAATGAGTATTCTCGAAAGAGAAGTATTTGAAAAACTTTATCTCTCGGATCTGTGGGACGAGGGTGAGGGTATACGCTTGTCTAATGAGTTGGTTCTCAAACACGCGTGTTACAGATCCACGAACTGCTCTTGACGTATGCTCAATAAATCATCTCGAACAACGTCGTCTGAGCAAATGTTTCTTTTTCCGTGGAACCAAATATGTCTGGACAATCAATGTTACAAATGAATGAGCGGAGAAATTATTTCGCAGGTTTGCATCGTCGGCGGCGTTTCACAGCCAGCTGGCGGCTATAACGGGCAAGCCGCCGCGGCCGTTGGTGCAGCGTAACCCACGGCTCGCAGTTGCCGCGGGTTTCGAGGTGGTGTCGTTCTTGGTGGCTTGTCCACTGGTCATGAGGAGGCGCGTCGGCAGGCGCAGGGGCTTCGCCTTCGCCCAGGCAGTGCTGGGCATCGGCTGTCTTGCAACTGGCATTATTTTACACGAGTACTACTCAAAGAATCTCCGAATGACGGTCTGGCTTGGTGAGTATTGGAACAGTCGCTGTTTACTTTTTCCCCGGAATGCAAGAGTTGAATGATTGCTCTGCGTTTGTATATAGCTATAACTTGATTCAGCATTCGTGTCAAAATCTCGCTTCCCGGGGCCGTGACGACTGCAAACCCGTGGAATTAGATGCAATAAGGAAATAATGTTTGAATATGCAGTTTTTCCAATATTAAACAAGTTGGCGATCGAGATAAGACAGGGGGAAAAACGTGTGTCAGTTGACGTCTTAATGAGCTGTTTACTTTGTATCGCATGTACAAATTAATAGAAAATGCACACGTTCCAAGTTATTTTTAAACGTCCCGCAATTGGAAACACTTCAATATTTTGTTCTTCTAATTCCAGATTTTATGCTTCAACTCAGTAATGTACTCAGGAGAGTTTTCAACATCATTTCATTTTTTATTCTTCGGCTCTTGGTGATAGAGCTCTTCCCAACAGTATCACGTGGAACTGGACTTGGTTTGTGCGTTGTTGCAGAAATGAGTGGTGGCCTTCTCACGCCTTTATTTGTAATGCTAAAGGTGAGTGAAAAAGCGAATGAAAATATTTAACTTGCGGCAAAATGAAATTCGATACCGTTGTTCATATCTGATTTCCGATGTTAAATTACTTTGCAAGTCGTGAAAAAATCTTGATAAATGTGGGATTTTCCGTTTGTGGTCGTGGCGCACTTCTAAGAACATACTCCCAGACAATGTACGTAATTCTAGCAAGAATTAGACCTACTATCACTAGAATTGAATCATTCTCTTAACTTGGAATTCGATACCAAATCACTTTGGAAAGAATTTTCTTCAAAATCATGAACATTTTCTTGTAACACACTTGGATTTTGAAAGAATTTTGACTGTAACAGAACTTTTGGATCATTGATCATGGTGAATATTTTTATACATTTCGATTTCTCAGAGATATTCATGAACCATCATTGATTTCATATCTATTGCATCTTATACTCATATACCAGACTCATAGACCCAGATATTTTTTTTCATTATAACTTACACAAGTCTTCCAAACTCAGATATATTGCACATTGGGGTATCCTTAATTTCCCAAGTTGTTCGGAAATGGAGTATAATATCTATATTTGAAACGTAATAAGTCGAAATTTCAAAATAGTTTCGCCAGCTCATCTAATGTCAAATGTGCGATGGTGCGATGGCGCGTATTTTCACGCAGCTTTTTCATAATATAACAAGACTATCTGGGAATCTCTTGCGTTTCAAGTGTTACTGATAAATGAAAGACACCTCGTATGCCCATTCATATTAGATCAATAATACGAAGGACTCTGGAAAATCGGAATGTTAGGTCACATTATCCGCCGTTATACATAAACTAAAAACTCTCAAAAAGTTTCAGTAAGATCCTAATTTTTTGTATAGCATTCTGATCGCAAGTTCAAAAATAAAATATAATGCCGCGATAAAAGTGTCATTCATTTTAGAGTTCTATGATAGAAGGTGGGGGGGGGGGCAAAAGCGAGGCATTTGTTTAAAGTTTTGCTCAGGTGTTAATCGAAACTTCATATTCTCATCAAGTTCAATATATTTATTTTTCTCATAAACTATTAATATTTCAATCGGGATCATGACGAACATCTCGTCATTATCAATCTTTCAATAAAAGCTTATTGGAAGCGTCATTGGAAAATGTCAATGCTTATAAGATGTAACTTTTCATTTTTCTGATGCCGACTTTTTCTGTAATTTCGTAATTTGTATTCGAAATTTATATTGAAACAATTAAATATCGAATCATACTGCTGAAGTGATCCAACATTTTTTAATTTTTTACAGGAACTTCAATATTTCTTAATCCTCTTTTTCTGCATATGCGTGGGATTGTTGGTGTTAACATTCCCAGAAACTTCTCGCACGATTTTACCTGATACTGTCGAAGAAGCTAAGAGTTTAAGAAGAGTAGAAAAAAATGAATTATGTACAAAAGCAAGGCGATCGAAAAATCCTGAAGTTTTATGCGAAAAACTTTTTTCCGAGGACTGGGTCGACGCTGGAAATGGTATTATTGTTGATTTCACAGAAAAAAATCCAGAATGATTAATGGTTTGTGGATTAAACTAATTTAGAACGTTGATACTATGTTATTAACTGAGATTTTGAAAAATAACATTTTGATATGTAATCAATTTTTTTTTAATGTCATCAAAAGTCATCATTGTAAATATACCCATAAGTAATGCGGCCAGATAAACCAAAGCGTGTGCATATAGCTTGAATAAGCAAACATGTAATATATTTTTCTAGCATGATTTATCATGAGAGAATTATTTCTTCATAGCTTTAAGAACCTTAGAAATTTTAATTTATAGTCAAGTTTTATTGTTTATTTCATTAATCAGGATCAATAAAATATATATCTTGATTTGAATTTGAGATTCACATTGAATATGAATTTCGATTAATTTTCACGTATTATATACTTACTAATTAAAAGTTTCAACCCAAATAAACTTTGATACATTTTGAGTGCTGTACATGTTTTTAACTGTAAGTAATTTTGCTTCATAGCCTCATAGTATTTTTTTTACATTGAAAAATTTAAAATATAGAGTTACTGCGCAACAAAAAAATAAATTGTATTGATGGTTTCTCATATTTGTCCTCTCTTTTAATGCTAATCACGATTGAGGAATGTATCTATTAAGAAAGTTAAGACTCCTTAAAAATGGTATGTACTTACACAAAATTATGGGGACACAACTTGAGGTCTTTTTCTATTATTTCCGACGTGTTCATCAAATTTACAAAATAAAATACATTGTACAAAGAAAAAAAAGCGCGAAAATAAAGTTTTGATTACATGGAACTTCTCAAAAAAAGCAGGTTTTTATTACCATTTTTCTTGAATATGCTTTGTTTTTACTCTACGAATTAGTATGAGATAGAAATGGGAAATATCTTTTAATTATGACAAGAATACGATAGGCAGACCAAAGAGGGAACTTTTTCCAAGTACAGAACGAAGAATTATAGATGAATCAAGCAATTAGATAAAGAAGTATATTAGGGTAAATTAACAGAAACCAAGAAGAGAAAATTGTTCAAGATAGTATCGCACTTGTTACATATACAAAAGGTGGTAAAATTAGAGTTGGCAAGGCTGAATGCATTGAGAAAAAAGTGGCTTGAGAAGAATGATATTTTATCCTGGCTAGTTTGCTCTGGCGGTGAAATCTGCGAGGGACCCTACACTTGAAGAAATGTATGCAGAGAATGAATAGTGAAACGTTAGCGAGTTGGAAAAAGTGATTCGTAAAATCTGGCTTGAAATCAACATAGAACTCTTAATGAAATTAGTTTAGAGTTGAAAATATACTCATTTTTTTATGGTTAGCAATACGAAATCTAAGAGAAAATGCTATTTTCAATTATCATCTGTAATATTATCTAAATTTTTCACCTTATTCAACATAATACTGATAATGTAGAGGGATGTAATATAATTTTGATAATGCCATACACAATAACTTCAACATCCTCCCAAGACAGACTCTCACTAACAATCTAGATTTTTGAAAAAGTTACTGTTTTTTATTAGATTTGATTTTTTCAGAACCGAAACATTGAAGATCATTCATTACACCTTAATAATTACATATAAAACTACTTCATTAATGCAATATCACAGAAGAACCTGATAGCTGTAATCGGCTACTGATTCTTAGGAACCAAATAAAATTAATCTTACGGTTATCGTTATTGTTCATTAATGCATAATGTCACAATACCACAAAAACGAAAGAGAAACACATTCAGCAAGTCCAGCAGATCTTACACTCAAAGAACTTTAGCTTGTGCGATTCCATTATTCTGTTGTGGGTTGTGTTGCACAGTCTGTTCGGCCGCTGTTTGCAGTAACCGTGTGCGCCGCCTTGTGTAGTGTTGCCACAATAGAATTTGTTGGTCATCAATAAATTTAGTACACTGTGAATTGACGACTTCACGCCTGAAGTGCTCGTACTGCAGTAAGTCGAGGAAGTACAAACACATTGGGTACTTTAAATATTTGGCATATTCTGGTTCTTTCCAATATAGTAAATACTTCAAGTAGTTGATAAAAGTAGAGTCTTTGAAATAACCACGTTGAGCTAAAACTGAAGCATAAAAAAAATGACCTTGAGAATTGTTTAGATACTTATTTGCTCTAAATTCAAAAATATTTAATGTAAGAAATTCAGTAAAATCAAATGTTTTGATGAATTCTAGGAGTTGAAATCACGAGTTCTATTGTGATGATAAAATAAACTCTGTTATAATGTAAAAATATAAGTTATTCAAAGAATATTTTGAACTTACAATTCAAGTAATTGGGATTTGCTAGGCACTGAACAAATTCCAACTCAACTTGGAATCTCATGCGCTGCTGATCATCAGTCTCTGGAACTCCTGAAAATTAGTATCTTCATGAATATCCAACAGAAAATATAGTTATCTATCATTCATCTGTAATATTTGGATATACTTAAACAATTTGATGAATTTAAACTCAATAAGTTCATGGGTAACAAAAGTAATTATTGAGGTTAGTTTTCTTATAAACATTCCATTGATGCTAATTAATTTCAATATCAAGCAGGAAAAGCTACATATGAACAAAGTGTATCCAGACTACTTACAAAGGGTTAGAAACAATTTTTAACACATCAATTTACCGTTCATGTTTGACGACTTGGCGAATAAATAAACACCTGGATATAAGTGCAGACAACTATACAGAAGTGTACAGTTGCACTGGGTTGCACTCACACCCACTAAACCCAGCCCCCAGCAGCCTGCACATGAATGAACAACCACAGTGAACCACAGACAAGCGCAGCCAAGCTGAGCCAAGCGTGGCCAAAGCGACAATTGCACCGAAGCACGCGCATAGTGCACGGCGGTGTTGTCGTCAAACTATATGTGGGTATTTAAAGATGGCGCAGCATTCGCCACGCATGCGCAAATGTACGATAACCTGGATAACCGCATGATGATAACATAACACACACATACTCCCATATATATATATATATTTCCAAGATTTTTGGCGCCGGCGGCTCGCGCTCGGTGAGCTCCGGAATCGCAACGTATTCTACTTCACTGATGGATGGATGATTAATATCCGCAATACGCGTCCGTATATTATTTTAAAAAAATCCCCCGACTCTTCCACGGTGGAGTTCCTCATAGTGAAAAGAGAGAATCGAATCGTCATTGGAAACGATAGGTTATTAAAAAATTTGAAAAAGTATAGAAGGGCAAGGGAACCAATAAAAATTGCGCTCGACTCAAGCAGATCAAATTGGAGACTGATAATCAGGTACATGTGAGGGGACAAATTGGCGGTCGAGTTCTTTACCTGCGTCGTGGCGCCGATAATATATACTTACTCGCGTTTCGTACGTCGCCGGTCGCGCGCGACTCGCAACGCTGCACAGCGACCGAGCTGCAGCCCATCGAGAGCTCCATTAGAGCAGCGACGTGGGCTGTCTGGCGCGCGCGCGTGTGGCCTGTTGCTGGGCCCCTTGCATGGCTGCAGTCAAGTTTATTATCGGCCAGCTCGTCTCATGGGCTGGACCCGGACGGCATGAGTTGAATCTTGTATACTGGTCCCTGGACACTCGAGTTCGTACGCATTTACGGTAGGGCGCGATTGACGGTACAGCTAGAGTGTGTGATGGTCCTGACGGGCTCGGTGATACATGCTGCACGTACTAGCTGAAGAGATGTCGAGCCAGAACCCAGAGCCGAGGTCGACGCCGGAGCGCAGGGTCCTCGGCGAGCTGGGCAACTCCAACCCGGACTCGCCTACGGCGAACCTGCGCCTCCTCACCACGCTCGCCTCCAGCCTGAAGAGTGCCCCGAACAGCCCTCGCCAGGGGACTAGCTCCGGGACTCCGCTCCTCGCTCCCGTTCCTCCTGTCCACGAGGCCACCTGCGGCAAGCTCTTGCCTCGCAAGGAGAAGTCACTCAGTCTTCTGTGCAATAAGTGAGTACCTTTTGCTGCCTTGCTTCCCTAAAGTCTGCCCTTTGCATAGCTCAACTCGCTACTTGCCTCTACCCATCGATGTTCTTGTCTTTCTCCATTGCCGGTCATCATGGAGCAACTTATTTTGCATTGTACATTTATTACAAGTATCCTCTGACAACTCTGTTTCTCACTGCAAGCATTGTTAGTTGTATAATGCAGTTGCATTGTCAAAAATGACTCATACAAATTGTACTTTGTTTATATTTTGTATCCATTTCACATTATACATCTTCAATTGAATATACTTGATAGTTTTTTCATGGATTTTGATTAATCATGCATTTGCCAATACTCTTTCAGGTGATTTCTTACCACCAATTGACAAGCTCTGTTACTTTTTTCAGATTTTTAAGTTTGTTCCCCCTGGCAGTTCAAAAAAATGATTTAAACGAGATATCTTTGAATGACACGGCTCAAGCTTTGGGAACTGAGAAACGTAGAATATATGATATTATAAATGTTCTTGAGAGTTTGGAAATGGCTTCTAAAGCTGGTAAAAATCAATACTACTGGCATGGACAATCACGTTTGCCAAATACTCTCATCAAGTTAAAAATGCAAGCTATTGAACTTGGATTGGAGAAACATATCCAAGAGATACAAAAAATCAACAGGGCTTACATTGAAGATTCATGTCAGTCTTGCAATAGTACTTCAGCAGCTTTAATGGTTCCCCAAAATCCAATTGTCAATTACTGCTTCCCTGATTCTACTGTAAAAGAAGAAAAAAGTCTAGGTGTAATGTGCCGAAGATTTGTTATGCTCTTTCTTGTTTCTCTGAAGGTAAAACATTGTGAATAATTTAATAGATATGTACATAGTTTCAAATTTTGTATTGGTCACATTGTAAATCAATTGTTTACTACATAAAATTTTGGTTTTCAAACTTTTTAGAACGGCGTGATAAATCTGGACATAGCTGCAAAGGTCTTAATTAATGAACAAGAAACTTCATTGGACACTAAAACGGCTCAATCTCGTTTTAAAACCAAAGTCAGGAGACTTTATGACATTGCAAATGTCTTATCAGCTATTGGATTAATAGAAAAAGTAGACTTTTACAACTGTGTGATAAGAAAACCTATTTTTAGATATACAGGACCAAGCATTGATTGTCTTAATTTAGATGCTGGTGAGTTCCAAAGTTAATATGTCTATTTATATGTTAAATTTTATCACATATTAATTCTCATTTTTCCAAATCATTTTTTTGTATTTTAGAAACGCCATCCACAGAAAACCAAACTCAGTCGTTGATAGGAATGACTACTCCAAACAAAAAGTCTTCTGATACATTTCATTTTCGTACTTTGAGTCGATTTTCTAGATTATATTCAAGTACTCCCTCTGGAAACAAACGTGAACCAAAGAAAAGAAAACTTTTCGATTCAGGTAATGCCACGTCAATAAGTTACTTCTCATTCCAACATTTTTCAGAGAATCATATAATATCTCGTAATACAATTCTACAGTGATTAATTTTTCATTAATGTAGTTCCAGATAGTAAATTTGAACGAGCTAGAAGTTCACCATGTCTGAGTTCAATGGCAAAAAGTCGTTCTTCAGATCGTTTAGACGATTCAATTTTACAAGTAGTAGAAATGGAATTGAAGCGAATGAAGTCCTGCGAACACAAACCAAAAGTTTGTACTAAACTCTTTCCGAGGCACAGTTCTGATACTTGCATTCCCCATTCAAGTACTAATACATCAATGGAAAGTATGGAAACTACAGATTTGGCGACTGTTTCGTCGTCCAGTGAACAATCCAGTGACTTATCAGTAGACAGCAACTCGTCAACTATCGCTCTTCCAGTAGTTAGTAACGAAAATCTAGTCAACGATTCGCCTCGGCCCATAACTTCGACTCGCACGCTGCGTATTAACGTACCATTAGAATTGAAAATAGCGCCGCTTACTGTACAGCCGTGTGGTACTCCAAAATTCGTCAAGCTCACTAGCTTAGATATGAAGAAGTTAGTGCCTATATCTAGAGACAGCATAAAAATCAAGTTGCCCACAGCAAAGCCTGTGGTGCCGACGCCGAGTCCTGTCCAAAAGCCAAATATCGCTATTCTTACGCAGCTTCCAAACAAAAAAATTTCCCCGGGTGATACTTTTAGAGCTATCAAAGTCGGAAATACATTTCAATTGGTTCCAATAGAAAGCAAAAGTGATAACAAAGACAAATAATGGCAGAAGAAGTTTTAAGGACTAAGCTTAACTAACAGGTTGTGCCTTCTTTTTATATTTTAATGCCTACTCATTCTAAGAAAGTAGTAAGACAGAATTGAGAAATTATGTATATATATATAGACGTATATATTAATGTATTCATTCAATCATGATTTAATATTGCATTGCTGTAGCATGCGCTGAGAGAAAAAATCTTGCATACTGAAAGGTCAAATGAATTGATTATTTTTTGGAAATTATAATATCTCTGCATGCATAAGATTGTTTCTAAAGGAATCATACTTTTTTGAAGCATTTTCAATAACTAATTGTAAGAATTGGGAAGCTTAAAGCTTTGACTGTGTATGCTAAATCAAATTTTATACACTATTAAGAAAAATTTATCTTTATGACTATCAGTCATTTATTAGGAATAGAGGAATAAATATATATATATACTTATATATAATTATCTAAAGATATATATTAATGTTACATGGCAGCAGGCTAGATTTAAGATCGCTTTTGTATTACCAAAGCATTTTTTGTTAGATCTCTCAGCTCAGACTGTTAAAAATTATTGAATCAATAAATTATATTGAAAATTAATATAAATATACTTCAAGGGAGTATAAAAAATAATACTGTATTTTATGTATAAATGATTGTTTTTGTAAAAGATGTAGTTTATGCATTTATATATTACTGAAAAAAAATTTCTGAATTGCTGACACTAAATGAAATATCTTTATTACTAAAATTGTATATTATTTGAAAAAATTTAATATTTTTATTTCGAAGTATGAATTATATTAGAAGAAAAAATTATTTCTAATGAAGACTCGTAATTTTGTTACACAAAACACTATTGCATACAGAAAAATTTCTTTATTTACATATTGTTGCTAATAAATGTTTTTTTTGACATGAAGCGATTTGTTTACGCTTATTAAAACGACAGTTTATAGTAAAAAATCCACTGTTTGAATTAATCCTATATTCTTTTCATAAGATTAATAAACTCTATCCAGTCCTTCCACTTCCAATTTCTGATCAACTTTGCCTTTTAATGTTATTGAATTGATCCTCAATGTTGTTAATTGGTATCTGTGAACTATAAAAAAGTTATGAAATGCACCTATGGCTTTAACAAATAGTAATACATTAATATTTATTTGATCCCAAAATTAAATTTACAAAGAAAAAGTTACTTGTAGTTCATCATTCATGATTTAATCAGAAATTAATCTAGAATTTTGTCCATTCTTTTTTAATCCTACATCAAATTGTCACTTATCTAAAATTTAATTCTCAATTTTGAGACAACTAGTTTTTTTTAGACTGTAATAATTAACTTTGAAGGATTAAATGAGTAGATACTTACAATGTATTCTGCGATATTGTTTCCTCTTTCTGAATCTGAATTGTGTTAAGATATGTGAAAATGTTTTATCAATCACAGTTGCATCAACTGATACCAATTCTCGATTGAGAATTGGCCTTCCTACTAAAGTAAAGTCTGTACTTCCAACAAGTAATACTTTCTCTAGATTGATTTGATCACCAGGTTGTGGAGGCCAGTACCCACGAACCACAATTATATCACTTTCCGTTATTTTGTATTGTTTACCAGAAAGATGAATAATGGCAAACAATCTTCCTGTTTTGTTTTCAGCAATCTGCTTGTTTATTTCTTTTGATACGACTGCAATAATGATTTTAGAAAGAAAATAAATTAGCAACTCAATATAATTGATGTAGTTGAGAATTGCCATGAAACATACCTGTAACAAGTTTTTCTTCTTCAATGGTCGGGTCTGTAACTTCTGTTTGATAATCTCCAGGGACTTCTTTTGGCAACCATGGGACATATCTAGGCACACCAGTTATCTTTCTGTATGTCCGTATTTGAGAGTCAATCAAAGTTACAGCTGTTGGAAGAAGATATAAGCAGTTCAATTATCAATCCTCGTATCATATTCAAAACGAAGCAACTAATGACAATGATCTAAGACTTCATATCAAATTGACATACAAAATGTAATTACTAAAGTAGGTTATGTCTAGTTACCGTCTACATATTATTTTCATACTACGTGCATTGACACTTTTCGTGCAAAATGAAAAATCTCATACCTCGAGAAGCTCGTTTCATCAACAAATCTACGCCAATGTTTTTTGGGCAAACCCGTGTTCCAATTCTCAAAAGACGAGAAAAGCTCATGAGTGATGCCATGTTTCGTTCGGAGCACGCACTCACATACCGTTCGTCTGCTAGACCAAACCGCACCGGTCGAGGCGCACGCCTGTCGCGGGTCGCCTGATGGCAGTCAATGGGTCCGCGCTGGTCCGCGCAATGAGCTCTGTATTCAACAAAATATCTAACTAATATAGCATCAACTTCACGATTATTGTTTACATTCTCGAAAGGGTGATTATTGATGTTATACAAGTCAGTTATGTATAGCATGATGTTATGCCAGACAAACTGAATCATAATTGTCATTTTTCCGTGAATCAAGTGATATTATTATTGTTGTAGGTTATATGAGCATCAGATATGTTCTCCTCATTAATTACGGTTTAGTTGAGGATACCTATATGAGGATAAAGTGCATTTAATATTATAGGTGAGTCTTTCCCGAAATTATGATAATCATACAAGCTTTCTCAAACGATCTTTTCCAATAGTTTATTGTGTTTCATAGGCTTATGATGATTCAAAACATAGCAACTCGATTGCAGCGTTTATCGCTGAATAAGTCAATTACTGGTGTATATACCACTTTACAATGCCCTCTTCAAATCCAATTCATTCAGAAGAATAATTTACACACTTCACCCGTCACTCATGCCAATCGAGATGAGCCAACGAGTTTTCTCAAATACAATGAGATAAAGTATCCAAAACAACTACCTGGTGAAGAAAGAAGGCCTGCAGTAAGATTGCTCTTTGTGCATTTAATTGATAAATAATTTACTCATGAAGTTTTAATCTTGTTTACATTTTTTATTTACAGTATGTATGTCATCAAAAATGTAACATTAGATACACACCTAAGAAAATGCAGTATATAGCTTGGTTTGTAAGAGGTATGTCTGTTGATGAAGCGATCAAACAACTAGAGTTTGTGAATAAAAAAGGGGCAAAAATTGTCCAGGATACCATTCTAGAAGCTCAAAAATTAGCTGTTGAGAAACACAACGTCGAATTTAAAAGTAACTTGTGGGTTGGTGAGTAATATTTTAAAAACGTTTATGTTAGAATAAATCAAATTACTTAAAAAAGGGAAATTAGAAACTTAAAAAAACTAAATTTTTCATTTTAATTTCAATAGGGTGATAAAATTTGTCGATACTAGTATTGATCATACTTTTGTACTGGATGAGAAAGTTTTATTTTAAACTTGAGATATTATTTTTTCTGAGTAGTCTGCACCTACAACAATTGTCAGAGCATCTTTCGCCTGTGAATTTTGAATTCAGTATAATGTTACTTTTGATCGAAGATGACCTAGAGTTATCTAAGGATCAATAATGCTTTCGAATTTGACTAATGAAGAGTAATGGACATAAAAAATTGATTTTATTAGGAAATGAATGAATTGTACCAAAGAAAAACTTTTAGTGATGAACTTTTTTACATTTCCTGCATTATAATATACTATCATTGAATATAAATATAAATTCCAAATATGAATTTTTTTTCAGCTGAATCTTTTTGTAGCAAAGCTTTTGTTATAAAAGGATTAAGGAGACACGCTAGAGGAAGACCAGGAGAGATAAGATATACATTTTGTCACTATTTTGTCCGCCTTGAAGAAGGAAAACCTCCCAAAGATTATTACAAACTCGATCTACCTAGTACTGCAGACGAATTATTAGAAAAATGGAAATCTGGTTTGAGAAAACGCAAAGTTTATAACTCTTTATAATTACTGTTTCGTAAATAAATGCAAATTTGTTAAAAATGATTTTTATTTTATATTTTTAATCTATAAATTATAAATTGAGTCATAACTGTTTTGTTTCATTTGGGAAATAATTCAAACAATTATATTTTCAATGAAAATTTATTTCGCCCACCAAAACACGTACAACACAAATATCAGTGTTTACAGCTTCAGCTTAGTTCTCCTCCAGTGACGCCTCTTCGCGTTGTATCTGAAAAAAACATAATGCATAAATACGCATAAATATTGAAGAACAACTTATTTCAACTTTCAGAATTTATACAGAAGGACTCTACTATGAAAAGCTTCTTTAGTATTAGATTGAAAAATATTGCTTATTCAATGCAAAATATTGATACTCAATGAATCTCTCCAAATAGATGGATATTGAAGAAAACAAAATTCAAGTCATTATTTATATTTTTCTCAAAGTGGCGTAATTTTCAATATTCTGAGTTTCATCATTGTATTCACTCAAGCTTGAGATAGCGATCACTAAATATTCTGAATCATAACAGACTTATCACTCATCTTTAAGACTAAAATATTCTACTGCAAAGTTAATGTCCAAATCACAATTGTAAGGTAGATGTTTCGATATTCAATAAACCACTAGAAATTAGTATCGGATGAGAAAAATACTTAAAACCTATTGCAACTATTACTATAGGTAAACATTCATTTGAACAGAAATCATTACAGGCACATACCCCGGAGGTAATAGCCTTAGGAAGAAAAAAAAAAAACAGAAATCATAACCTTAAAACAATCTGCCAAAAGCAGTACTTTCGACATTTCATGAATAACAATTTTGTGAAAAGAAAAAACTTCTGACAAGGAAATTGGTAAGCATAAGAAAAACATTAATATTACCGAATGGTGTTTCCTGTACGCATCCTAACCCATTGGGGAATCGGTCGGTTCTGTTTCAGCTTTTTGGCAAGCTTACGCTTGATTATAAATGTCTTGTGGGCCGACTGAAATAAAAAATATAATTCACAAATAATCGATAAATATGATTACACTGTCAAATATGTTAATAACAAAGCGATGCTATGGATAAATTCAGATTTTTAGACCAAAATTTTTACACACCATTTTGCTGGTAAGCAACGTCGAAACGAAAGAGCCGGTAGAGGGGAGGACTAGAATTTACTCCACGAGCGCTCATTGACTACGCTAATCAAATGCGAGTGATGGACTGCAGTGAGTCAAATTAGTAACGTTGCGGGTAAATTCAAAACTTTGCCGCATTCACATATTGCTCGGTTGTTTTACTGTTGGATTAATTTTTCTTAATCAATCAACAAACTTTCCTATCCAAAAAGAGAACGCGACAACTTTCGGGCGACCAATCGTACGATGTAACTTTGTTAGATAGTTTTTCGGTACCTAAACAGTTCATAATATCCACGCAACCATTCTGGACAATCAACTATGATTCGCAAATATCTCCGGAAAATCGAGGCTTGGTCGGAGGTAAACTGGTGTGGGTACCTAAAAACTATCTCACAGAATTCCATCGTAAATAGTCATCCGGAGGGTGTAGAGTCCTCTTGTAAGTAGACAGTCGTGTTTCATTTTATACCCTGACATTTTAGTATGGATCAAAATTGTACAGGTTGTAGAGAAAATAAAAATATGCATGTTTGTTGCTCAGAAAGTTTATTTAGTTTTATGCATTTTCAAGACATTTTTAAAAGCCGTATTGCTAATGCGTGAAGTTTGAAATTGGAGATTTAATCACTGAAAATTAAGATAGGCTTTTTTCACAGCTTGGAATGATATACAAATCAATTATTCCAGGGGAAAATTTGAGATACAGGAATTTTGGAGAAGATGTGGTGGTTGACGAAGTAAGTCAAGCGGGGGTCGGCGAGACTATTGATAATTGGTTTCATCCCTTGGAAGAAAACTTGCCAGTATTGATTCACGATAAGCAGAGCTGCAGAGTCTATGGAAAGAATGAAATATTTTCTTATTGTAATGCGTTCAATTTAAAGCATATGCACAGGAAAATTATTTTACGCTTTGAGCAATATATAGGCTGTTTAGTTTCATAACGAGTCGAATACAATTTCGAAATTTTCGAAAAGAATAATAACTTTGAAGTACGATATGCACAGCAAAAACGATTCTTTGATTCAAGTGAGAAATCGTACTCAATTTGGGACGGAACAAATGTCAGTATAACTAAAGTTTTTAAATAGCTATTTTTGAAATTGTAAGACCAGATTTCAGTACGAGTGAATCTTTGAAAAATTGGATAAATTTATTTTTTCAAGTAATTTTAATAGATCAAGTATGAAACTTACTAAAACTAAGAAAATCGAGCTTTTTTCGACTTCTTTTCTCCAGTACAATCGACTTTCAATACTGCAACACTTTTAAGAAATCATTTTTGCTGTGTGGCTAATTCGAATCTGACAAGGACCCGGGGGCACTACCTCCGGGTGTTCAATCCCGATAAACAGGACTTTGTGAGATGGTTCATGGGTAGGGTAATTATATCTGCAGCCACGCAGTAGAACGTTTCGTTTACCTGCTGAGATATTCATAAACTGTTATCGGCCTTATCTATGTACAGTATATCTATATATATTCCGAAATCTACAGATATAGATATACTGCGCATGCCTACAAATAATAACGATTCATGAATATCTTCAGGACAACGAAACTGTGCGGCTGTAGATATGAACTATTATCTACCAAAGTTTTATCGTGATTTGACACCTAGATGTAGCTCTCCTTATCAATTGATAAGTACTTGATTATGTAGGGTCCATTCTCATGAAACCGGTATGAATGCATTTTTTGATAAATTTGATAAAATCATTAGAAAGAATGGAAAAAATACGTAAATTTTGTTCTTGTTCTTTGTTTTGTAAGTGTCCTTATAACGGAGTTGTTATCGTTCAAAGATTATATTTCTCTCTACATTAAAAGCCAAACCGCCGCCGCCGTAAAAAATGTTGCCCCCTTTTTGACCCCTTTTTTTGCCCCTTATTTGCTCCCTTTTTTGCCCCTCTCTTTGCGCTCTCTTTTGCCCCCCTACTTAACCCCTTTATTTCCTTCCTTAATTTCGAATTATCAGTACAATAGAACCTTGCTTTGAAATTAATTTATGAATCGGAAAACCTGGTATTTTCAAACTATTCAAAGATTCTATTGGATAATCCATTATAGCATCGTCCTGCGCTCTATCGGTTCCTTTATGTTTAGCATAATCGATGCTATGATAAATGTATTCTTTACCTTCAATTTTTTTTAGGATTTTTTGATTAATTAACCGCGTACATTGTCGTAATGACTCGTTAAATAGTATATTACACTACAAGGGACGAATGTCGATCATTCTTCCCGGCGGAGAGATTGCCTATCTGCCGGGAATGATGATCGACTATCGTCCCGTGTGGTGTATACTATTTTTCTTAATAATAGCCGGCCGGAAATTCGTGGTCCATGAACCACCGCGACGCGAAAACTTGCAAGCAGGGAGAATTCGTCTGCTTCACAATCGCGGCTATGTTGCGCGTGCGTGGCAGCACTGCTACTGCAAGAGAATGTAGGGAACGATCAACGACGAGATCCCGCAAGTGATCGCGCATGCGTCAGCGCGCATCGAGGCATGAGCTCGGCAAGTGAGCCGAGTGAGCGCCAGCATAACCGCCAGTACCGCTTGAGCTGGCCCAGCGGAAGCGTCTCCGACAGAGACGAAAGACTGTACACCTTGGCTAATAAATTGATATACTTGCAGTTAACCCTGTCTCCATTCATTCTTATTCTGGGCTGCAAGCCTATAACTGGTGACCCCGACGTGATCTGCGGCTCTGGAGGATTTTTCATCCTTCTTCTGTGGACTTCGAGCTTCGCAGTGAGCGGTGCAGTGCAGCGCGGCGTTTCTCTCTTTGTTCCGGCCGGCGTGGCTTTGTCTACGCGCTCAGCCGCCATCTTTTCCCGACATCACTCTCCGGCCTTCGAGAATCTTCCGCCGCCTGCGACTTGCCGCTCAACGGCCTGGTGTCTTCACGACTGCGGCCAGCTTCATTTCTTTCTGGCTCAGGTGAGAATTTAGTTTTATTTTTCTAATTTTCTCACCACGTCTCGATTTCCGAGACGTAATTGAGCCGGCGCCAAAAATCCATTGATTGCGGCGTGTTCTGAGTGAGAGGCGGTAACTCTCTCAGAACAAGAAAAACTTTTTTGATTTTTTGATCTGGCGTCGAGTTTTCCTCAAATCTGCCAGGGCTTTGGGCCATACAGCGCTCCTTCGACCTTGTCGTGAGCTGCCGATGCCAGAGTATTTGTTACAGGGAAATTTCTTGTTTCGGTGCTCTGTGCTTGGAGATACTTGTTTTTCGTCCATTTATTCAGCAAGCGTTTAGTCTTGCTTGGCTGTTTCAAGGTCGAGCTTGCTGCTCGAACTATATTGGACGCTCACTAATTTCTTGTTTTGCTGAGTTCCTGTGCTGGAGCAGCAACGCTCACCGCAACCATCGTCCGTGCCTGGACTGCACTTGGTGTGCTCCTGGGCATATTCCTGCAGCAGCTTCGACCAGTGGTGCGCCTGGACGACGCAAACGCGACTAAGTCTCGCGTTGTCTGGGAGTTGGCACCTATCTCAATCATCGGCAGTACATCGTCAGCGACCTCGTCATCGTCATCGGCGCCTATCTCGAATCGTCAGCGACCTCATCATCGTCATCGGCGTCTATGCGTGTGTTTGTGTGCGAGGTAAAATTGATGCGAGCGAATAAGGATTTGCGTTGGAATTCAAATTTGAAATTTAATTTTAGTTTCTTTTGACCTTTGACTTTGATCAAAGTATCAGTTTGTTTTGAAAAACAATTCATTTTAGTTTGCCTCAGCTAAGCCTTTGTTTTGAAAACTTATTAATTTTAGTTTGCTTGTACTTATTTCCTTATTTAGAAGAGAAATGTAAATTTTGTTTTAAAAATGTTTCAAAAGAGTTTATATAACAAAATCGCTTCTAGTGAAATCCCGTCGATTAGATGGAAGGCGCCCGCTCCAAACCCACGGCTCGTAGCCGGAATTGGAGTGCCCGCAAATCAACAAAGCCTACTGAACGCACAAATACCCAAAAGGCAGACCCTGGTCAGAGCAAACATGGTTATTTTAGACCGCCTCCTAATCCTCCAAGCCACATAGTAGCGCCGTGGAACCATCTATGGTTAATGAAAGTGTACATCTATGGCAGCGCAAATTTTACAACTGGCTTGATCAAGGCACAAGATATTCCCGACTGGATGAATGAACAGCTAGGTGCAAAGACCCTAGTTACGGATAATCTATTGGTCCGTATTAAATCAGTATCAGCCTGGAATTTATCCGGCTCATATATAGGACTTTCAGCATATGACTATACTTCATCTTCTCTTGCCGATGAAGCTTTAGGTACATACATTGACGCTGGCACTAGAACACATAGTCCGTGCGTTGGATATCGATGGCCCACTACCACTAGCATGCACGCCGTCTCCACCTCTACCAACAGTGATGGGCATAAAGCTCTCAATCGTAGACGGATCGCTACGGTACATTGCGAGAAGAACGAGAAGATCCTCGTTCATTTAGAGCTAATGTGGAAGCCCAATGGTGAGAAGATGTCCCTGTCGTACCAATTGTCAACCTTGGATGATATAAACAACGCCCTTAAGAACGTTGGAACCAAGATGCCCGAAAAGGATGGCGCATCTGCGCAAGTATATGTGACTAATCACTTGCCAATACCCGTATCTCCTATCCCTATACCAATTGGAGTTGGAAAGTCGACGCAAGTTGATAGCTTAACGCCTGATGAGACCCATGCCGTCAGAGCACTCATCCATAGGATGACTAACATGCAAGTATCGGAGACTTCGAGCTTTGAAGATATTAAACATGAGCCCATAACTGGTGACCCCGACGTGATTTAGGAGCCTTGAGCGTGGTCACCTATAACTGGTGACCCCGACGTGATCTGCGGCTCTGGAGGATTTTCCATCCTTCTTCTGTGGACTTCGAGCTTCGCAGTGAGCGGTGCAGTGCAGCGCGGCGTTTCTCTCTTTGTTCCGGCTGGTGTGGCTTTGTCCACGCGCTCAGCCGCCATCTTTTCCCGGCATCACTCTCCGGCCTTCGAGAATCTTCCGCCGCCTGCGACTTGCCGCTCAACGGCCTGGTGTCTTCACGACTGCGGTCAGCTTCATTTTTTTTGGCTCAGATGAGAATTTAGTAAAGTAATTTTATTTTTCTAATTTTCTCACCACGTCTCGATTTCCGAGACGTAATTGAGCCGGCGCCAAAAATCCATTGATTGCGGCGTGTTCTGAGTGAGAGGCGGTAACTTTCTCAGAACAAGAAAAACATTTTTGATTTTCTGATCTGGCGTCGAGTTTTCCTCAAATCTGCCAGGGCTTTGGGCCATACAGCGCTCCTTCGACCTTGTCGTGAGCTGCCGATGCCAGAGTATTTGTTACAGGGAAATTTCTTGTTTCGGTGCTCTGTGCTTGGAGATACTTGTTTTTCGTCCATTTATTCAGCAAGCGTTCAGTCTTGCTTGGCTGTTTCAAGGTCGAGCTTGCTGCTCGAACTATATTGGACGCTCACTAATTTCTTGTTTTGCTGAGTTCCTGTGCTGTAGCGGCAACGCTCACCGCAACCATCGTCCGTGCCTGGACTGCACTTGGTGTGCTCCTGGGCATATTCCTGCAGCAGCTTCGACCAGTGGTGCGCCTGGACGACGCAAACGCGACTAAGTCTCGCGTTGTCTGGGAGTTGGCGCCTATTTCAATCATCGGCAGTACATCGTCAGCGACCTCGTCATCGTCATCGGCGTCTCTGCGTGTGTTTGTGTGCGAGGTAAAATTGATGCGAGCGAACAAGGATTTGCGTTGGAATTCAAATTTGAAATTTAATTTTAGTTTCTTTTGACCTTTGACTTTGATCAAAGTATCAGTTTGTTTTGAAAAACAATTCATTTTAGTTTGCCTCAGCTAAGCCTTTGTTTTGAAAACTTATTAATTTTAGTTTGCTTGTACTTATTTCCTTATTTAGAAGAGAAATGTAAATTTTGTTTTGAAAATAATTTATGGTTAATCTACTTTCGATAAAGATGTATTTTATTGATTTTGTTTTTTTTTCAAGTAAGAATCTAATTTAAGATTTCGAAGCTCTACGAGATAGATTTTATATCCGAACGTTAATCAGTTTTGTACTTCAAAACTTTATTCGGGAGGGAGCGTTGCGATGATTGTTAATCGTTCAGAAGTATGCGTTGAGCGTTATTTTGAGAAGGATCTCAATATTGTACAACTTCTAGTAATGACATTTTGTAATGCAGAGGATCAAGATATGGATTACTCGCCAAGTCAACATTTCATTATGTTGTCATTTCTCTATGCATTTTGATCACCTGTTAATAACAATAACATATCAAATGAAATCGGTCATACTAGTCCTCTTTGTTTTAATACCAGTGTATTATTGTTGCACTGATATTTTTTTGCACGAAAATGCCGAAATTCAAGACTCAAATTTTTTACTTATTTGATTTGATTGGAATAACGTTCACCGTGAAACTTTTGATAAAACAGTGAATAAATTATCTATTTTTCTCAAGGAAGTTCACCGCCTGTTGAACAGCAGCGCCAGACCCATAGGCCACCAGGAGAGAGCTGAGAATCACAGTGAAGCTCGAGGACAACATTATTGTAACGATGTTTGCAACCAGTATGCTCGATCAGATTTATCTGGTTGTTTTTTATATCTAAAAGAAGACCCTGAACTTGGCATATGGTGGGGAGCTCACGTTCGAAAAAGTAACAGTCGTCATGCATAAAATATTAAGTGCAACTATCGTGACATTACGTTACGTTAAAAACTACATTAGAAAATACCTTCAGATTCATAAATATTCTATTGTTGTTGCCATGTCAGAGCAACAAAGACCACCAAAAAGTTGTATTTTTCAACTTGTGATAATTTATAACTTTAGATACAAGCATTATTCATGGATGGTGCATAAGAACTTTTCTTCTTGAAATAAGCTAAATTTTAAGAAAAAAATTTTTCCGAACCACAAAAGTGTTATTTTCTTATTTGTTTAAACAATCGAGTTTTAAACAAATTGTATGGGTTTTACAGACTTCAAACCAACAAATTCGGATTCTACGAAAAAAAATACATAAGATTCATTATCTATCTACCGAGGACCTCCTCTGGCCAACGGGAAGGGGGCTAGCTCCAGGACTATATCCCCGTTAAAAGCCGCAAAGGATAAGTTTATATCGACGTGTCTTACGAAGAAAGACACATAACTGAATCTGTCCGCGAAGAAAGACACATATCCGAATCTGTCCGCGAAGAAAGACACAACTCGCAATCTAGCCACGAAGAAAGACACAACCCGCGTCTGTCCGCAAAAAGGATACATGGCGCACATCCCACAATTTTCCGAGGTAAAAAATATATGGAATGAAAGCTTAGAATGAGTAGGTTATACTTGACAAAAAAACAAGCCTTTTCTACAGTTTAAACTCTTTTTTCGTTAATATTCGCGGGAGAATAATTCCGACATTTGTCTTTCTTCGCGGACAGATTGCGAGTTGTGTCTTTCTTCGTGGCTAGATTGCGAGTTGTGTCTTTCTTCGCGGCTAGATTGTGAGTTGTGTCTTTTTTCGCGGCTAGATTGCGAGTTGTGTCTTTCTTCGCGGACAAATTGAGATGTGTCTTTCTTCGCGGACAGTTTGAGATGTGTCTTTCTTCGTAAGACACGTCGATATGGAGTTTTCATTTATTGAACTCCATACTACGGATTGGCCCTTAAAGATCGCTACAAACGAGAATTCCATAGCAATTGTTCTTGATATCCCTATACCAACCATTGCTAGGTAGTTTGGTAAATCAGTTTTAGGCGTTCCCTTTATTGGTGGCAAAAGTCACAGAATCTTCAGTTTTACATAGTAATTGCTGTTCCCTTCCTCAGCATTTGTTGCTAAGGGTGTGAAAATTGAGCTGAAGTTTATTTCCAGTACTTTTGGCAATTGTATAATTTTATCCAAGTAACTTTCCCATCTGAACATTATTCCGCCTCTATTACACCTTCTTGGAGAGTTACAAAATTTAATCAAAATTTTTATTTTGAAAAATGCGTTGTTGTAAGTAATAGAAATTAAAAACTCCATCTATCCTCCACGAATGTTGATTGTCTTGACATAAAAAGCGAGCATTATTTCACCATTTCATCACATAAAATATATGGAGTAATGTTTAAATATTAAATGAAACAATTTAGATACCTTGAATGACGATAGTCTGCGTGATATATGACACCTTTAATAAAAATAGAGGGAATATTTAATAAAAAACACCTTTATATATTTTGAATGCTTGTATTTTATCATCATGACTTTTGATCTCGATAGCATGATACACATTGTATACATGAGGACTTTTGGTTTCTCATTTGAGGGATATGAATTTTATTTGCATATAGGAATCAAACAATCAACGAAGAGAGTTGAGGATGCGATTGTATGTATTTTACTAAAAATATACATATTTACAAATATTTTAGTGGTTTGGAATTCTTCGTTATTACCATTTCCAGCTTTTTTTACAAATACATATGCACAATATTGGTTAGACTCAGCACTCGGATCTTTTCAAGTTCTAGTTTACAGTTTGAATCTCTCTTTCTGTTATCCATACAATATTATATTAATTACTGTGCAAATATTTTTCTTTCGTTCATAGTTACTATTTTTTAAACTTTTCGAAAACTGATTGCAGTTTCATAAATATTGCATACATATCCTCCAAATATTTTACTCACATCTGAATGAAAATATAATAACTATTTTTATTTTATTTCTGAACATAATCATTACGAGCCCTTCGACTGCGCAGATAAATAAGTTTTTCAGTACAATGAAATTGATCAATGAATAACTTAGTGTAAAGTAACTAAGTTAAAAGAGAAGAAAATTATTTTAAGTACTGAGGCTATCAATTAATATATATGTAAAGCTATCGCCATTTACAGTATTGCTTTAGTTTCTTCTTTTCAAGAATTATTTTTTATTTTGCGCTCGTCGAAATGATCGTTCTCAATTATATACAAGATGCTTTTATCATCATATATAATATTTAAAGTCTATATCTTTTTAAAGTCTATCCAAAAGGAATCACGAAATTTCGGATGTTTTTTTTTCACATCAATTACGATTGAATTTTCATACGCTAAATGGAATATTTCACATCTTTATCATTTTAACACAGATCATATCAAATAAATTATATAATAAAATACCAACATCTCACAGCTTCAAATTTTTCTTTTCAATAAAATGTTAATGATTTACTGGTCATTGAACAATTTTTCTGACCTCTTTCAAAAACATAAACTCAGATACTCACTTTAACCATCGATGAGCATCTACCCTTTCATTTTCGAAGTACAGATGCTAGGTGTGCAAGCTAAAATATCTTTCAGTCACACATAATTCTTTTATTACCTTACTAAGTTTTTTTCAAGGGGTTCCGTTTTACGGAATCGAAACGATTTTGCTATCTTTTTGAAAGAAGTGTTTGTTTCTTTTCAAAAGAATCATGCGATTGAAAAAACATTTTTTCTAGCGTTACTAAAATATTATTTCTATCAAAGTCGTATTGTCTTGGCTTATGTTTTCACTACTTGATTTTTTGGTAGTTAAAAAAAAACAAATGGAAAACAATACAGTGAGTGCATTTAAAATTTCACAAAAACCACGTGAATATTTTTTCCAATTTTTCAAAATTTCATTTTCATTTCAAAATTTCAATATAGTGATTATTGAGACTGCATGATGAAATTCAAGCTGTTAGAACGAATGAAGTGAAAGTTGTCGGTCATCCAATTTTTTTGTATTTTTTCATCTATATTTTTGACATTCGTAAATGACTTAGATGATCTGTCAAGAAACTTTCTGTATTACTGAATCGCTCAATCGAATACGTTCTTTTATAGAAACATTGCTGTTATCATTGAAATGTTTTAAATCCATAATGCGCGCGACCTTATGCTATTGCAATTCCTACAGTTCTCGAAGACAATATTCGTGGTAATATGTTTAAATAAGTTTGTTTATAATATAATCTATGAAATGCAACATCCTACGTTCATAATTGCCTTTATACACGGTTTACCAACTGATTGATACATTATAGAATTTGAATTAGTTCAACAAAAACTATATAAAGTTCTTTAGAGAGTGTATCGACATTTGACAAGAGATCGGCTTGAAATGAGCTGTACTATAACATATAAAAAATCATGAGAAAGTACGTGTATGGAATTCAAAACGATATACATATCCTCCCACGCCATTTCAGCGTTGAGCGCGATACTATAACAACATGTATACATAATCGCGCGTCAATCAAAAGAAACCCTCAGGGAAAATGATGTCTATACAGGGAGTAATAAGTGAAACTATGGTAATACGGTGTAAAGCTCACTCGGCACCAAACTCTGTTGAAATAATGATCGAGTGGGGGGACGGGGTATAGAATCGCGCGCTATACGTTATCACACCCACGGTAAGCAAGCGTAAGGTGCACAGCCCTCATAATTGTGCACGAAGGGTAAGGAATGCCTGCCTTTGTGTCAGTGGTGTCTGGGCGACGGCTCGACCTGGGAGCCTCGACGCTGCTGCTGATACTGCTGCTGCTGATGATGGGTCAAGCTCGCGCTCGACGGCCTCGGACTCGTCGGCTGGTGGGGCTTCGATTGGTCGGTGCCCGTCGCCACGTACGAGAACAAACATAGCACGGAGTAGCAGATTTGATCCGCCTGCAAAAGGTTACGATTATTCGAGGAACACTTGTTCCGCCTGTTACCTAATGTCGTTCCAATCGTACATCCTCTTTTATATATAGAACGCGAAAAATGCAGTTTTTTTACATAGACGTTAGGTATTGACATTACATATCAATTTTTCGGATGAATCATTGTCGGTAATTGTAAAAGGTACTCTCGATAAGATTTTCATAAGGCCCTAGTTCGATTTACGAAATAGTAATCAGAGCATTTGAGTTTTCTACACACGCAGAGTGACCCTCCCCATCTTTCCCTCGCGTATAGTTCCCTCGCGTATATGACGTTATTCATAACGAATCTGTTACATTGAAATGTTGAATTAACATATCAAATTCCAACAAGAAAAAAATTATTCTACTTATATTAACAATTAAGTCTGGAACTTCAATTACCTCGGAAAAAATGTTCTCAAAATTATCCTATTTCCAGAATTATGTTATTCTACGTATTTCGATTTTATTGAAATTTTCTTCTTGAACGTTACGCATGAAGCATGTCTTTATTACTCCTACGAGAGATTGAATCGCAAAAGTCTAGGCAAATGATTGAGTTTTTTTAATATATTTAGAGGTTTTTTAATATAGGAAAGACGAAAGGCCCGACGTCCGTCATACTCTAATAACTTTGTGCGGGGGTGGATTTGCAACCCCTTAGTTGCGCGCGAGGTAAAAGGCCGTCAATCACCTCCCACCGTTTCGGATTACGCTTTGTTCATGGTGTTTAATCGTGAATGTTCTGGAACTCTAATACCTGGTGGCGGGGCCTCACTACGAATCCTTCACATAGAATCATTGGTAGTTGATAACCGTGAGACTATCATCCCACCACCCGAGACGGAGAACTGCATTGAGGTATTCTATATATGCTATTCATTTGTAATTTATATCTAAAATCAACCAAGGCCATTCTGACTATCCAATCGGGAGATACCTTTTATTTTTGTAAAAAAGTTAATCTGTTGTGGATAAATATAGCTGTGTCTTCCACTGAAGAATCAATTGCCAGAGTTTCTTTTTTATTATTGTATGAGCCAAGTATATAGAATTTATACTCTGAAAAGCATTTGCAAGCCAAAAGTATAACTGTATCTCAGGATGAAGTATTTTTACATTCAGACATTTCTTCTTCAAAATCGAAATTTTCGAAGGAAGATATTCGATGTTTCACTTGCGTTTATGAGAAACGTATTTTAACGACTACTTGGTGTTCAACGTTCAATTTTTTTCATAGTTTATACTATTACATTTTAAATAATACCTACAACATTTTGTGTAAAATTCAAAATAATCTGTTGAATAGTATGTATATACCTGCATAAAAAATAATTATGAAAAATGAACATGAAATTCAAGAAAAGTATTATATACTTGAATACTGAAAGTTTGCTTCATGAATACAATTATTGATAAATGTATTGTCGTCCAGTAAAAATACAATATCCATCCAATCAATTTAAGACATGCTGTGTTAACACAAGCAACGACATCGACAGCTTTGTAAGACAATGATCACATTGAGAAGAATTCCTGTTTTGCAATGAATAAAGTATAGATAAAATAAAACTTACGCAGCGCAATGGCGCAAAAGTAAAGGAACAAAAAATAATGAAGACATCATGCAGTACTGTCATTCTCAGTTTCTTGAGACTGTTCAATCAGGCGATTCTCCGCCGACAGCTGCTTCGTTAGCGCAACTGAGAAGACTCTGTGCATGCAACGAACTGCTTCGCCAGCCTGTTTTGTGCGACAACATCCAAGGTAACATTTTTTGGAAAAGAAATATCAAATACACATTTTGGACAATTGAATTAAATTCAATGAGCTTCTAACAAGATACCGTACAACATTTAAGAGCATATCTTCTTAATGAAGTCAACATATGAACATAGTCTTACTCACCATTTGGGACTTATATCTACGTTGAATTATTTGTCTAGTCTTAGGATCTGCAAGATAAAAATTATACTTTATTTACTTGAAAAAATATATATTACTCATTCATCTACATTCGGATTATTTGAAATGCGCTCCGAATCATACAAAAAAGTTGCGTATTGAAAAATTTGGAAATGGGCCGAACCATGAATCGAAAAATGAAGTCGTAAAAATTCAATCTAAGCAAATTCATTGGTCGCTAGATTCATGATAATATCAATTCACCATCATTTTGATGAACTGAGTTTTCATGAACGAAGTATTGGTTGGAGTTTTTTAATCGAACGAATGCTTATTTATGGCTACGCATCGATATTCGATAACTATGAGATACTCACTGAATTCTTCCAAAACGAAGATTCCACCCTTCAGAGTAAAGCACTTGCGGATATGCTCGAGTCTTACAAAAAACTGAAACGAATACCAATTAAAATTAGTCGAATAAAAGATTAGTATGAATCATATGTGTAACCTATTTGATGCGTGCAAATATTTGAAAAAAAAAAATACTACTTCGATCTAAAATTTGTCTAATACATACGCAAACTACGGAACAAAAACTCGTTGGTTTAGTATTTATGTATTTGTGTGTGAATAAATTGTTTTACGATATTTCAAACAGCCGTAGACAAGAACAAGACTGTCAGAAATTTACCTTCCTACAGATACACTTCCCTAATAAAGATTTTTCAATTTTAAGCGATAATTAATGCATGCATAAAAATAAAGAACACATATTAATTATACATTAACTGCGAAGATTGTACTCATACCATAGAGATACATCAGTTTCAAAATTTTGCTATTTTAAATATCTCTTTATGAGACGTTTAAAACTTCGAGTTTCGTGCAATCAATGACAACATGCATAAAGTGCGAAAGGGTATACAATAAAAAAGTGTATGATTAGCGAATGATTCGCGACATGCATAATATGCGGTGCTTGTGTGCAACGATGCAGGAACGAATATTTAGGGAAGCACAAGTGCAGATCAGACTGTTCGAGCGAGGATGATTGTTATAATATTTGTATAGAAGCATGATGGTTCTATAGCTCACAAATAGACACAGAGTTGATTAGAAAATGTATAATCTCTGCAGAAGAGTTTTTTTCTAATTCTAATCAGTTGGGAGATCAGTTTCTCGTACAAAAGCATATATATGTATTAGTATGAGTGGTATTTTTAGCAGGCAGAGGTGGCGAATAAATAATTATCATGCAGCAGCAGCAGCAGCAGCAGCAGCAGCAGCAGCATCTGTTATAGCAGATAGCCAGACAGTAAGGTATAGGCAGGCAAGGCAGGCAGACAGGCAGGCAGGCAGGCAGGCAGGGAGGCAACTTTGGAGATGGCCTAAGATCATCTTACACGGTGGATATATGATATTGGTCGCTATTGCGCTAATCGCGTGTTATTATTGTGCACTTGCGGATCAAGTGTATAGTTACTTCTAAATTGATCGAATGGTCATGGATGTTTAAATTCAGTGCTTAATGTATGCATCTACATAGAACAGATGAGACGGATATGAGAGATAGAAAGAAAGAGAGAGAGAGAGAGAGAGAGAGAGAGAGAGAGAATCGATGGGCCTTTGACGTTGCTTCGGGAATAGCACGAAAATGTTATTGCGATTCATGAGAGGAACAATTGCTCGAGAATGATTTTTTTTTTGGAAAAAATTGGTGTATCTACCATGCGTAATTGTCTTATCCTTATTTCATGTATGGTTTATTTAATCCTCGTATGGTGATGGATTGATACTCAATTTTACTTTCAGTCAAATTGCCAATGAAAGTCACGATATATTGATTCGGTAGAGATTATCCGATTGTTAGGAACAGCACTATGTGTATACACCGCATAAGCTTATTTAGTATAATATATATATGATGGCACTTTGTGGGGCAGAGAAAAACGAAAGACAAGGAAGCGTCAAGCTAATACAGATGTTCAGAAGAGTTTATAGTTGAGATTGAGTAATTTGTTATGACTAAAAATCAGAAATCAGAACTATATGTCCACGTGTATGATCTACTTCCATTTTCATATACCAATTGTTCTTTTGAAAATCAAATAAGCTATTTTTTGATCTCATTTTGTCACTTTCGCAATAATGATCTTAAAAATGAGAACCGACTCGCGATCATAATAAATAGGATTCTTTGACACTTCATTATTCGTAGCCATAATTGACTGATTTTCTGAGAGGGGTAAACATACACTTATTCATATGTCTGATTTCAAGGAAATTCATTAGTTGAATGTGAATTTATTATTATAATATCATTAATCAAGTTATTTATGGTGAATTTAGTCATATTGAGTTTTCAGGGAGAATAAAATACTTCAATCAATACAATCAATGAATCAATCAGAATTGATTACAACTGAGATTTAATGAATTAGGATTCGAGATAATGCATGTGCGATGAGACACTATGAAAATAACAGAGTGTCCAAACTACACGTTCATAACAGTATTTAGTGACTTAATATATATGAATAAACTAAAATATAATAGTGTAGGGCTCAGGCGAGAGAGAAAGTTATATGTTTCATCTACAGTACCTCGAAAACACGTAAGAATTACTGATTCGGAAAAAGAAACTGAATACGAAATAAAAAAAAATTAGTCGAATTGTGTGTTACCGTCATATCTGTATATAAATACATAGTATATAGGTTGAAGCTTAGAGAACGACTAAGAGACACGTTGTTTTCTAATGTTATTACGCATGTAAGTACAGCTTTTTTCATAAATGCACTTGACCGATTCCAATACCAGCAATTGCTTGAGTTCTTTTTTTTTGTCTGTAATGCGTGAATCCAGTTGCCATTATTGGAATGTTGGCCGTTAACAGTTGCTGGTACAAGAATCAGTTGAATAGCATATATATCGAATGTAACACTGATATCACAACTAACACCAATCATTATATGGTAGAATAAATACAGTAAAGTAGACAGAGCAGATCAAACTATCTTGATGCAAATTATCAATGTGGATTTGTAGTAACGGCTAGTCGTATTTAACGGGAGTGCTGTGTCTTGAGAATATTGAAAAAGTCAACCATTTCAGTCGTCCAATGTATACCAAACTAATTAGACGAATTTGTACAATATACAGGACTACGAGTATCTCTTGATCGTTCTTACTTTATTTAGTTGATATAAAAATCAATCTAAAGACATTTAGAACAATGGGATATTTCACGTAAAAGCTCGAAGGCATATTCAAAAACTTTATCTACGGCTGTTTTGAAATCATGAAAAATATTTCCAATGAGGAACTCTGAAAGAACGATTTTTTCCAATTGTAATGACATCATAGGAATACCGATTGTGTATGCGTGTAGGTGTTAATCAATCAGTAGTTGAAACTAAAGTCGAGTCAATAAAAGCATTTTTGAAACACGGGCAACACTAAAAAATTATATTCACTATATAATTGAATGTTAACGTATACAAAAATAAAAATGTGAAAGATATATTTTGAATCAACTAAAAATTATGTCGGTATGATAGTCGATATAATTAACTAACAAACATAGTGATAACTTGCTGTACTCAAAAAAAGTAATACAAAAGTATAGAAATGAGTGTCACTTAAGAAAGTAGATTTTTAATAGTACCTCGAAATCCTGCTTGCCCACACACGCAGCCAAGGGCAATTGATCGACGCACGGGGTCAAGAAAACAGAAAAGGTATATAAAAATTAAGATCTACAGATCAGTCGGTGATCTTGGTACAAAGGCGGTTCGTGCCTTTCAAATATTTTCATCTTTTATTTATCAGAAATGAAGATGTCAAAGTCACGGAAAGGATAAGAGGATTGAAAACAAAGCGGAGGGAAGAAAGTTTAGATCAACTGTAAGAAGGGCTTCTTCTGAATCGCTAATTTTATTATCTGTTTTCCACTCACCAGAAGACAAACCGATTCAGCTGAAACTTTTAGAGGCATAGCACACGCTCAAGAAGTTCAGGCTGAATTGGAGATTCGAATGTCTGACATATACATATCTCCTTGTTAGTGATCTGACGATTTCACGAATAGCGCAGCAAAGAATTTATCAAATCAAACGATTCTCACAAAATTAATTGAATTTCGCGAAAATTCTCACATCAAAATCGACAGTTTTTCTTATGAACGATGGAGTTGTATTATTCCGCCACTATAGAAGAAGGCAATGACTCTGATTGTCCGGTTTATTTCGTATATTTCTGTGATTTAATCTTTCCACAATTGAAATTTTCATTCATTGTTCAAGGACCATCTCAAAAGTTCCCCAAGTCAAGAGAAAAGTCTACTGACCAAAAAATATTCTTAATTGCATAGAGAAATCCATGTTGGATTTTTTATTTAATCCTATGTTAGACAACGTGTTCTTGTATCATATAAAATGCCAATGACATGTTTAACCGACATTATTATGATGAAACTCAAGCTTATTTTGACAGGTGTGATAAATATGAAATGGTGAATAAACTTTCCTCGTTCTCAATCACGACAGTCGTTTGTCGCACCACTCAGCATCCAATATACAAGAATGATGAAAGAGAGATAGAGTATGTGTTTAGAAGTATACATATGATTGTCGTTGGTGATGAAATAGATAGAACTAAAATTATAATTTGATCAGAGATGAAGATATTTAGATTAAAATAATACAAAGTATGGGAAATGATAAGAATCGGTAGAATTGATCAAAATTTTTTTTTTATCTGAGTAAACCAAGATTCAATCTGGGAGAACAAAATTAAGTTTGTGCTAATTGAAATGACGTATTGCCATATATTGGTACGCCATTTTGCAGAAAATCAGGACATAAGTATACATCGTCTTGAAATGAAATTATACATGAAAATTTGATCAATGTAATTATCATGTTTATAAGAATATTATAAAATGTTATGTATAATAAGACAGATAAAAATGATTGTAGCTGCACATCGAGCTCCATGCATAAAGACATTGAATAATGCTCAAAAACGGAATGTATGTTCCAACTTAAAAAAACTGGCGTATAATGTGACCGAGAAACAAACAGAGAAAAAAAATAATGAGAGGATTTGGTGTTATGAATTTGACGATCACAGGTCAAAGTTTTCCTGGAATGAATTCTAAAACTCGTTAAGATGCTGGCACAAGTATGAGCAAGGGATACGTACGCGTTAAATTCCGAATGACTCGTTTTACTCTAATAGAATATTTTTGATGTATGTACATCATGAGTGCATATGTAATATGCGTATTCTTAAGTTTTCGGAATTAATGAATTTTGATTAAAGTAATGTCTAGAAGAAGTATATGGAGGTATTCTAGAGGGTTCAATGAAATTTTGTAAATCTAGTGTTAGTTTTGGAACTTTATCCAATAAATGTATTTTCGTCCCAGCGGCAGTAAAGTGCCTACTTTGCGTCCTGGCGTTTGCAAAGAATGGCACTTTTCTGCCGCGGGGTACGAAAAATAGTATATGCACCTCGCTCATCTAGGCTATTTCGACACGCGCAAACTTGCAATCCTCGCTGCGCTCGGATCGCAAACGTTTTTCGTGCCGAAATCGCCTAACCTCGCTCGGGTGCATAATATACTAATATACATATATAGATAAATTTAAAACGTAAATTCTCAATCTTTCGATCATATTAAAATGACATACATAATTTGTATGAGAATTTCTCAAATACTGATGATGATTTCGCTCATGATGTTGAGTGTAAGAATTTGTTCAATGAAAACTGATTTCGCAGTCTCACCAAAGTGTAATTAAAAAATACTTTTTAACTTGTGTGCTTCTAAAGTAATTGCTGAACAAATTGCCGTTCGTCCAGAAGCATGTGCGTGTCTCCATTGAAGACAACCATAGTGATACAGAACTTTATTTCATCATTGTAAAATACACTTCGAAGAGTTATTACATAAAATTGAGAGGAGATACGTACATATACATAATTAAGCGATTCGTGGTAGTTTTGCGATGGGAGTTAATATTGAGTGGTCCTTGCATCAATGCAATTAAAACGGAAAAGAATACAGAAAAAGAGATTGAATCATTGAAATAATAAAGATATACAGAGTTTCGGAGATCATGAAGATCATGATTCAGAAGATTATTTAATTGCTGATCAAAGTATAAGATAGGAAGTTGAGAAAGAGTAGAGATAAAATTATATTGGATAACCCACAAATTTTTCCGTTTATCCGGTAATTATGAAAAGTACATGGTATAAAAATATCGTTCAATGGTTAAATATAATATACTCTTGAGTAAATGCACCAGCTCAATGTATACACTGACTATATAGTTATAAATATGGAGATAATTAAAAACCATTACAGAAAAGCTGAATTTCTTTAATGCGCGCCGCATAACGTAAAGGCAAATCGTATTCATTCATAAAGGCAGGAAATAACTATTGAAGGGTTAAAGAATGTTATATTCGATAATGTTATAAAGGAAAAGAAAAACTAAGATTCATAGTTAGTTGGAATATGTAAATACGTTACGCAGCTTGACTAGCGCATTAAAATAAAAATTAGAAGTAAAATGATACGTTTAATAGGAAGAAACACTAATACGACGTTGAGATTTTTACGCAAAGTATGAGGTAAATATTGGACAAATATGAAGAGGAATAGGATAGTAGTGAAATCGTTGAACGCTTCTACCTCCGTTTCTAGAAAGACGTTATTGGATTTCACAATAGCGATATACTAATAATATTCAGTACTATCCTTCCAGTTTATGTAGGAGTAAAAAAGGCTCACAAATTATCTGAGAGCAATAGAGCTCTATGCCGAGGCAGCTTTTGAATGTTGAAAGTCATCGTTGGTGAACTAAAATTATTTATTCAATTGTTATCATCAATCATCTGATCTTACTGCGTGACACGGTGAGAAAATATTTTCAATGATAAAATTCGTTTCAGCTCGTCGTGCTTGACGTGTTTTTTTTTTACAAGACTTGATTGATTGTACAGAACAATTATAAACGTAAAAATTGCCTCTGTACACAAAAGCTGCCTGATATAATTATTGTGGAGCCAGAGGATTCAATGAAATAAATAACAAGGACGGATTGGTATTGAAGGGGGTCGACGAGAAGAGATAAGATCAAGAGAAAAAGTTAGGAAGAGAGGAAGGAATAGATAGAGAGAGAGAGAGAGAGAGAGAGTCGGTCAAAGGACACGGTACCTTGCTATTGGCGAAGAGAAGGCCGATACCCTCCATGCAGACCTGCAAGAGACCACCCTGGTTCGTGACCATATCTTGCACGGGAAACTCCCCTCCAAGCTCGGCGTCCATATTTGCACCCCGGCCCCGGGCAGCAGCCTTCTCCATCGCGTCCTTTATACAGTAGTACAGGTCTCTGCACTGGAATTTTCAAAATTCGTTTTTCTTTTAGTTTGATGGAAATTCGAAAAAGAGTGGCACGCGGTAGAACCAAATGAGATGAATAGATTCAGATTTCTCAAGATTTCTTTTTCCCTCGATATACGTGAATAATACATGAAAAGTCTTGTTCGGATTTTTATCAAATCAAACACGGCTAAGGAGGAATTGGATATTCGAGAGATGGACAAACGGAATAACGAGCGGTTAACTAACCTTTTTAGTATAATATTTGTGCAACTGGGTCTGGCCTCCGTTGCGCCTCCATAGGCAGAGCACCTTCGTCTGGGGACTGTAGGTCATGTTGACGAGCCGCTCGTACCACCAGCGCTCGACAATCACCCCGTTGACAGAGCGCAGCACCAGGCCGTCGTGGCGCACCTCCAGGAAGCGCAGGTCACCCTCGGCGTTGACGCCTGCGTGCACCGTGAACGACTGCCGGTGCATCTGCCGCGACGTCAGTGGCTTCAGGTCGATGTCGTTGCCGTTCTAAAAGAGACAAACAAAAAATACCGACTCGTTCGTTATATAAGCCACCGCGAACAAAGCGAATCAGACGAGCTCGGAGATACGGGTATAAAATATGTTTGTAGGCAGAAGCCAGTTGATATTTCGATGATTTAGTAGTCAGTTTCTAAAGTCTCATTTTGAGTTAGGTGTATCGTGACTTAGTATAAATAAATTCAATTAAAATAACGCGCCGTCAAATTTCGATGGGGTATTAACGATAGTCATGAATAAAGCTTACCAGATCCTTGATTTGATCGAGGAGTTGATTCAATTCTTGGCTGTAAATCAAACCTATGTGACTTTTTCCCAGTAACCGCCTGACTTTTTGCTTCAATTCTTTCTTCTCAACATTAAGCATGACTAGAATCGCGGTGAGATTATGCAATAAGGTGCAAAGGAGCCTGTCTTCGTCGTGCTCAAGCCGCCGTCGCTCACTGTCACTCAAACTCTTATACCTGAAAAATTAGTTGAATTCATTTGTAAAAATAAATTGTTCGTAAGCAGATTGACTCAAGCTTACTAACTGTTCTGAATCAATGTCTCATCGGAACTAATTCTATTGACTAAAACAGTTCGAATATACTTATACAGTTAAGTGAGGATTTATTTTTTATTTCAATTCGTTTCAAACTACAATTGGAATGATTCTATTGACCACCAAAGACATACACCGAGATTTGACTCTATCTATCTTATAGACAATGAAATATTGCAATGAAATATTTCTATGTAGTCATCAAAAACTCATTTTCTAATCTGGCAATGGAATATTCACTAAAAGATTTCTGCATCAATTTCTTGGAACATCTCGTGATCATTTCGTGAAATATTTGTAGAAGGCTTCCAAAATATTTTTTTGCAAGATTCTTGGAAGGTACAATATTGTCGAAATATTCCAGAAATCTTTCATGAAAGATTTTTTAATGCTTGATGAATCATCATTGAAATCTTCCAGTGAAATATTTCAAACTTATTGATGAAATATTCCAACAATCTTTCATGAAAGATTTTTCGGTTCTTGATAAATGGTCATTGAAGTATTCCAGAAATATTTCGGAAATCTTTCGATGAAATATTTCAAACTATATTGCTGAAATATTTCAACGCAGCCTTTTCGCGTACACATAAATATTTCATAAATATTTCATGCTCTGTGGGATACCACTACAAGCATTAATCTTTCAAGTGCTAATCGTTGACCTGCGTTGATTAAATCTGAATAGTAGATTAGTGAGACTTGATTATCTTCTACTCTAAAGCATGACAGGTTGCATACCTCTCCATCATTTCGCCAGGACCCTGGTCCATACCGATCATGTCCCTCTCCTGGGACACGGCGTCAAGGAACGCATCCTCCCAGAACTGCATCTGGTCCCAAAGAGGAGATCTATCCTTGCCCAACAGACCCTCGAACAGGTATGTCCTTGCTGTCTCGGGACTCGGGCTCGTCGTCGACGGGTTGAACACATTACTCGCCGCGTTGATTTTGTTGCTCAGCGAGGATCTGCTGCTCGACCACACACTTGCCGTTCGCTGTTTTACCTGCCGTGAAAACTAACGAGAAAAATTCAATCAAAATACGATTCTCACTAGGCAAACTTCGAATTAATTGATATGATTGCTTATTGCCAGGTCATTTTGTGACGATGGTTCTTTTTACTGATTGACAGAATAAGCAAGACGTTTGTTGGTGGAAAAATTCAATTGACAGAAAAAATTCTCAACCGGTTCTTAAAAGAAAAAGTTTGCATAATCAATTTATGACAAATGCAAAGAAATGGAATGAAATTGAGTTATTAATTTTTTGGCTTGTCACGCGTTGAGAAGTGTGACACCATTGACAGACGATAAATAATTCTCCAGAATGGGACAGTTATGAAAACGCGGCGGGCGAGTATATAAAATACTCACGTTGCCTTGCTCAACTTCACTATCTGAGACTGTGCTTCGGAACGATGCTTGATGCGTCTGACGGAAAGCTGGATTGGTCGTTATGCTGCCACCATCCGTCGATAAGGCCTCATTACTACCCGCGTTTCCGCCTTTCGACTAGAAATATTGTATAAAAATTAAAATGAGTCAGAAATAGAAATAGATTAAATGCTCTTCAGAGTTGGATCGGAGTAAGTATGATACAAAGTCTATACTGCTTACGTCAGAGTCGAACGACGTGAGTTTGCTGAGAAATTTCTTGTTCTTCATGGTGAACATGTCGAGGAACATCTCGGTGGTCGATTGGTTGTCGTCGTTGCTCGTCTGCGACTGGGGACGTTCGAGCCGTAGCTGCGGTGGCTCTTGGGTCTTCTGCGATTGATCGTACGCGGGATGGTTGGGCGACTGAGGGGAGGTGAGGTTCTCCCGGCTGCCGAATGGACTAGATGCCTGGGACATTAGAGAATTGTCGAATCCAGCTTCGAGCAGATCCTTGCTCCAGTAATGCGTGTGCGCTATCTCCATCATCTGGAATACCGAAGCCATGCCCCCGAGGCCAAAATTACTGTACGTATGCGTCAGACCATGCGCCACTGCCTGAAGGCACTTCAAAATCCCCTTGTACACGGGTTTCGTGATGCACTGAAATCCAATGAAATTCGATTAATTTTGTCGTACCGCAAGTGTGTTTAGTTATTCGGTGTGTTTCTCGATCAACCAAACTCACCACGTCGTCGATATGATCGTCGGGGCTGATTTTTCTGTTCAAACCCTTATTCAGTTTGGTCACCATGAAATCACGATAGCTCTCGTCTTCCATCAATTTTTTGAGTCTGTTCAATTTGAGCCAACCAACACCTTCGCCCACCATAACTTGGCTGATTACCTGGAACAAAATAAATACGTGAATGTTTCCATGAATTTTTTTATTATCCATCGCTTTGTATAATCAGAAGTTTAATTACATCAGTCAAGAATGCCTGATTGTCTGTATTCGTATTGGTTCTTTCAGCGTTTTGTTGCCTCCTCAACTCTTCTTGGCTATTTTTATTCGACATGTGCTTTATTAAAGAAGTCCCCTCGACCAGATTATTTTTTCCTGCAACGATTAAAATATAAAGTATACTAAGTAAATAATCGCCGAACGAAGCAATTTGATTCTGGTGATGCAAGTCTTACCTTTAGGGAAAGGCGAAAAAATTTGTGATTTCCCTTTGGCTTTTTGCGGCTGTTGTGGAATAACAGCAGAATTCTTAGGTGCATTGTTTTTACTACCTGCAAAGCAAAGATGAATTAACAAATCTCTTCAGGTGAGTCAAGGTTTTATCATAATCAGATAATAATATTGTCATTACACACGCCAAATAGATGAGGAAATTGAAAACTGACAACGAACCTTTTTTACTTGTCTTTATTTTTTATAATACTAGAAGCTGTTTAGCGCGCGTACAGCGCGCGCGGTGACGTATCGGATAATAAAAAAAAAGCGATGTACAAAACAAGCTGACCGCTCTGAATATAGCAACAACCCCTGCTGCTTTCGAGGCGACCAATCCAAAGCTCGGAAAAGATCTAAGAATCAATTTGATTGGCCAACTATCAATGGCGGACCTTCAATTCGATACTAATCGCTACCTCCCTTTTAAGATGGGATTTTATTTACAAGTTAGAACCGATCTCGTCGCTGTCAAGATCAAAAGTGGCTGCCTCAATCGATAGAAAAAAAAGCAGAGAAAACAGTCGTTGCCATGCCAACCATTTCGAAACTGAGATGAAAGCGGATCGGCTCTCTGGCTCCCGTCCGCGGTTTCCCGCCACGTGATTCTTTGAATCTAGGAGAGGAAAGCGGCCCCGGACGATCCTTGTGATCGCCGTGCAAGCAGCCTACGCAACGGCGACGTTTAGTGTCCGTTGCGGCGAGCCGATCCAATGCATCAATACCAATAATTTTAATAATTCTATTTGGAAAATCGATTGAGGCAAATGTTCATTTACATATTAAATATTGTAAACACGCAATTAATATCCCGAACAAATATGATAATTAGAAAGCACTTCTCAAAGAAATACTCAAGATTTATATTTTTACTAAGTCAACGCAGTACTATAAATTTTATGTTCGAAGCGAGACGTACAAAGTAATGAGTTTCACTACGTCAAAGAGTCGATCCAATTCAGTTTTTCTACGACTGGAAGTCTGCACTACACCTTCAGGGTAACCAATAATATGATGGAACTTTACGAGTACCCAAAGTACACATCTCAGTTTCTCAGGCGAAGAAAATTACATGTCAGTTTTTCGGACGAAGAGAAATAAATTTCGCATTTCCCCGAAGAAAAAATAATATATTCCTCATTCACACACGGAACAAAAAACATTTACAGTCAGCGCACTCACCAGAGAGAAAAATACGTTCATTTTTTCAGACAAAAAACGTCGAGATGTGCTATTGATATCTGCAGCTGAGCTGTCGAGTCATTCGAGTTAATGCCTTGATTTCTCGCTGAGATATTTGTGGCTGATTGTTGATTTCATGTATGAAGGGTATATCTATTTTTGTGAGCTTTCGTATATACACTCTATAAATTTGAGACAGTAGAAATTGCATAATTAATGAAAATCAGTAAAATTTTACTAATTTCCAAGTGAATATTTACTATTATTCATCATTTGTGCAGCAAATCATAGTTTTTTACTATTTGTAATTTAGCGAGTATAGATATACTGTACATGCATGAAATTAAGAATCATTCACAGAATATCTCTGGGAAATCGAGGCATTTGCCCAAATGGCTATATACATAAACTGTATCTGGGTACCCAGAAACTATCTCGCAAAGTTTCATCGTGCAATTGGTCTCCCGACGACTGTGGTTATACCCTTGTGAGGTGTAATCCTACCGCCTGATCGCCAACTGCGATGAACCTTTGCCAGATACTTTTCGGGTATCGAAATACGCACAACCTGAAGTGTGGTCAAAGATTATCCTGCATACCCAGCGGCTGTACGTATGTGCTTTTTTGAGAATAGTATAAAAAACGACCTCGTGTCAGAAAGTTCCATCACGGCTGGCTTCTCGTTAATCAGATTCAACCTGATTCGAATACTTTCAATCGAACACTGAGCATCGCAGTGTATTAAGAATAATTCAGTGGAATTGAAATAGTCGAGGGTGATGGATCTTACCGAAGAACCCGCTGAACATACTGGTGGTCTCTTTGGCGATACCGTTGAGGTCGCTGCCAATAGTGCTGAAAAAGTCGCGGCCGATTTCGCGCCTGCCACTTCGAGCGTCCGTATTCGCCAGCACCTGACTGCTCGACGAGTCCTGGCGTTGCAGCATCCCCGTAGCTGGCGGGGACGAAGGTGGCGACTGCTGAGAGTCTCCCAGGCCCTGTGTGTCAGATAAAGTTACGAGCTCATCAATCGGATCGCTCCCTCGGGTCGTGTGCGTTTTTTTTTTATTCGTAATCGCTGGCTCAGCCGCGAGAGGCTTTTACGAGCGGCAAAATTTTATCGGGTGGATTATAGAAGTCATGGGCGTAGGCGGAGGTATAGTCTCGAGCTGACGCGTAGGATGATTTTTTTCTCGTTGATTTATGATGCACTACGAAGGTTATTGTGTACGTCGTAACGTTACGAAGTATTGACTCTTTCGCTTCAAGATGACGTTCTCTGAGAAAGTCTTTTACAGTTTTCCCAAGAACTAAAGTATCGTATATACACCTCGAATGATATGCTTGAGAGGCAACACCACTGTAGCGGTAAAAAAAATGCATTTTTTGAGATTTTCTTTAGGATGAAAAGATGGGTATTTGAGACCGCTCCGCGGCAATCATTGTATAGCTAGTGCAAATTTGGATCAAAGTAATTTATTTTCTCTCAATCTACATGAGTAGATCTAGTGAATCACCTAAGGGATTCTAGAAATATCAATTTTTGTGTAATTAGCGAATGTTTAGAAATAAATTCTTCAATTTTTAACCAATGAAAGTACATTCATTTGTTTATAAGACTTATCAAAAATTCTGTAGTTCATTTTGAAGTATTTTTTAAAAAATGTAATCAAAATTTTAGGTGAAAATATTGAAAATTGTTCGAGTTACGTCGCTTGCCGTATTGAAAAATCGTGTTTCGAGAAAAACGCATTCAAAGTTTTGATATGATATAAAGTCGAGCCTGAGGCGCTGGGGAGAAGCCAGAAATTTCAAAGAAAAACCATTTTTCCAAATGTTGCATAATATTCTATAAGGTTCAAAGTATCTTTTAAGCCAAGAAATCGATTTCTTGAAAGTTCTACATTGGTACTGACATGATCCAATTGAAATCTCCAAATAAAAAATTAAATAATACTGAGAAGCACTTCATTTGATTGGAGAAACAATTACTGTTATTTTCATATAGTTTCAAATGCTTTCATTTTTCAAATAAATGTTTCCAGTACAATAGTTAAGGGCTGATGCTGGTCTAGCTAGCGAAACATTGTACCAAAACGTGGAGTTTGAATTACTTTAATCCTAACTGCTAAAGTATTGACCCTAACGGATCGTACCAAGGAAATTTAATTAACTGTTATCTAATCTCACCTTGAGCAGTCCTTTTTTAGCGGCGGCTTCTTTAGCACTCTTGGTCAAATCTCCAATGGTACTCTTTCCAACGTAGGTCAGGTCATCCAGAGTATTTTTACTCACCCCTGCGGCAGTTTTACTTGCTTCGATGGCTGTTTTAGATGCCTCTTGTACAGATTTACTTGCTTCACCCATTGCTTTTTTCGTCTGCTGTGTTAGCTGTAAAATATTTGTCGGGGTGAATATTGGGCTCTATAAACAATGTTCGGAGCTGTCGACAATTAACGTCACTTCTTGATCAAGAAACAAACCTGTTCGAGTGGTGCAAAAAGGCTATCTTCTCCAGCTTCGGATATCTTCTCTTTTGCTTGATGTTTCAACTGCGTGAAAAAATAATTATAATAAAGGTGATCTTTCAATTTATCGAGCAAAGAGTCACAATTAGTAGTAACATTGATTGGGTAAATAATTAAACAATATATATTTCAGCTCAAAATACCGCTGAATAATTACATAACATCAAATATATATAACTTGTCGTAAATTATACAAGTTGTTGGTTGGAATCCTAAAACGAAAAATCAAAAATGCATGTTAAACTCCTAGAAGAAATATTAAACATCAAAACCATCAGTTTATTCTTGATTGGTAACGATCAACATTCTCTAAGATCTCGCATCCCAATGATACGACCCCTTTATAAGCCAAATTCTTAACGTAATCAAGGATTCGTCCATAAGTACGCAGAATCATTGATAGCGAGATCAAAATAGAGAATAACTCGGAGGCCGTGCTTCTTGACAGCGAGAACTGTTAAAGAGCTCTACGAGAACCAGAGAGACATTGCTTTCGTGCATCTCAAACTCATTCAAACGTTCCAATTTTGAATTCTAATTGACTCTAGCTATTTCTACTTTTCATGAAGCTTCATGAATGATGATTTTGATTCAAATTTTTCAACATCAAGGATGAGAAAACAATTAACTGTAATAATGCACAGAATCATCATTCCCCAATTGATTCGTGAGAAATTAATAATAATCAAGAAAGATTTTTTCATTTTCCGAGCAAATTCGAATTTGTAAATTTATTAATTTGAAACTTCAATCTATAAGTCGTCGAGCATTACACACTGAAATCAATTACAGCTACTCACATTTATCGAAAATATTTAACAGAAAAGTAAAACAAAATCACAGTACCATGCAAATAAAAAAAAATGAGAAAACAACTTCATTGTAACTTTCTCAAATATTACGAAATAAACGAGAAATGAGAAAATTTCATCAAGGCTACGTGAAACAGAAATCACCGAACTTCTCAAATCGAAGAACAAGTCGTGTGAGAAGGAAAACTGGCGTACGCGACCGAATGGTCGAGAAGGCCCTGACCGCTGCGGGGTAGTAAAGTGAGAAAACTTCCGCTCTAGATTTTCGCGGCGAGCATTAACAACTTTTTCATACGTTACGGTGTCCGGTATAACTTTGGATTTTAAACGCGCGCAAGAGAAGACGCTCTTGATCCGATGTTCCCTTGTTTTTTCCTCGGCGCAAAACAAAACCGTCGCGAAGGATCGTATATATACCCGGGGAATTCCAGAGTGCAGTCGCTAACGAATCAGCCGACGTCGAGAACAGTGTCACGGTGTGCTTTTGTTTCGACTACTGCGCAAGTTTAATTGGAACATAAGTCACTTTGCCGTGATAAACTGTACGGTTCGAAGCATTTCTCCGGTGTAGTTCGATTAAATGAGCTCGGGCTACGCGTAACTCAATTTCACGCCGTCCGGGCTAGCTGTTATGCGCGTCGCCCTGCTCTATCAACCAATGAATATCGCCTTGGCAATTTCGCACGAGAAAACGCATTTGTATCGGGAAATAAATCCGTTCCGAGGCGTACGGGCGAATTGAAATAATACATCAAACGAAAATGGGGATATGACTCGAGGCTTCGGGGTAACATTCGTTCGCGACGATGACTTGCAGACGTGCGTATTCCGCGACCAGTTTTCCCTCACGCAACGAAACAAGCGTAATAACGGTAAAAGCGCCGGATGATCGATGAGGTGGTGTTAAGGGTATATGGGTAGGGCGAGGGTCTTCCCACTCCAGTACACCCTCGACGGCAAATTTCGACGGCACTCCCATCGTTTTTTAGTACTCCGTGGTGGCATTCGGCGTTTTTACGGCATATATACATTTTTGGCTTTTCGCCAGCATAAACTTATCGTGTTTTCATGCAGTTTGTCTTAATCCGAGGAATAGCTCTCGGTTGATACTTTCAAAAATAAAGAATCCCCTGTGGGACAGTAGCGCAGTGAGAAGGCGCTCGGGTATAAGGAGTCGAGGGGTGGGTACGTGGCACAGACACACATGGGGGCAGCGCATTCACACCTTGTCCATGTGGGCGAGTATGCCGTCCTGGCTGCTCTGCCTCGTAGTCTCTCTAACAAGGTCCTTGGCCTGGGAGGCGATCTGCTCGAAGAGCGAGCCCTGCGAGCCCTGGCGGGCCGGGGGCAGCTGGCCGTTGCTCGGCGACTGCTGGCTGAGCTGGCGCTGGGCCTGCTGGCGGGGCAGGCTGTGCGAGCCGGCGTCCGAGGCCGACTGGCGGGCCAGCAGCGGCGAGCCCGAGCCCGAGCTGAAGCTCGCCGTGCGGGCCAGCACGTTGCCCACCGACGGCTGCCGGTGCAGGAACGTCGGGTCGATCGGCGGCACCTAAGTTCGGGCGCACAACGTTTTTTAGCTCCACTCCTCCAAAGCCTCGCTCTCCAGCCAACATCATTTTGACTCTCCGATCGTTTTTACCCGCACGTGTCTGTCTATACTTACGTCCAACTTTACTTTTTACCAACGTTACTTTTGCGTGCTCCGAATCATATATATCAATTTATCTCTACCGTGAATGTGTCGTTTGTGTACAAATGATCATACAACGGCATATCAAAATAACTCGACTAATTGGGTATCGTATGTTTTTACATTTCCGCTGAGAAAATGCTGGAAAAATTATTCGTTTACTTTGAAATGATACTTCGTGCAGGTAAGTATATACGTGTGGTATACAGGAGATCATTATGGAAAATTGATTCATGATGCAGTGCGTGAACAAATGATCTACGGTGCTGATATGGGATCTTGGATAAATATATAAGATATGTATATGTTACGCTCCTTTTTCCAAATACTTGCGACTAACAATTATGCGATCTCTCGTTTTCTCACGAGTATTCCCAATGAACGACTCACGTTTTTGCTATACAAAAGTGTTTGTGGTTTACCCAAAAAGCTTCTTACAAGACGAAAATATGATGAAAAAATATATACTGTGTATATTTACGAATGTGTGTGACTGGCAATTATTTACGTAACAAAAAATAAATATTAGTAATGCAACCAGTGCAGTGAGAGTGTAAAATGATGCAGGCAAGGATACAAGATTTGCATTCATATAAGGTGAATGAAAGATTGAAACGAAGGATAGAAAGAACCCCCGCTCAAAAGCTCGACGTAGATCACTACATTGATTTCCACGTGAATTCCGCAAACACAGACTTTATACGTAGAATCTACTTATATAACATCTAAGCATTAGAATCTGTATAAAATTCCCCGTCACGTTTTCGAAACCAACACTACAAAGATTCCGTGTATATTTTACACTGACTATAGGCCTATAAGAATTTTTATGAAAACCAATATTGTAATCGACATCCGGGTCTCTTCAGCGGAGGAGTATGAAAGGATAATGAGAGTTTCAACCAAGTATTCCAGCCATTCGTTCAATATTACAATGGGATTGAGAGCCGAACGATTTTGGTGTAATTTTGGACCGAGTCGTTAAATCGGGACATTGTGGAAAATGATAACCGCATATATATAACAAACCCAATTTTGCACGACTAAGGATTGAATTATGAATCAACATCACCGAGGATTGTAAGACAAAAGTACGTTACATTTTAAAAGGGATGAGAAATGGGGAAATTTCGCACTGCCCGAACCAATCTATTTCCATCGAGGATCCAATCTTCCCGTCGGAAACATACTGTTGAGGCATGTGAATTGCCGAACAAACGAGCCATATCAAAGCGAGTCGCGAGTCGGTCAATCGAAAGTTGTCGGCCCGTGAGTTTTTTTTTTTTTTTTTTTGCGCGCGCGCGCGCGGACAAATTGTTCGACAGGCAATCCCGTGGATAGTTGTCAGGCACACTTGTAGATAAGTAAATGACAGAGTAAGGAAGAGAGAGAGATATACATAGAGAAAGAGATATAGAGAGAATTAATTAGCACGCGCGCCTCGCTCGCTCGCTGACTCACTGGAGTAAAAGTTCTAGAGAAGCGGCGCGCGTTGCGTATGGGGGTGGAGGGTCGGTCCAGCTCGACCTGCCGGCCCGAGGCGTTTTGTGCGCTGATGATCGTGCGATGTGTCGCCGTCGTCGACGCCGAGTCCGACTCGACGCTGCCCTCGGTCTTATCCTATCACAGGTGCGACACGTCTTGTCATCAGTATTTTCGTTTTTCTTTTCTTTTTTTTTCAAACAAAACTTCACTTGGCTGGGCACCCTCCTGCTCTATTTGCTTACATATGCAGCTCGCGATCCCGTGTATACACGTAAACACACTTGCACTTTTTCGGGAGGGGGACACAATTTTCCTTCTCTCTTTCACGATAGGCTGACAAAGACGGGGAAAAAGCTTGACATTTTTTGTTTTCTTCGCCCCGGCACAGATTCGGGGTGAGAAAGAGCGATTGAAAAGTCGCTGTTTCACGTGTACTGCACAGAGGAAGCGCGTCGAAGGGGGTCTCTGACGACACCCGATGTTCGTATATTGTTAAGAAGCATTGACATTTCAGAGGTACAAGCTTTGTTTGTATGTATATATATATATATATATATATATATATATATATATATATATATATATATGAAGATTCTCCAATAACAATGATATAGGCTCCAGTATAAGCGCAACTACTTACGTCGAGATGAGAAAATGCGATAACGAAAGCGTCACATGAAAGAGTTTACCAACCTCAAAGCGGTTCATGCCATATTCATTGAGATAATATTTTATGAAAATTTATACAAAGCCGCACATCGGTATATTTGAACACCGATGACAAGCTTGCTCGAACTTTAGAATCGAATATCGTATGAAAATGTCCAATTGGGATTTATCAATCGTCAATTTTTAATTTGTTTTTTTTTGTTAAGCTTCACAACAATTAATACTCGCACGATCAAAACACTTCTGATGGCAAATGCAATAGATACAGAGTATGTCAGAGATATAGGATGTAGAAACTGAGTGGATGCAGATTGTACAATGATAAAGAGAAGATGTATATATTGATATCGAGGTGAAAAGGTGCAATGTATATATGTATATATATATATGAAATATAAAACCAGTCCTTGTTGGATCAGCTGTCGGTGATCGGTATATGCACCGCGCGTATATAGCTTGAGAATGTCGCTAATGACGATTTCATGAGGGGAGTGCACAGTATCGTGAGTTATATATATAGATATGAATATTTGTTAAAAGAGTAAAGATGCGCCATGAGTAAATATGTATACAGGTATGGTTGCGTGGACGAGTATAGTTATACTAACGTTGTCGCTCTTGGCTTGGGAGTTGTCGGTCGGGGGGGTCGGCCTGTCGGGGAGCTGGGCGGCCGCGGTCATCTCGAGCTCGGAGTCCCGGTTGAAGCTGGGGCTGGACAGGTCGCTGTGGCTGGACGAGCTGCTCGGCGGGCTCTCCGCCCGCTCCACGGCTTCTTCCTCCGCGCCCGGATACTGCAGAGTACTCGGCGGCCTGTAGATGCTGCGCGCGTCTATAGACAGCGACATCTGCGGCGGCTGAGTAACTGCAACGCCCGCCAGCCAAGTGTCAGCTTATAATATGCGTGTACAGGTGCGTGCACTGAGAGAGCTTTGAAGAAAATTAAGGTTCCCACGCGCGCGGTGAACGCGTGTATCCGAGCGACGGAATCCGACTCTTCGAAGGTGATCGACATCCGCATCGGTAGCTCCTCAATTTTAACGGTTCTGTAGGGATAAACGCATGAACTCTCGGCTGATGCACGTGGGCATCGAATGAGATACTATTAAACAAAACGGGTTGAATTCAATTAGATTCAGCGTACCAAAGGTAAGCATAACCTTCGGCAGACCATATCGCACGATGAAACTTTGTGAGGCGGTTCTTTGGCTATACCCTCGAGCCATACACTCTATAACGTTTCAATTTGCAAGAGATATTCTATGAACCATCTTTAATTTTTAGCATGAATCTGTACGCATACAAGAAGCCATAAATATAAATCTATTGATTATGCATAAAATTGGATAAATTTACGGAATATCTCAGCGGGAAATCGAAAAGTTAGACTTTATGTAAGACTCATGAACCATCTCACAAAGTTTCATCATGATTGGTTACCCAGAAGTTGGGCCGACTCTCTTAGTTAGTGAGATTATTCAAATTACGGTTTACAGTAAAGGATCGATACCGAACTGACGTAAACGAGGAATCATTGGTTGTGTCGACTCTACTGATATAACCCGCATCAGTTGTCAAGCTGTACATATAAACTGAGAAGGTACCGATAGAATTCAATCAGCGCCACCAGTAAAGTTGGAGTCGAGTTGCTCGGACAAGCGTTTACCGCGGGGAATCTTAATTCTCCAAGTGATGCACCTCAATAATTTCAACTTCAAAGTTACTCTCAGTGTAGCAAGAGGCTTGATATACGATATCATAATCTCCCGACGAAGAAAGGGACATCTGACAAGCCTCCGACGGAAGGGAAAGCATGTATTCGAAGTTTTATTTTTTTCGAAAAATCGTTTGAAGGAGCACTGGGGGAGAATTAGCGTGCTCGTTGCTACCTCGGTTCCCACTGCTCTTCGGAACGATTTCTGAGCAAGAACTGAGCCGCACCAAACGGGTGTTCCCGCGTTGGCAGATAGTGGGACGTGCAGGGTTTGTCCGTCGGGAGATGCGGCGAAACGGGGTTTTGCCCGTAGCCGCGATACGGGTAAGTATAAGGATGCTCACCGGGGGACAGGTCGGAGCTGGCCATCTCGGAGACAAAGTCGCTGAGGGAGGAGTAGGAGGAGCTGGTGGAGTCGGCGCCCTCGGAGTCGGAGCCGCTCTCGTCGGTCGGCTGGGCCTCGATCTCGCGGATGTGTCGCATCGCGTTGGAGAGGCTGCTGCTCGAGTCCCAGGCGGGGAAGTGTATCGGCTCGAGGCCGGGCGCGTACCACTTGGGCTTGTCGCCGATCTGGGCCGGGTCGCAGACGCCCGTCTGCACGCGGAGGAACGCGACGTTGCTCGGGGTGAGCGACCACTCGGCGAGGAACTCGACCGCCTGGGTCCGGGCGAACCGGTCGAGGAACTGGCTGGCGCGGGGCCGCGAGCGCAGGAACGAGTTTATCTGGAACGCGACCACCGGCCGGGGGTACAGCCGCAGCGTCCGCGTGTGCTCGGTGAAGTTGGCCAGGAGGTTCTGCGAGTTGAAGAAGCGCACCATCGCGACCCGGGTCGCCACGTCCACCGAGTCGACGTCGCTCCCGTAGACGAACGGGTTGAAGCCCTGGCCGCCGCCGGGGGGAGCCGGCGCCCCGGGGGAGCCCGCGTGCGACACGGCCAGCGACGGCCGCCGGGGCGAGGTCGTGCCCGGCGACTGCACCGGGCTGTGCATCGATCCCAGGCAGTGGTCCACGCTCGGCCGGTGCTTCGCCGAGGAGACGCTGAAACAGCCCGCCGATCGTCATCTCTCTGTCCTCCGCCGCGCGCTATACGCATGCGGGGCTCGCTCTCGCGGTACTCACCTCAGCGTCGAGTGGTGGCTGGCGCTGCTCTCCCTCCTGCTCTGCGGCGAGGTCTGCAGCTGCGAGCTCGACGTGTTGTGCGGCGTCACCAGCTGGGCTTGGTTCGCCGACATACTGCCCATCGCCTGCATCGTTTTTCATACGTCACGTTAGCGAACTTCGACAACGCGTTACCACTCATCGAATCATTTATATATATATACTCACGACACTATTCTACCATTCAATTCATCTAGCTCAAACTCTACATACTACGTAGCTGTTGCCCGAATTGCATCGTATTCATAAATACTCAATTTACTGTGTGCATAACACATACAATCTTTCCAGAATAATTATTAATATGCAAACTTGTTTATTTTTTCTTTATTAGTAGCAACGAAACTAGTGCGAGGATACCGTCAATCAACGACAACTACTATAATCTCGGCCTTATATCGATGTATCTTATAAGATATAACAAGAGACACATCTCACAATTTGTCTACGAAGAAAGTTACATGTCGGGATTATTTTTCCGCGAACAAAAACGAAGAAAGAGTTTAAACCGAAATCGAACTTTAAAAAAGGCTTGTTATTTTTGTCAACTGTACCTACTTGTTTTAAGTTTTCATTTTAAGTATTTTCTTACTTCGAGAAATTCTGGAGTGAGAGACATGTGTTTTTTTTTTGCTGGCAGACTCGACATGTATCTTTCTTCGCGGCCAGATTCCGATTTGTGTCTTTCTTCGCGGCTAGATTTCGAGATGTGACTTTCTTCGCAGTCAGATTCAGATATGTCTTTATTCGTAAGAGCCATCGATATCTTTCGACATCTATCATCTATATGAATAGATCGTTCATCGTGACGCATATAGTTACGTACTTGGCAATATATCTATACTGTATACTATACTATTGGACTACACATATAGAACATGTACTATTTTATATCAGCAAAATGAAGAAACGCACAGTAAAGATTTTTGGCAACGACAAGCATGCAAACGAAAACTCATAAAGAAACAATTAGTATACGTTATACATAGTAAAGATAATTACACCAGTGCCTGCTTGGTCCATCAGATGCATTGCCTGTGAAAGCAAGTAGTGAAAAGAAAAAAAAGGAGATAAAAAGACAGAGTTAGTAATACGTACATTGATCGAATGACAATAAGCATTGGATATAAGTATATATTCGAGAAAAACATCGACATGGAGAATTGAATACAATGAGAAACCAGTAGTGACACTAGTTTTGGAAATTTGGAGGAAAAAAAAGATTTTTGACAACTCCGATTGATGAAAAGTTGCTTCCGTTCGTTCCAGTGATAATCAACGAAACCTTTGAATTCAGTGAATAATAGATAGCAAAACTTCATTGGTTTACTGTGGATATAATTAGTCAAGAAGTCAAAGCAGCGATCGAGGGCTGATTCGTTGGACGAATTATTTCATAGAAAACGTGTACAAATGTCAAATAGCGATGATAGAAAAGTAAGAGTAGCGTGGTAGAGAGGCGATGCTCACCTGAGCCAGATGGTTCTTGAGAATCGAGCCCTCGGGCTCGGGCAGGGGCGGCAACGTGTCGCCGATGCCGGTCGGCGGGCTGATCTTGTTGCTGTCGAGGTCGACGAGCCACACGTCATCGGGGATTTTGAAGTTTTTCTTGAAGAGCAAAAACGAGGCTGGTATGCCGATGACGTAGGGCGTGGGCGCAAGTAGCAGCTGCTCGGCGCAACTCATGCATGTGGGCAGCAGGGGAATCGCGGGGAACATGTACTCCAGCGGGTATATCATCGTGACGAACGCCATCACCGACATCGACAGGGCGTTGTAGTCGCGCGACTGCAGCAAGATCTGAAATTTTGCGATCCGTCATGTTTCATCGCTGCGGCTATTTCCGACTGCGTTCGTGAATTGTCCCCGGGGGGACGTGATAGTGCGGGCACGCTGCTGTTTGCTGCAACTTTGATGGACAACGGGACAGATTTGACATCGCGGGAAAACTGAAAATTAATCTCGGGAAGACTTGCCAACCGACAATCTCGCGTCGGTCGAGAAAGCTTCGAGGAAATCCATTTACCGAAGTCATTTCGAAAGTGCGGGGGATAACTTTCTCGACACCGCGATCGCGAGTTGCAGTTTTAAAGAACACGTCATCCCCACATTAGAGTTGCGATAAGAGCTTTATTTATACGAAAACTTGTGTTGCCGATTACGGGGAAAGTTTTTCATTTCCAACGGGTCGTGCGTTTGCGAGCGTGTATTTATACCCGCAGGAGAAAACTCGTGACTCGGCTGTCAACGGAGATTCTCTTGTAATCGCACTACCACGGTAAACAGAGAATTACTCGAAAAAGTTTCAGAAATGATTTCTGTTGTCAAACTGTAAAGCTCGGGTTTTAACTGCAGCAGCTTCCCTCTTCTTTTACTCCCGAAGAAACGCTTCGCCGAGTACAGCAATAAGCTTATTCTAGTGTCCGTTATTTCTCGAGCTATTCGTACCGCAACGGTCCCCTCGTAGACGGTCTTCGTATCGCACGACTATAAACGAAGCTTTATCGCGTCTTTTCGAACGCCATGAAAACTGCGGCCGCTAGACATTGCCTCGATAAATAGGTTTTTGTATTTCAGGGAGTTCTCGAGAGGTCGAATCATTCCGGAGATACCAAGTCTGGATTCTGCGGGAAATTTCAATATAGGTAGTTTGGAATATGAACAAATATAGAGTTTCATTCTATACGATTGCGACTGTTTTCGAAATTGAAATAGACGTATATAGATTCTCGAAAAGTTAAAATCGCTGCAAAACGCGAATCTTCCTTGAAACTTTCCATCGCGTGAGCTCGCGAAATTTTTGTTCGAAATACGTTCTCGACGTGAAATCTCCTGCGGAATCCAAAATTTCGTACACCGCCGGGAAGATTTGATCTCTCGATAAATCCTCTTGAGAATGTGTTGCTCACGTTCCAGGTATAGCCTTTGAACTGGATGAATCGGATTTTTTGATTGTTTAAAATACAGATCGGGTGTAAAACGTGCCGTTTTATTTGAATTTTCCACCGGCGCGCGGCGTATGAGGATTCAGCTCTGGTAACAACGCAAACACTCGTTTATCGGGTCCAGCACGCGGGGGGCCACGTTTTTTCCGCTGTTGCATAAAAGTTGACTAATTTATTTTTCCCGATATAACGAGTGGGAGTCGAGGAGGGGACGAAGCTCGTGAAACAGCGGACAGTAGTCGCGGCTGCACAATGTAACGTAGGTGTTGGACGCATATGTGTGTCGAGAGCTGGCTGACCTTGTGCTCGAGGAGGATGAGGGTGAGGACCTTGAGGCAGATGTCGACGCCGAGGAGCTCGAGCGGCAGGTGCAGGGGGAAGTCGACGAGGCTGAACCTGGTGTGGTCGGGCAGGGCGAAGCAGAGGGGCGGCCTTATGGTGGGCGAGAGGATCTCGAGCTCGAGCCGGGTCTTGGCGGGGACGGGCACCGGGGCGCTGAGCAGCCTCAGTATCCACGTCTCGATCTCGCGGACGTCGTGGAGGGTGATGGTGGAGGCGGTCTCGAGCTGGGCCCCGCTCAGCACGCTCCACACGTTCGTCTCCCTGCGGAACACCCTCCTTCATTGGCGACCCGCGATCGCGCGGCATTGATGGTTTGATTAGTGATGGATGGCGTGATGTGCGGCGCGCGCGCGTTACATATACGAGCGTGCGAGAGAGCACGACAGCCGTCGTTGCAACGGCTGTCTGTGCGGATGGCTGACATGGGGCGAGCGAGCGAGAAGCGCTTACCTGTGCTGGCGCGACGAGCCGATCTTCTGCGGCTGGGCGCTCTCGTTGCACGCGTCAATCAGCTTCTTCAGGACGAACAGGCACTCGCGGAACATGGAGAAGAACGGGTGGTGCGACACCAGGCACAGCGACGTCAGCGTGTGGTTGCGTATCCGCTGTAGCCACCAATTTGCAAAAGTCACATTATTTTTTCCCCCCCTCTGATAGCTGTATATAAGTAAGTACCTTTTGCTTGCGGGACGCGCGGGGCGAGGGCGAGTGGCTGCCGCCGCTCTCGCTGTCGGCGCTGGGAGCCGTGACTCCGAGGCGCGGGGCGTGGCTTGCTGGCCCCGTCGCCGTCTGCTGCTGCTGCTGCTGCTGCTGCTGCTCTGCCCGGCCCTCCGAGTCGCGCCGGCTGCTCGGGCACTCCTTCTCCGAGTCGCTCGGCCCCATAACGCTGCTCCTGTAGTCGCTAAGCATCAGATCATCGCGTTGCGTTTCGCGCGAGCGTTATTCGCAGTGAGTGACATCCGATTGCAAGACTGCAACCGCGTACAAATGTACAGATCGAGGAAAGATCGAGAGTTTTGGATCGGATTAATTTTGTACCGGTGATTGCTCGCTTCAAGTTAACGATGTTATTCTCGTTTACTGATTCGACAAATTAGCGCAGGATTTATTGAACGAATTGATATAACCTTCCCTAGTGTGATTGGTGAATTTAATACGCTCATTATAAACCTTAATTGACTTAGCCATGAAACTTGGGTTCATTCAGGTGAAATTTCATTATGTGTTTGAAGCGAACTATGATTAAGTCCCTGCAGGGATATTAGTGAAACTGCGCCGTTGCACAAATAGCAAATACAATTTGATTCTGCCCTAATCCGTAAATACGTTTCAATCCCATAGATAAATTATCGTAGCATTAATTCGTAAACAAATTTGAAATAGTTAGCACCGAGCGAAATCATCGTTCCATCCATTATCTCGAACATTATCGTTACTCCAACGTAAATGCGTCGAGGAAAGAAATTCAAACAATTGAACAGTTGCAATCGGAAGTGTTGAAGAGTATTAATGGATTCGTGCGTCAAACCTAGAAAATGCGGAATCCGAACTCTTCTCCATGCTCTTCCTCCAGCTCTCCCGTCGAAAGTTGGTGTTCTGCTTGTTGCGGAAGCCGGATCCAATCTGCTGCGCCCCGTTCGCCCCGGCTCGCTCCACCGGTCGATAAAAGTTCACGCAGACACCGTACCGGGTTTTACCTGTTGCGCGACAAGCCAACAGCCATTTAATATTCTCCCGCTGCCTATATCCTCTCTGAGCGCCAGCTCGGTATTGATATAATCACAATCGCGGCCGGGCGCGGGTCAACCATGAATTGGACTTTTTAAATGGACAAACTGACAAGGGTGAAAAATGAATTGCGCAGTATATGCCGGGGAAAATGTTACGATCAATCGGATCATACCTCGAACACACTCATCACCGCTCGGAGCATAGCTCTTGTACGCACAAAAACATCATGAAATTGAATTGAAATTATTGAATAGGTTTGATGATGAACGTACCGGTGGATCCAGTTCGATAACGAATCAATACAATTTGTCCGAGTTAGGTAAGAGGAAAAAGTTTTCTCTGTCGTGAATAGCAAATGTCTAAAATCGAATTTGAACTGGTCATGATCCACTCGAGTGATATCAGGCGGAAGTCGCGCAAACGAAGAACTTTTCAAATGAAATTAATCACGCGTGGTAGCATCATCGCGTTAAAACTGCAGAGCTGGCTGAGGTTAGCTACAGACGTAGTTAGAGAGGTCGAGGAGAGGGGGGCGGGAGGTACTCACCAGAGTCCTTGTCGGTGAGGGTGAAGGTGAAGGAGGTGGCCTCACGGAGCGCGGTCCGCTTCGGGCCGATGCTGCTGCAGCCCTCCGGCTGGCAGAAGTACACCATGTCCAGGGGCAGCGGGAAGTCCTTGTGGTCCTCCACCGGGTAGCGCCGCAGCAGCTCAGGCACCTAAATACATCCGATCGAGCCGTTTAGCCGATAAAAACGAGGCTGTGCCCCCCCCCCCCCCAGCAACAGTGGTCGTTGTAGTACAAACTGTATACGCGAGGGGGGGGGCGGGGAGGGCATACGCGACGGAGCGACTTTTCCAGCTCGTTTGGGCTTCGCTCCGGTGACGCAGAACGAACATTAGCGCGCGGCTGACGCTGTACACAGCCGACGCGAGAGTCACTCTCGGGAAAGGGGGGAGGAAATAATGAAGAGTTTCTTGTTAGCGTATCCGCGTCTGCAGGTATGCGCAGAGCTGGCTCAACGGCACGTGCACACACGCGGAAACGAGGGAATTTTCACCGGCCGACTAATGAACAATCACGCCGTTTTCACATTTCGACGTTGCCCCGCGCGCCATGTGCCGCGATTATTTTAGGATCTCGCGCCGCTCCGGGATTATTCCGGATTATCGGGTGGAATTATACCGGGGGCGTATTCTCACGTACACCGGGGTGCTAATTAGCGAATTTATCAAAGCATGAATAACGGTGAAAGTTACGCGCGGAGATGCGCTGTAAGCTGCTTTTAGACGAGCAATAAATGCGCGCAATTGATTATGTACATTTTAGACATTTTCGCAGTAACGTCGCTGCTCTATGGAAAACGGGTAAAAAGGTAACTATCAAAAAGAAAATTGTCACTACCATTAGACGTACACTCAAGTATCCTTTGTGAAAATAAAAATTACTTCACCGATGATTTATTATTGTTATTATTAAAGTTTTACTGACTCGAATATCAATGTAATACTTTAAACTCATGGTATTGTTATTGTGAGGTTGATTGCAAGCACAAATACAAGTGTTGATGATATAGTAATGATCCCCGATAATCGGGAGAATGTTTTACTTTATATTTATCCGATTGAAGTTATAGGTGTACCGAATAATAGCCTCGCTTGATATTTCATTTCTACGCTCTTCTAGAGTAGCACCACGGCACGAAATATTATTGGTATTTCAGAATAATGACGGGAGAAAACATTTCGATCGGTCGCCAGGACGTTCACACCCGATTATTAGGTGTCGTTTTCTGCATTTAATCAGTAATTCTGACTCTTCATCTCACTTCGCTTAGGTGAAAGAAAATTTTTTCAATAAACTTATCAGGAAACCACTTGTGTTTCCGATTTTACTAAAAGTGTTTTAAATGGTTTACAAATAACCAAATAGATGATATATGCAGTCATTCTCGCTAACGTTTCTATTTCTATAAGATATTATCATATTTTTATACACAGAATGTCATCTATACATATGACTTGCAGATAATCAAGTTGATTTAAGTTGATTCGAATACGGCCCCCAACTCACTGAATCATTGATTTTTCTCTTGATTTTGAGAGTCTAATGTCCGAAAGAGATACTTTTCGAAAATGCCTTTATTTGAACCGTTATTCGTATAAAAATACTCTCCACTAAAGTCACTGAATTATAATAGCATATTTTCATTAGTTTGAAAAATGATATCTTGAATAATAATAAAAATTTAAAAAAACTAAAATGTATAGGAACAAGTGAAAGAAATAAGACGTCAGACAATCGTAAAATCGATTATATTCAGAGCACATTTATCTTCAAGTGGAAACAGGCATGCTTCGGTCAGACGCGCAGATCTGCTTTACTTTTTCAGCTACTACACTATTCTTCTCTGTTCTCATCATCGGCTAAACGAATGAAACCTTGCGCTTGCTATCATTTTTCTTGAAAAAGTTGAACGAGCAAAGTTAAATATATCTTGACTAACATTTAGCTTCCGGCCAAAGTTTTCCATCGCATTTCTCTTTTGAAGCACCAAGAAGCCATTGAGGTGTATTACGTGTGAATAACATCAGAAAACTTTTTCTGAGCTCAATAATTTTAGAAAATTTGCATGTTTCATAACGGGAAAGATGGATATACCGTAGATGTATTAAAAATATGTTGATTGACAAAATATCTTGACCAAATTCGGGTGTCCGAAAGATTCAGCAAGATCGAATAGCCTGATACACTCGAAATATACACGAAGTGTCGATCAACTTTGGGGTACGTGAAATTTTGACCGAGGCTTAAAAAAAAGTGTCATATTGGGAAAATAAGAGAAAAAGGAACTGACCTGTATAGGCTGCCTGGAGGGTGGAGGCCCGGGCGGTGGCCTGGCCCCGACGATGGCCAGGTAGTCGACCAGCCGGGGGCACAGGAACTTCTTTTGGACGTCCATGGCTGGCGTCCGCTAGCTCTATGAGCTGTCACCGCTTTCTGGCCGACCTGCTGCTGCTGCTGCTTTGCGTCCCGGCGGCTACTAAGCGGCTCATGGCAGCTGCGCCTTGCGCATCGCGCGCACCTGTACACATACAATGCAACACAAGCGAAGCCTCAGTATACGCATATAAACAGCTTAAGCGAAATTTGACGCAATTTTGGAATATTCAAAGTGCCGTTGTAGGTCATGGATTTATCGGACGCGTGTAATCTTGTCTATTCCATGTGAATCCGACGCGCAGCTCAAGGAGAGACTTTCAAAGATTATATTATACTTTCGGGAAATGCGTCCGGGTTCCGTGTGATTTCTTCTTTCACGACGAATTTCTCAGGACTAGAGAGCGTCGCATGGATTATGTAGAGGCAAAAAGGCGTAACGAGTACGACGCTTTGCGTTTCCGCTGAAATGTTGATAAACTCGAAACTTATATAGCTAAACTCACTGAGAGCTGTTGTACTTGTATATGGTATACGCGAAAGGCTAGATGGCAACTGTAATTAGAGTATGATATGCTTTCCAAAGGCACCGGCGTTTGTGAAAATTCGAGCCGAGTTTAGCATGGTAAAGTTAACAATGCATCTGAAGTTGATGTTGCTCTCAAACGATAATTAAACGTCTAGTGGAATATTTTAAAGGTTTAAAAATTCAGCTTGACGTTTAATTGGGTATCGAGAGCCACTTTCTATATATATACTACTTTTGATTTTCTTCAACTAACACTTCTTCGAATGGATCAATTTGAAATTCAATTTCTGCTTTTAACAGATAATAATAATAATTTAATATCATGTACCAATGAAAAATGAGTCGATCGGCCCTGCAATCGGAGAAGTAATTCACATCCCCCTTCTAATCCGTCCAATTTTCTGGATTTCATTAAACGAAACGTCCATACCAAAACAGCACAAACGTGATGGAAATTGGATTTCAAATGGACTATTACCCTCGAGCGTCACTTTGTGTAATTCTTCCATGCCACGATGGTCTTGGGTCACGTTTCCCACCAGGGATCGGCGAATCTAAGCTATTCTATCTACGCAGTTTATGTACATGAACCATAAGAAATAAATTTCACGGTGTTCATTCGAGCGAATGGAGATATGCCTTTTACCGGAAATTCCTTCTAAATACACTTGTTCGGTCATATATGTCTATGAAAACACAAACGCGAACAATTCAAGATTTTAACCTTTTTCATGTCATGTTTAATCATGTTGGAACAATATTCCACTTGGGTATTGTATAACACATCGAATACTTTGCGATTTCATTTTCTAACACATTGATTTAGAGGTGGGCAGGCGTAGATTCCTGACTTTGAATTTTAACTATAGAAGAGAAGTTGCCCGTTACCTTTTCAAAACAGATAAGATTGCAAGTAACTCCTTACACTTTATCACGTCTCAATTTATCATGTACTAACAGTGCCGGGAATCGTAAATGTCCAACGCGTTTTACCATGTAAGAAAAAAATATATGGCCGTTTCACCTGGCCGGCCGTATCACCCGCGGGCAATCTATAAGCACATTTATATCGCCATTATATCACCGGCGACTTTCAACAACGGAGTAATTATAGATTTAGCACCCCCAAGTGCAAACTCACCGGCGAGCCCTCATTCATCGCAGAAAGAATCGCCCTGCTACTCGACAGCCGGTGGGGGGATGAAAGTATAAAAATAGCTCAGATTGAACAAGGCGTTTTTTCTTCGAGAGGAGCGTTTATACATGCAAAAAGTAACCGCAGAGTCGGGTGAGCTGTGCAGTTACTACGCAGCCTGCATCTACATATATATATATATGTATACATGTTCCCCCCGAAGAAACAGCCCGGTGTGCAACCACATCTTTCCCGGAGACTGTTCGCGGCGAGAGAAGCTCCTTCTGACCCAATTCCTCCTAATGCAATTACGCCGATTACACAATGTGGAAAATCTTGACTGCGCGCGCGGGCGGCCGCTCGCTCGGTTAGTGCGTGCGCGCGAGTGAGTGAGTATACGAGAAAGCGAGTGCACAACCGCGAGGAAGCGGCCAGCCGCCAGCGACGATAACACACGGCAGTATGTGTGCAGTATGTGTGCAGTATACACGACGTATACATGTGCGAGCGGCCGACACACGCGTGTGCAGCTCGGGCTGTTTCTAGTTCAAGGTCGGCATATCGACGAGCGCCGCAACGGCCATTGTATATCCGCGACGTTATATATACGTTTCAGCGGCTAATAAAGCGATCCATATCCTATATACGTTTTTATATACCGCGCGCGAGCGCCACTCGACTATTTTAGGGAGAGGCGTTTTTGAGCCTCGCCACACACGGAACTACCCGTTTTACCCGTGCGAGTTGAATAGCCGAGGGTTTTTAGCTCGACGACGCGCGTTTTCCTCGTACATAATGCGTCGTCACGTCAGCTCGTACCTTGGATAGCTCACGTTCGTCGGATATACGTCAGAATGACTCGGCGGCCACTGTGTGCAAGAGAGTTCATCCGAATTTTAGCCCTCGGCTAAATAGCTATATGTTAGCGACGTGTTTCCAACTTCAAGCCTGACAACCAGGAAAAGTAAAGAGTTCGATTTTATTTTATTTCCCTATCAAACAGGCACGTTGGGACGAATTAAAATATACGGTGTATGAGCCCCTCTCGTGGAAGTGTGTACACACTCGGCATGGCCGATATGGATCGGTCGGCAATATTCCATGGAGAATATATAATTACTATTTGCTCGAGCTTGATAAATCTAGGGTGAAAAAGGTTCGTTTAATCGTTTAATCGTCGTAGGCGCGTGACGAGGGTGGACAATCGATTCGCGGACGAATTTGGTTTTGTCGAGACAAGATCATTCGCTCGAGCGCGTGCAGTGTTGGCCCATGGTGGGATCGAGCGACCACTGGAGCTCGCGAGACTCGCGAACAATCGCAGTAAGTAAGTATATACTGCCGGCCGCGGGCGAGCCCACGTTGTCGCGATCGCCAAGGCTGCGTGTGTAAAAAGGCGCCAGAGCGGGGAGTCGAGGAGGAGGAGGGAATCGATCGGGGGTGGCTCGGCCCAAATTCGCGAGCGCGTGCCCGCTAAGGTCAAGGTACCCACTACTATATCCGACGGTCGAGGCCGCTTAGCCGAAGGACGCCTCTTCACAGCAGCAGCCCAGACGCTCCTGTGGGACGTGCGCCGATTGCGTCCCTTTCCCGATTAGATATATACTTTGGCTATATATGTCTATATCCCTCTCTCTCTCTCTCTCTCTCTCTCTCTCTCTCTCTCTCTCTTGGGGGTTTCTACGTTATTACCGTCGATGTTCTGTTTGCCCGAGAGCCGCTCCATCACTCAGGCCTGTCGAGCGAAAGTGAAAGGGAGTGCCTCGTCGGCCGAGCAAAGTTTGGGGAAGTAAAAGCTTCGGTCGGCGGCATGACGGCGAGGACGACACATCATATCCGCCGAGCGTATGCATGCGTGCGCGCGTCAGCTCAATCTCGCGATTTTCACGCGACAAATAACCTGTCCGTCTGACTTATCGACTAAACACACAATCGCGAAACTGTATGCCGGTGTGATTATTCCTGCGCCGCGCCGATGATTACATAAGCATCGAGTAATTGCCGATACTCAGTTTTGACTGGTGAACGTTACGTTTCATGTTTCATGCACTGCGGAAATTCCGTCTCGCGGAGATAAATTTGAATTTTCACTGTGCTTTTGTCGATTGGTGTCGGAAACTATGCGATTCTAGCCCGACGACTCTTTACGAATCTATCGCTCTACCGACCGAACGAGCGCCGACCTCTACATTTTATCTAATCGCTCATTCTTAAAATAAAATTTGTTTCCCGAGTAGTGTTTCTCTCCTGGCAATCGTATTCTAAAATCCTTCCCGCGCTGAGCTTCAATACAATACGACGGACGAAATATAATAGCATGGAACAATTATAGATCAAACAAGTTCGAATATCTGCAAATTAAAACGAGTCTCGCGGGCATTCTATATTCTTTTACAGCGAGCGAGCGAGCAATGAGAGAACAAAATAATTTAATTCCACTTGCGCGTATACGAGAACGTTGTGTATTCCACTCGTAAGCAATTCGTTTATAACCGTACAGACAAGGAGTGGAGCGCTTTCTACGACAAAGGCGAATCTTCACTCTTGATATTTAACTCGATACACCCGAGGGAGCGACGCGCGAACGTTCAATGGGGAAAAGCAAACGAGATGAAAGAACGAAGGCATAAAGTCCGTTTAAGTAAGTGCTATTCGAGGGAACGCCGTGAGCAGTGTATATGTATATACATAGCCAGTTGCCGGAGAGAGAGGGCGCGAAAAAATAATATGTCTGCCTCGAGAGAAAGAAAGATTGTTTTTTTTTCCCCGGGACCTCGATGCTGTCGCTGCTGCCGTTACATATTGTTCCCCTTCGCGCGCCCCAACTAAAGAACGGGGCTGGTCGTCGCTTTTCTCTCTGACGCAAAACTCTGGCGCGACTGTAATATACGCAAGCTTAATCTTCCGAATTATTGTCTCGGGCAATATTATTCAGGGCGGACGTCGCTCGTCGTATCATTCTCGTGGCGTTTTATTGGACGAACAATTGATAATTCTACAGTAACTAAGGATACTCGTACAGATGTAACAAGTGGGAGAGAAAAAACAATTGGCTGCGTCTATTGAACGAGTCGCATGTGTGTGTGTGTGTGTGTGTGTGTGTGTGTGTGTGTGTGTGTGTGTGTGTGTGTGTGTGTGTGTGTGTGTGTGTGGATGTGCGAGGAAACAAAGATGCAAAAGGAAAAGTCGTTAAACGGAAAGCAGCGCCTCGACGAAATTTATCGAGCGGCGCTGCGGTTCAAGGACAAGCTCGGGCTGGGTATACCGGGGCGCGATCCAATCAGCGTTCAAAAAAAGAAAGTACAGCTCTCGCGGGTCGCAAGCTCCTGGGCCCTGGCGATTTCGGAGAAGACGTTTTGGATTGATTGGTAAGCCCGGCTGGCACGCGAGGCAAGCTCGCCGTCCGGTGCGGTGCAGGGGTGTCTCTCGAGCGGCGAGCCGGAGTATACAGCGGAGGTGCAAGCTCGCGAGCGGGCGAGCGGCTGAGAGCCGCGCGGCGCGCGCGCGTAGCGGGGCGGGCCCGATCGATGCAGCGTGCGCAGATTCGGGCGAGCTTGCGCCCCCGTCCGCCGCTGTGCCACGTACGTGCGCGCCGGGGGCGGGGGCGAGGGGCCCCGCCGGCGAACGTCTCTTCGCGCCCATACGTAGGCGCGCGCCAGGGGCTGACCCGGACGAGCAGCCGCGCGGACTCACCTGCGGCAGCAGCAGCGGCGGCAGAAGCGGCGGCCAGCTGGGCATGGCTCGCCGAACTTCGGTGCGAGAGGAGCAGCGGCGTCTGCACTGGCGGCCACACCGTCGCTCGCGGACGATCCACGCGGTCTCGCACTGCGGCGCGCACTGCTACTACGTGTCTTCTACCAGTCGTCCGGCCGTGTCTGCGCGGCGCACACGCCGCAATCAACGCGCCGCCGCCGCCGCCGCCGGCCGCGCGGCGCACGCGCGCCTTACCCCGAGGACTCGCGCCCGTTTCAAGGGGAAAGCCTTGTGCGTGTCTCCCCCGTCCCCGCCGACACACACACACACACACACACACACACCCACAGCGGGTCCGAGCTAGCACTTTTCCAAGCTTCCCCACAGCTGGCTATTGATTTTTCTCCCCCGTCGCCACATGCTCCCACTCGCTCTCACCTATACCATCACTGTCCCACTCGGATTATACGCGTTATACACAAATTCCAGCTCGGGATTATTTAATTCGTTCATACGCGTGTGTGCGTGCAACATTGCCAGCGCTCGACTTCTTCCTCGACGCCCCCGTGAATGTGCCTCCCCCGCCTCACGCACGCTCCCAATCTTGTTTCGTTACTCCTCGCCACGCTATACGGGCTCGCCTCTAAAAACCATTTCGTATCCTTTGTCCACGTCGAGTGTGTCCACTATACGCGCATTCTCGTTTTATATTAAAATGCATAACTCGCGCCTCCACTTTTCAGCCGGGTATATTATAGTCTACATTACTTTTAATTAGCAACATTATCCTTGCTCGCTCGCGATACCTCGGGAAATACTGCCGGAAGAGCAATATGCAAAGAGCATTATAATACTCTAGTTTTAATCTTCGGGTTTCAAAATTAAAAGAAATATGATTGTTAAATTACGCAGAAGAAGAGATAGATGGATGTGTTTTATTTTACAAAGTATACAAAAATTTTACAATCAATCATATTTTACATTTCATCCACATGTCATCATCATAATATTCCTACACTCAAACTAATTATCAGATTAGTTATCATTATTGTTGACATGTCAGAGCATCAGTATAATATTTATACAAACTATATCACATATAACGCGTCAATCTTAAAAAGAGTGTCTAGGTCATGTCAAAGTCTAGGTCGTGTTAAGTCAAATTTTTAAAAAGTACTTCTTCATGGTTCGCCTGGAGCTTGATGAAGTCGACAAGTTTCTATCAGAAGAGCGAAGGGAGTTCCAGCAGTATGCTGCTTGCACCTGGAAGGAATTCATTCCAAAATCGTTCTTCATCTTGGAGACCAAGAGTACTTGTGTATAACCCCTGGATGGCCTAGGCGACACATACCTAGTGAAGAGACTCAAGAGGTATTCTAGTTTACGAATGCGCAAGATCTTGTACAAAAGTACAGCCATGGAATATTGCCTCTTTGTGTCCGTGTGCATTCAACCCAGCTTGGCCTTATGAGGCCTTACAATATGTTCATCCCTTCTAACACCAAATGAACCTCACAAATAAATTTTGCAGTACCTGCAGTTTTCGTTGTGTTTGTTTCTGAGATGCGTCAAGTACACTGCAGGTCAGTAATTAAGATGAGGGAACAGCAGAGACATCGATAAGTATCTATGTAAGTTCTCTGTCGTCTATCTACAAAAAATCGATTGAAAATGTTGACTTCTAAACATGTGGAAAAGCAAAAGAACTGAGAGAAAAAAAATTTTAACTCAAAGCTGTGGAGAGTAAAAGAGAATTGGTCTCGATGGTCGGGAAAATCGGAAAACGTCAGCTCTGTTTGAGGAACTTGAGCCAGTCACAATTACAACGGAGTCAATGACAGTGACGGTGATGAGTAAGTGATCCCGTGGAATATATTCCTCGATATTGCTTGACAAAGGAAAAACAAGTAGCGTCATTTCTATACGTCATGGTGAAGTACCTGCATATTTCACTCATATCGTAATCCCAAGCTGAAAAGCACTCAAGGATTACAGCATGAATAAAATTCAGGTACTTCGGGATGGGATTTACATTAGGAATTCAATTATCTGATTTTTGGAAACTAAAACCAAGGCCAATAGAGATACTGTCTTAGCGCACAAATAAATACCATATAGTCTGGATCCTGATTTAACTGCCTCCAACCCCCCCCCCTCCTCCAAATGGATCAATATTATCTCTTTGTTCATAATTTACTGTCACAATGATGGAATCATCAATGAGTAATTCATCCGCCTCAGAACCAATAGCAGATCATTTTTCTTCTTTCATATTGTTCTTCTAAGTATTTTAACGAAAAACGAAGATACATCCATCTTGCAAACTACTCGTATGCAGGATAATATTTCGGCGCAATGATTCTTTACGTTAATTTGTCAACATTTCGTTGATGTAACTAATCGAATGATGTGAAATCTTTTTTTTCAGAAAGCATGATGCGGCACAGGGTGAACTTGAATAATTGCTTTTTCGAGGCTCGTTATAACAAAATCTCCAAGCCTCCTTGAAATTGCCCGATCCAGTAAATATTTGATGAATCTTCACTCTGAATTGCCATCTCCAACATGTCTGTTATATCTTTTCGCCGACCTTATTTTTTCCCCCAATCCAAATCTACTTTAGCCGTCCATCATAGTCCCGTAGTCATTTGGTGGCTTCCACCCTCGCCCAAGAGCCTTGAGCATCCATTCGAGCGACGTTTTCCTTCTGAATTAACTCTCCCGATCTCCGAGCTTACGCTTTCGTATTCCACGCTCTTTCCCTCTCGTCCCTTTTTCTCAACTGACAAAGCCTCGATCCCGAGGTGCTTACGCGAGCATTCGATCAGCTCGCGGCGAATATGGACGAGGGGGGGGGGGGGGGTGGTCGGACAATCAAAGAACCAGTTGCCAGCTGTAAGCGCACGATTGTCCCGGGGATCCCAATGTGCTCGGGGAAAGTTCGGGCATATACAACAGGCATCTCAATGGATCGCCGGTGTTTCAATTCTTGCCGAGATGTGAAACTGAGGAAATTGTCCCGAGTTGGATAACTGCGTGTAAGTCTTCTCCCAAAGTAAAATACAATTCACGTGAGCTTTGATTTCCCTATTGGTGCATAATTGCAGCTGCCCCTCATTTCTCAGTCTTCGCAACTTTTGTTCGAACAATTATTATTATTGAAAAAAACAACGAGTTGCGCAACGGCGCGATGCTGCATCTGCATGAAATTACGCAACACCGGACAATCCCTCGGTCGTCCGATGGATTGATCTCTCCTCCCTGCGGCCATTATTTCTACGTCTTCGTTTGCCCAGCCTTGTTCGAGCCGACACCCCGTCTTGGATGCACTATACATACGTGGATCGCGCGCTCATCTCTAACGAAGAATCCATTGTGTGTACGGCTCTCGCGGCTCTTCGGCGCCCACTTGTTCGAGTAGCAAAACCCAAAGATAAACGGGTGCGCAGCCCGCGCACTACTCGCCACGCGGCCCTCCGATCGGTCCACCGCGTCATAAATGGTACTGACGCATCACACACCACCCACGAGAGGAAGTGGCTGAGGAGCCCCCCGGTGAGATCACTGCCGCGGGGAGGATGAGGCAATTTCCGCCCCCCGGGCTTCGGTACACCGTGGTCGGCCGGAACCCGCGGGTGCGAATGTATGCCGACGAGGTGTGATGAATGATAAATGATCGCGTCGAGGGTGTGAGAGCCAACTCGTCGCTCCTCGTGCTCCGTGAAATCTCTTGTACGCCGCGGCTTCTCAGATTTATCCTTGGCCGTTGCGATGTGGCCTTCGACTCGCGCGCGCGCGCTCGCGCGAATTTTCACGTGTAGCCGAGGGGCGACTCACTGCTCTACTCCCAAGTTCACTCTTTGGTATTCCCTGGTATTCCCAGGTACTCCATATTAATAATAGTACTCCCTTTGAAATTACACAGATACGCGGGTCTAGAGCAGCTCCGCGGCACAAAATCTTGTCGGTAATACAGAATAATGAGGAAAAAAACATGTTGACCGATCGCCAACGCTCACACCAACTTGTTACAGCTCGTTTTCTTCATTTTTTCACCAATTCCGATTCTTAAGCTAATTTCGCTCAAGTGAGTGCGAATTTTTTTAATACCCTTAGACTAGGTCAACAAAATCGAGACAACATACCATTAGATTCCTTGGCATTCCATCTATGTGGCTTACTAGGAAATTGCACACCTTTTAGGTCATCAATCACGATGAAATTTTGTGAGATGGTTCATGGGTCCTTTAACAGCTTATATCTCTAGCCATGAAGTCTAACGTTTTGATTTGCAGGATCTATTCTGTCAATTCATTCGATTTTATACATTTACAGTATATCTATATTTATGGATTTTCGTATATATAGATATACTGTTCATGCTCAAAATCCAATATGTTTGACAGGATATCTTCGGGAAAACAAAACGTTAGACTGTATGACTCGAAGTATAAGCTATTAGGCTACCCTAAAACCATCTCACAAAGTTTCATCGTGATTGGTTTCCCAAAGATTGTGCCTACTCCTAGTTAGCTCATTCTGAAGGTATTAAGTCGACTTCTTTAGTTCTTACCACCTCATAGGATTTCTACCAAATATATATGGGGCGTTTCACGTCAACTCTCCAGAGCCGGCGCGCGGACGCTAAAACCTGACGTTTTCGACGCTTGTTTTCGACTCTATATGACCCATATCTAAATAATGTTGGATATGCTATCAATGTAGTTTTTTCTCAGCTTTCCGATGGTGAATTTAGTTTTCCAAATTTTTCACATTTTCACAGAAAAAAAACATAAAACAGGCCATATCTCAAAAACCTATTTTTTTTAATTCTTTTAAGTAGTCTAGATCGAAAGCTGAGGTTTTTGCTTTCTCAAAGAGAAAGCTTTGTAACGGGGTAAAAATCGACCCACCGAATCGGACTTCGGGACCTCGATTTTCGTAATCTACGGGTCGAAAAACATGGAAATCCGAAAATGTCTGTATGTATGTACGTACGTACGTACGTGCACTTTTTTTTGTCGTACGATAACTCTCGAAGGAATTGTCCGATCGTCCTGAAATTTTGCACACAGGTTAGTCGCCGCAAAATCTCGGTCGAGTTCAATTTTCAGCCAATTCCGTTGTTTATTTCTCTAGCAACCGTTGCTAACGTGTTTTTGATAAAAGCTCCAAAAATCATCATCAATGCACGATGGGTCTCGAATTCTTTCGACGATCGATGAGAATCGATAAGACATTCATTTTGAAACAACCATTGTTTATTCTCCTAGCAACCGTTGCTATGGAGATACAAAATTCAGCTTCAGACTGACTTTTTTTTTGTCGTACGTTAATTTTCGAAGGAATGGTCCGATCGTCCTGAAATTTTGCACACAGGTCGGTCACCGGCAGATGTGAACCGAGTTCGGTCTTCAGCAACATCCGTGGTTTGATTCCATGGCAACCGTTGCTAGCGTGTTTTCGATAAGTTCCCATATAATTCATGATAAATGATCATTTGGGTTTGTATATTTATGGGATTCTATAACAATCAAAGAGACCTTTCCCGTATAAACCATTGTTGATGTCTCTAGCAACCGGTGTTTATATCGCTTGCAACCGTAACTAGGGAATGGGAAAAGTCAGTTGGAGGTTCATTTTTGGAACTGTTGATGACTAAGAAGTAAGAACATCGAAGCTCCGACATTTACCATAGCAACCATTGTTTACGTCCTTAGCAACCGTTACTATGGAGTGTGAAAAGTCAGTTGGAGGTCCATTTTCGGAACTATTGATGACTAAGAAGTAATAACGTCGAAGCTCCGACATTTACCATAGCAGCCGTTGTTTACGCCTTAGCAACCGTTATTTTTCACCTCTTTTTCCCCTCTCTTTTTTTCACCCCCCTTTTGCTTTCTCAAAGAGAAAGCTTTGTAACGGGGTAAAAATCGACCCACCGAATCGGACTTTGGGACCTCGATTTTCGTAATCTACGGGTCGAAAAACATGGAAATCCGAAAATGTCTGTATGTATGTACGTACGTGCACTTTTTTTTGTCGTACGATAACTCTCGAAGGAATTGTCCGATCGTCCTGAAATTTTGCACACAGGTTAGTCGCCGCAAAATCTCGGTCGAGTTCAATTTTCAGCCAATTCCGTTGTTTATTTCTCTAGCAACCGTTGCTAACGTGTTTTTGATAAAAGCTCCGAAAATCATCATCAATGCACGATGGGTCTCGAATTCTTTCGACGATCGATGAGAATCGATAAGACATTCATTTTGGAACAACCATTGTTTATTCTCCTAGCAACCGTTGCTATGGAGATACAAAATTCAGCTTCAGACTGACTTTTTTTGTCGTACGTTAATTTTCGAAGGAATGGTCCGATCGTCCTGAAATTTTGGACACAGGTCGGTCTCCGGCAGATGTGAACCGAGTTCGGTGTTCAGCAACATCCGTTGTTTGATTCCATGGCAACCGTTGCTAGCGTGTTTTCGATAAGTTCCCATATAATTCATGATAAATGATCATTTGGGTTTGTATATTTATGGGATTCTATAACAATCAAAGAGACCTTTCCCGTATAAACCATTGTTGATGTCTCTAGCAACCGGTGTTTATATCGCTTGCAACCGTAACTAGGGAATGGGAAAAGTCAGTTGGAGGTTCATTTTTGGAACTGTTGATGACTAAGAAGTAAGAACATCGAAGCTCCGACATTTACCATAGCAACCGTTGTTTACGTCCTTAGCAACCGTTACTATGGAGTGTGAAAAATCAGTTGGAGGTCCATTTTCGGAACTGTTGATGACTAAGAAGTAATAACGTCGAAGCTCCGACATTTACCATAGCAACCGTTGTTTACGTCCTTAGCAACCGTTACTATGGAGTGGGAAAAGTCAGTTAGAGGTCCATTTTCGGAACTGTTGACGACTAAGAAGTAAGAACACCGAAGCTCGGATATTTACCATAGCAACCGTTACTATGGAGTGGAGGAAATAAGTTAAAGGTTCATTTTGCTTTCTCAAAGAGTGGTGATTAATGCAAATTGAGGTTCAATTGCAATACTTTGAGAAAGCATACTGCTGAGGCACTTGGCAGCGGTTTTTTACGTTGATATAGATCTTTTGGAAACATACTTTTTTTTTGTATTCGAGTAATTGAGTAGCGAACATGAGAAAATGCGCCGCGTCGGGCCGGGCCGCGCCGTGCCGCGCCGCGCTGACTCCATCACGGCGCGGCCCGGCCCGACGCGGCGCATTTTCTCATGTTCGCTACTCAATTACTCGAATACAAAAAAAAAGTATGTTTCCAAAAGATCTATATCAACGTAAAAAAACCTCAGCTTTCGATCTAGACTACTTAAAAGAATTAAAAAAAACCGCTGCCAAGTGCCTCAGCAGTATGCTTTCTCAAAGTATTGCAATTGAACGTCAATTTGCATTAATCACATCTTTGAGAAAGCAAAATGAACCTCTAACTTATTTCCTCCACTCCATAGTAACGGTTGCTATGGTAAATATCCGAGCTTCGGTGTTCTTACTTCTTAGTCGTCAACAGTTCCGAAAATGGACCTCTAACTGACTTTTCCCACTCCATAGTAACGGTTGCTAAGGACGTAAACAACGGTTGCTATGGTAAATATCGGAGCTTCGATGTTCTTACTTCTTAGTCATCAACAGTTCCGAAAATGGACCTCCAACAGACTTTTCCCACTCCATAGTAACGGTTGCTAAGGACGTAAACAATGGTTGCTATGGTAAATGTCGGAGCTTCGACGTTATTACTTCTTAGTCATCAACAGTTCCGAAAATGGACCTCCAACTGACTTTTCCCACTCCATAGTAACGGTTACTTACTCCATAATAAATCCAGTTAGCGCTAAAAGCCAGCCATTATGCGATCCAAACAGAGAGCTGAGTGCACTTTCCCGTTGTTCTACATATTATGGTGTATGTGCGTACAATTTTTTTCAAAGCCTATGTATATTGTTGTGAATCGACTTTTTCCAACGCAACGAATGAATGATTGTAATAGTCAATATGGAACGTCATTTTCATCGTTCATAGAATTTCATGTAAATTGCTACTATTGCATTTATATTGTATTTCCCATACCGATTTCATTTTACTAAACAATCGAATAAAAATATACAAACTGCGTTAACGGAAATAAACTTTCAGTTCATAACACGAATATTCGTATTGAAGACTTTTTTTACATATGGTTCGTGATGCATGATACTCATCTAATGTCACATCCTCCTCGCTCACGCACACACACACACGTACTCACCCACACTTTCATACGGAGGCAAATTTAGTTTTCATTTATAGAAAGAAAAATAGTTGGAATACTGATATCTAGACAATGTGAAAATACGCTATTGATTGAACATTCTAGGACATTTCCAAGACATTCTAGGGCAACCTTGTGAATTTCCGGTAATTGAATTCCGTAGTGAACATCTCTTCGAATCGATTGACAAGACCTACTTCCGATCACGCATACTCAATAGAAAAGTTTTAAAAAAGAAAAAGTCAGGAGCTGTATAACAATGGATATAATTTCAAATTATATTCAAAGCTACGCACACAAGACGACATCTATAATGTCTTGGCTGAGTCACGAATCAGTTCAGGTCCTCAGCTGAGTTTTTTTCTGAGGGTTTGGCATCGTTGGTACACGCGTTAAAGCTGAATCCATTACTAGAGGTGGTTTTTGATTTTTCATTACTGCTAGTTTTCGATCCAGACCTTTTTGATACAAATAATTCATACGATTCCAAAATGTACATGTGAGATCCCAACTCAGGGTTATTCTTATCTCTCACTTTTTTTTTCAATTTTTGCACTTTCTTTCTTCAAAGCGTTTTTTATACTTATAAAACACAACAGTAAAGTATCAAGAATGGAATACTAAACTCTTTTATATACTTACTATAATAATGTTAGACGCCCTCTTGTTTTTACACTAAAAACGTAAGAACAAAGAGTGAATATCTTCTTTCTAGAATTCGATTATATTGTCATTCAGTGGATAACAAGAAAATATCGACCCTCCCTATTCATAAGGACGTATCTCGGAGATTCTCGAAATAAGGACGTATCTCGGGCGGCAGAATAATAAAGACGTATCTCGGGCGACTGCAAAGTAAAGACGTATCTCGGAAAAGCGCAAAGTAAGGACGTATCTCACGTGAGCGCAAAGAAAGGACGTATCTCGGACGAGCGCGAAATAATGCCGCAGCTCGCGGAGAATTGCGACTCAATATTGAATCTCACTTTGATTCAAAATTATAACCGATCATAACCGCAAATAAATCTCAAGCATAGAATTAAAACTCGGCAAACATGAAAGCGATCATGGGCGCGAGTCAAAATATGAAGCATCTGTATTTTTTTATTCATGAGTCAAAAGCTCAGAAACGATGGTCAAGAGCATTTATATACGTGGAAACGCGGTGGCTCTCTGCTCGACTGCGCTGGACTGCGCTAAGACTATAGTATGTATACAGGCGAAGCTGCTCTGACTGCAGTCGCGAGTCGCGAGCGCTTAGCAACTAGTAACAAGACGCAGTTTTTCGTCTCTCGTTATTGGCTTGTAGTTTACATTCAAGAAACCGACTAGCCAGAATCATACGATGCTCACGGCGGATCGTGTTCTTATTTTTGGTTTCCATATAAAACTGGCCCTACAGAGGTGCATGCCGGGAAATCCGGGAATCGAACCCCGAGTCTTATCCACGAATTGAGCCATCGGCCGCGGCGCGCGGCGGCTCATTCCACAGTTGATCACTGCAGTAGCCGCTGTCAGACTCGAGCGCTACCGTCAACTTCTTAAGTCAGACTCGAGCGCTATTGGGATCTGACCACGTACTAGTAGCACCACCTGCTGGTTTAATGTCAATTACATTCTAAACTATATCTATATATACGAAAAAAGCCTCTCCGAGCCCCCTCTCACAGCCTCCAAAATCGACCACCAGGAGGAATTTACTTGGGAATTTTGGCGCCACTAGTACGTAGTCAGATCCCAATATCGACAGTGTACTACAGTGCTTATGGATGTTATTAATAAACTTGCAGTGAAACGTGTAAGGTATTCGAGTGGCGACTATAGTGATCAGAATTGGTCTCCTACTGTTTTTAGAAGATTAATACGACTGAGTGACTCGTGACTGGGTTTTATCTTCATGTGTAAACTTCATTAGTTGATTTTAAACCGCTGAGATACTTCCTTACTTCGCAATTCTCCAAGCTACGATATTATTTTGCGCGTCCCTCCGAGATACGTCCTTACTTTGCGCTCGCGCGAGATACGTCCTTACTTTGCGCTCACGCGAGATACGTCCTTATTTTCCCGCGCTCCGGCGTTCCGGGAGATACGTCCTTATGAATAGGGAGGGTCGATATATACATGTGATAAAAAGGTGTGTCTAATGTCCAAACGCTGGATAAAAAACTCGAACGACTTGCATCCAATTCGGGGCACGTGATCTTGGCCTTGAAGACTATCCCATTCTCATGTTTGATTCTGCACATATACACCAATATGAGAGTGATGGGAAGCTGTTCAGTTAAAAGAAAAAAAAAAAGCAAATCGAGCAATATTTGTTTTGCCGGAGAAAAACCCATCATGACTGTGTTGGCAATTGTGCGCGAGACTACTCGCTGTGCTGAATCAACAAGTGTTAAATTGAGCTTTCAGAGCATCAAAGAGCTGGAGCTCGCTCGCGACGCTTAAAAAGCATTGAGCTCGAGGTATACGTGGAAAGCCAACAGTTGATGTTGAACAAAGCGGTGGCACGGATGGGAAGGGGGCGCGCGTCTCATCGGCAATCCTGCCACGTCGTTGGTCACGCGGCCGAATAAGCCCGGCGAGTTATACGCTTGACGTCTGCGGCGTAGTACGCACTCCAAGCTCAACGATCGATATAGCCCGTATTGAATTCCTCCCGGACACAAATGTGCTGCGCCGGCTATTTCGTCAGATGGTGTATTCGATCACGAGCCCGTCCCCAAAACGGCACGTATGTTCTTTAGATCATACGCAAATCAACCTTTTACCATGTCAAAAGTTGACACTAATGTGTCTAGTTTTTTTTTTACTCGGTTCTTTGGCAATGCTCAAATTGTGAGTTAAGGTCTCTCCGCCCTTATGGTGATATAAGGACAAAACACGGGACAAGTTTTGAGAAAGTATCGAGCCGATACTGACTAAGCAAAACGTTGTTTCAGTAGAGTAGTCTCGGTGTAGTCAGACGGTAACTTGTTGAGCGTCGCCGCATGTACCGCATGTACTACTCATCCGAATCTTTATTATGAAAGCCATGCATAATTAATGGCTTAAAAAAAAGTGCTATTCTTCAATTTTCCCATGTGTGATATAATTGGATTTTCATAAAGTTGAGTCTTTACCAGCTATAATATATGTATGGGTATAGCTTCCAACTGATTTATGATTTAAATGTAATAGAGTGTGAAGATACTATCAGCTTGATTGGCTTGATGCTGGGGAGGAAGACCTTTGTTGTGACTTAACACGTTGGAGCTACACCCCATTAACTTCATTCAAAGTGAAACATAATTACACTATTTTGTTGAGCAGTAGAAGCGCAATTTGTAAGGATATTAATGAAATCGAATTAATGAAATTGCATATTAATGAAATGAATACTAGAACTGAATGTTTCATTGTAATAGCTCACTGTCTAGAGAAACTAATGGATTACATGTGAAATCATCAAGAAACAGATACCCTGTTCTTGATTAAATTCATGCACCATTAACTTGCAGTTCACTAAAAGGACTGAAGAATAGGAAGGGAATAAAAGGATCGAAGATTTTATACACCAAGTATATAATTTACATAGCCATGGCAGAATCGAGTGAATGATTGTTAGAATATTAGAAAATATATAACATAATTGTATAACAACGAACTTCATGCCGTGAAGAATCTTTTATAAATCGTTTTTGTCACTGATTTCATGCTAGCACACAAGATATTATTCTGCACATATGCAGCAATTAATGATATCAATTTTATCAAATTAGAAGGATAGGATCACAATAATTGCAACGTATGGTTTTGAGAAATATTGTTATGGACTTTATTTATTCAACAAACATCGATGAAAATATAACAGATAAATGAAATACAACAAATTCTTTTCTCACGATGTTTGATGAGTATCCATAAATTGACAGTTTGATTAACATCCAAATCTAAATAGAGTATAAAACAACAGACCAATCCTCATTCTCAAATAAAGCTTGTAATTTCTTCTTTCTATCTCAAATCATGTATGATTGTTGATGTGTGGTAGCACGATGCTTTCTTCCATACACAACACCGTTCCACAAACTAGAGCATTTTGACATTATTTAAAAAAAAAAATTATTTATCATTCAAAAATGACGTAAAAAGTATTTTAGAACAAAATGCGACTAACGGCAAGTATTAGTCTCAATAAATATTGTCGATCCAATAGTATAAGAATCGAAAATTTTCAAACCACAGTAAATAAGCATAGTATATTTCTGAAAGAATATCCTCGTATCTATCTGAATATTCATCGTATACTTTTTACATTTTCAACATAATTACTTTTAATGAACGGGAAAGATGCATTTAGCAGCCTTTTACTATGAATACTATTAAGATGCATAAATTACTTTCAATAACAACTTGTTTGATGTTCTATTATAAAACTGTTTATGTGTTTGATAAATATCTTTACTACCCAATATCTCTTAACTATTAGTTTCATCGTATAGGCTAAGCCATAAATCTCGTATTGGCCCCGAGAATTCCTTATAAATGAACTTTCGTTGTAACAAGGCGTAAGCAGAGGAGTAGTGGTCCCTTTTTTTTGGCAATATTAAATCTGATCTCATGCTTACATTTCTCAAGGGTTGAAATTTAACTTCTCATGGTAAAATGAAAATAATTTTTCGAGTACTCTCAAAATGAGACGTTATTTAATAATTATTGAATGGTTATCGATTTCCAAAATCATAACTAAAAGTACTTCACAACTTATAATAAATATATTCTTACAGAATGAAAATGACTTTGAAAAAAAAATAAATATTGATCCACGATGCGTAAAGTGTGATTATGATTGTAGAGCTATACACGAGAATAAGTAAAATGCTTAAGCAATTCTGAATATAAGGTATAATAACATTAAAATTCTCAATATAAGCAGCCTTCAAAATAGAAAAACTATTCTAAAGCATCTCTCTGTTCAATAATTTTTGGGAATGGTATAGACGATTATGACATACCTATAATTAACGTATTTCATAATCCCGATCAAACACATACTTATTCTTCATAATCACTGGGATGGATAAATTATTGTAAGGTCCTACGTCAAGAGTACACATTATAATTCATCTATATCCCAACACCTAACATCCGTATCCATCTAATAAAAATCTAAGGAATGTTTTAATCATAATTTCACCTCTTCAGTATTTTCAACTATCATAATTCATTATATCATGATATTTCTTATCTACTTTAAGAATCTCGATGCGTGACGAGTTATTTAAATCTCTCCAAAAATTTCAAACTTTTCTTAAGACTAATTTATCTTAATTAAAAGACATAATCAATTTCTCATTAGAGTTGGCTACTCTGGGAAAAATATTTTTCTATAAAAATATATTTCCAAGTATCAGACGTGTTACAGTCTTAATATTTACAAGTTTGATAATGCAAATCCTATGAATAAGTAAGATTTTTCATACCGAATGGGCTGTATCTCAAGAGAATTTCATTCTATTCATCCATTTATCATAATTGTTACACATAAAAATATGATTTGATACATTTAAAACAATTTCCAAATAATAGTTCAAATTCGAGATTTTCCATGACGAAAAATGTGAATATCACGTTAGTAGCAAAGATTCCTTCAATTCATCGAACGGATGAAAAATTGCGATAATGTATAATAGCGTCAATTTAACGAGCTGGACCTTTAAAAGTAATGAAGTAATGACTATTTCAATGTCTTTAAAATCTTAAATATTCGTGTTATTCACTCATCATTTCAATTACTACAAATTTACAAGAAATTAGTTGATAATTTACTTAGTTAATCGTCAAAAAAAATCAGTAATCACTCATTTTCAGTCTTGTCAACGGAATAATCGACCCTAAGAATAAAGACCTCCCTAGAGGCTCAGCTGATTCGGTTATGAAACAACGAGGAACCATTTGGTTTCCGTCACAACAGGTAAAAACCAGAGTGTCTTATATAGTTATTGCGACATCCACATTCGTCGAAGACGTCCATCAGGTCCTGGTCGGCGCGCCGAAAGACGAGAAATCTGAAGCAGCAAAGATGCAGATCCTCGAAGTACTTCTTGGGTACGTACAGCGTTTACTTACGGGGCCCTAAGTTGAAAGGAATTAAAACTGCTAAATCGACCTCGGAATATGTTTTCTAAACTTTGTCCTGAGAAAAAGATTAATCGTATCTAAACGTAGATTCTTAATGACTGTATTATATGACTTGATTCATGAGTCAATAATGTTTTCGATAATTTGTCGATATTGATGGCCAGGTTGGGAGTCGAAATCGAAACGACTTCGTTACTTGAAAAGGCTACATTTTTCCGTTTTAGTTTCCAGTATCCTCCGGCAAAAATTAAAAATAAAAATAAATTAACGCTCACATTCAAATTAAATTGTTGCAAGTTTTGTCGCGAAGGCGTTGTTTTGACAATGTAGCCCGAATATAAGTAGTATTTTAATATTTTAGGAAACACCCTCCATTGTTCAAATATTTGGACGAATGGTCGATCTTTGAGAGCCAATCTAGAGTGGAGTGGATAAAAGAAATCACAAAATCCACCATTTAATTACTGATGAGGGCAGTAAACCTTACTGGCGAAACGTTGCAACAATTTATTACATGGTGGATTTTATGATTTTCTTTGTCCATTTCACACTGGATTGGCACTCAAAAATCGACCATTCGTCCAATATTTAAGTGACTTTTTATTCTTGTTCTCAATTTGTGTCTAAAGAGACCGGAAACCAAACCGGTGAAACGTTACAGTACATCAAAATCTGGACATCTTATAACCTTGGGAGATATTTATACATACAGATTAGTTTGAATTATATTAATGGAACCAGTTGAGTCGATACGCAGTATTGAAAGTTACGTGATCAATTTTATTTCGTATGAACTGAAAGAAAAAGTTATTATCATAAAACACAGTCAGTAACAATCATGTTCTTGAACTCTCATAAAAGATATAAAAATTACGATCAATGAACTTCAAAAGTGATTCTTTACATTTTAATAATTTGACATTATTTGAGAAATTGGCCATGAATGATTTTCAACTTCTCATTTTCTCATACTAAAAAATGTGCATAAGAATATTTATATATCTTAGAAGTTTATCCACACTTTAGAATGAATAGTTGAACTTCCTCAAGTCTCAAAGCTCATACAAATTTGGGCTGTATGATTTTTACTTAGATTAAGTTAGAAAATTCACCATTCACAAGAAATCAACATTAACCTTTTATAAGAAATAAAAGAATAGTGTTAAATACCGAACCTTCATCAATGAAATTATAAAAATATTAGTCAGAAACAGGCAAAAGAAAATATGATAGAAAACATGTTAATCTCTAAGCAAAGCGTTAAAAGCAACCTAGTAAAGCACGCTAAAAAATCTATCTTAAATCAATGGCAAACTACGAGCTCCAAGCAGATCGCATAATTGAACTCCATAAGAGCCAAACCATGCGATACAAAAATGTTTACATACCTAATCAAGCAGATGATAATTTATTGAATCATAGTAAATTACAATTTTTAAATCTCAATTAAGATATTTTGCTTTATTCTTCCAAATTTAAACAAGCCATGTTATTTGAGAGAAACAACTGGACTCATTTATTGTACAACATACTTTATTGGAGCTTGTCACCTCTTCGATTGCTAGATACTTTAACATACAGCTTGTATATTCTATAAATAGTATTATAAAAGTTCTCAAGATGCTTTGCATCTTAGTTTGAATTACAAACTTAATTAGCAACGACATTACAGTTTTGTTATTTTCATTACATGTAATAAATTGTTTAGTTGGAGTCATTTAATTTTTTAGGGTCTTTTTGACAATGCAAAAGTTATTTTGTGTTCTCCCACGGTTCGCTATTTTAACATTCCATAACAAAATAATTCTCTTGTATATCAAACGATATTGAAATCATTAGCTTGTTTTATCAAGATGAAAAGTTGCTTGATAAAAGATTAGTATGTACAAGCTGTGAGACGAAACTGTGAAATGTAATAATAGAGAGAAGAAAGACAGGAAAAGATGTGCACTGAACATTAGTGAATCATACCATCTAATTTGATCTTCTATTTTAAAATTGATTAATAACTAGTAGCATCGAGTTATTCGGAATTCCTAGACCATAATATTTATTAAAGCTAGGCGCTACGAATAAGTTTATGGCTTGACTGATATTTCTACGTGTTTTTGTTGATAAAATCTCATTATCCAACATTAGTACAATTATTTACATTTGTTAAGATTTCTTTTTAAGAAAATATGAAGATTTGTTTTGAGACTAGCTTTTAAAACAACGAAAAAGCAAGTATAGCATTATTTACAAAATTATCAATTGTGAAAATTAAGTCGTTTCCTTGACATAATCTAGTTTACACAAATTTCTTCAAAGGCATGAGTATGCATAGAAAAATCATTGTACATTCGGCTAATAGACTAATAGCACAACTCTTTTATAGCTCTTGATAAGCGGATCGATCGGAAATGAATGTATAGATCACAATCTAAGGCTTAAGTTTACATATACATAAAAAAAAAAATATTCGAAGATTTTTTCTACGAGTTTTATGTGCATCTGGTTAGTTCGAGATTCAGTGGAGACCATAATTATTTTACTCTGGCGTTATGCTCTAACGTTAAAAAGCATCAAGTAAAAAATTGATTTGTTCCCTTAAAATCGAGATACAAAGCCTAATAACAATTTGTTCCAAAAAATCGCTACCCTCACCAATGATGCTCACTTTTCCACAGCAAATAACAGCATTATTGTTGATCATGACAAAATTGATCAAGACTATTCATTATCGATATCGATTATTAAGCATGCCCTCCACAAAGGACTGGAGGAGAGGAGAAGTTGAGCTGCTGAGAAAAAAAGATAAATGGTTCATGGATGACTCCAAAACCAACGACGGTGTGGGTGCAGGAGATACTGGGTAAACGTAGAATTCGGTTGTTCTTTACATTTAACCCAGGTAGCAGATTATCGATATAGACAATACGCACAGACCCACAATTTAGAAAAGTATTGAGCCTATTTGAATAAAGAAAAGTGGAAAAAATATGAATTTCATTTAGAAAAGATCTATTAACTCGATTTGTATAGCTTGCACGAGAAATAATCATAGCTTATTTGCTTCTGAAAAGATTCTGACTCAAATTATATACGCTTCCAAGGTGATTTCCTTGGGAAACCCCCGCCCCCATTTTCCAAGTAGAGATACTGGTCATATTGAAGTGTGCTTACAAGGTTTCTGGTTACCAGGATGGTCGGGACATTCGTGATTACGTGGACAGCCGAGCTGCATTTGACCGCCACGAGACCAGATCAAGTATAGTCAGAGAGTGCTTTGAGTAATTCAACGAACTAGCGGAAAAAAACGTAGTCACGTTAACACGAATCACGGTCATATGGAGATCATGAGAAACGAGATCAAGTTAGAAGCAAAAGGATTATTAGGACAGAACCAATCGTCGACATCCTGAGCTGCCTGACCGTTAGCAAGAACAAAGAATTTCTGGCAGATGAGCACCGGAAAGAATGAATCAGAGTGAAAGGCTGTAAGGAGTCCAAAGCTTTGTCAGGCCTAGATATTAGGCCGTCGCATGCACTGACCAGTTCTTCTAGGAAGATGAAATTAAACCAAAATGGACTTTGTCTCGTTCGTTCGCTCGCTTTTTCTCTCTCTGTGGAGAAGACTGGTCAGGAGCTCTTAACGTTGTTTAAGAATAGAGAAAAGCAAAAGGGCTAACCATGCGTTACATGTACTCTTAGAAGACTTGACATTTAGAAAATGATATCCTAAAACCAATTCCCTATACTTTTTGGAAAACTTCTTCTTTGGATGAAAATTATTTGATAAAGATAGTTCCCTAAAACCAGAAGAATTCCACTAAAGCCGATTGCCTCCTTCACGATACACTTTTCAAAAACAGTTTTTGTTTCTTTAAACTCAATTTTTTATCATCAGTACAGCACGTCGGCGGTAACAGCGGTCACACTTCTACAGGGATTCAGGAGATGCTTGTGAAATTTATCAATATTAATGACCCCTGCTAGCTTCCTCCACCAATACCTCGTCACAGTTTATGTTATTTTGTAGTCGTGTAATAGAACAACAGAATGTTACAATGTAGAATAGTACAATATTCTGAGACGTCGTATCGAATGCAATCAGAAAATCAGTCACGAAATGAGACTTGAAATATGAGATTGAAATAAATGGGTGAGTCAATAAATCAGAAATTAAAAAAATGTGAGTCGAAAGAAAACAATAAATAGGAGTCAGAATATTTTAGTCGATAAGTGGAGTCAGTGAGGTGGAAAAATACAGTTGGAAAATGGGACTTGAAGAATTGGAATCAAAAAACAAGTGAGGGAGGGAAAGTCAGTACAACAGTGGAATCGAAGATAGATCGTGGAGGAAATGTCAAAATGACGTCAGTGTTAAATAGTCAGAATATGAGCCAGAGAACGGGAGTAGAAAGACAATCAAAAAATGATAATTGTAATTTGAAAGTTAAATGAGTAGGAGAGTACGAAACCAGTAATAGAGAATAGAATTAATGAAAATCAGGAGGTTGGCGAGCGAAGCAAGTAGGGCGAGTATCAGTCCTAACAATAATAATATTATGGATAATAATAATAAAATTTATCACTATGTAGAAACGATTGACAAAGAATAGAGAGCAAACGAGATTTTTGTGCTATTTGTCTGGCAAGTGAGCATGATAGATTACAACAATGAATGTACCATTTTCCTCAGTATTCGATATTATTATATACAAATATTATGTGAAAACTTACACTTTCTCATCATTCATTTGAATTTTCTACTTTTATACTCATTTTAAGTAGCAAGTAGTGCATTCATTATTACAATCGTTGCCTAGTGTTTCTTTGATAACCTTCTACTTTGAGACCTGGTAGTGATGGTAGTACCATTTTTGTCACCAGATGCTTGGGCACGTTGGTTTTGCTGCAGCTGATGTGGATCAATCGTTGGTATCCTGAAGAGTTGAATATTCAAGTGGTCGCAGATCTCCAAACATACTTGTGCACAATACCTCAATAAGTCAAGTGTGACCCAAATCTATGACATACATTAAATTTCTTAGTAAAGACTATTTCGGTATATAAGAATCCTAATCAGTTGCGATTAGCAAAATAAACAGGACTTGTCAATGTATAGCATTTGATATTTTTCAACTTCCACAAGTATATTGAACGAAATTCACTTATTTTTTTGAAAAATATTGATCTCTCAAAGTCTTTTGTATAATTAATGATTTACTCAAGCCTGCTTGTCGATAAATGTTGAAAAACTTACGAAGCACAGCCATAGGACATAGTATTCTTTAATGAAGAAGTTAAAGTACTGGTTGAGGAACAGCATAGCTGGGCCAATTAATGAACTATCAAGGTACTGCATCTCATTCTTGGTCATGTGTGCAACCTATCAAAGAAATTCAGAATTATTCGTTTGAATATTCTCCCAGTTATCCAAAATATTCCTTGCAGAGAAAAGTCACCCAAGTTCATTGTTATTTGAAACACTCAATAAAAATTCGATATACAAATTTAGTACAATTCTGGAAAACATTTGAGTTTTACAAATTACTTCCAACTTTTTGGTTTTCTATCTCCACAGAGTAATTACTCATTTTGTTCACATACCACAAGGCGATTCGTAACTTTGGCAGCGACCATCCCAAATGAAAGTATGTACAATGCAGGATGGTTTTCATAAACGTGCTCAGCACTTTTTCTGTAGATTATAAAGGCTGGCACTACTACAAAGCTGAAGGGGATGATAGGTGATAAAACGGATGTTCCCTGGAAAAAAATTCGTGCATCTTAAAGTATTTTATTGCAGTGATAATTATTTTTATTTTTTACAAATTCATCCACCACATTTTCAATTTAATACTTGAAAAAGCTTTTTCAAATCTGCATATATATATCTAAAAGTTTTTGCGTAATTTTCGATACTACTCATTGTGAAATTATAATTGTTGATTTTGCGTATTTTAGTGAGTACTGAGTTTAATTTACTGTATACGTGAGTGATGAATTCGCAATTATAGTCTTTGACAAACAAAAATGATCACATGATTTATTTCAATCTACAACTTTTAAAGACTAAGATCAATAAGGCTAGGTAAAAAGTAGCTAAGTACCTGTAATAAAGTTCAGATCAATTGCTCTCAAGCATTATTGTTTGAAAGGTGACAAAATTATTATAGTTAATCTAGATAATCTAAAATTAGAGTCTAAGAAGCAGATGAAACAAATACAGTTACATGCATTCAACAAAAGAGGAAATTCAAGACTTTGTACAGTTAAATAAAATAATTTGGAAGACGATTTTGTTAGAACATTAATATTCTACCCAAAAACTGCGTTCTCCAACTTACAATAATAATAGATGTTTCGACATGCATTCATGCAAATAATAAATAACAATACGTTTTATACGTCAATACCCCCAGATACACAGTATGAGTATTTCATTAACTTCAAAATGTACAAATGTAATTAATGAGCTCATTGAAGCATGTATTAGCGGAGTTATGATGATTATGTGGTACAAAGTCAGAGAATTAAGTGACAGTGAATGATTTTTGTACGATAGTACTTCCAACAGGATTTAGGCCCATTATCAGGGGACTGAAATTAAAACTGAAATGAAGACTATTATGAAGATCACGAATAGTCGATATTTCCTAGAACTTCTATTGAAAAGAAATTTTTAATGAAAAATAACAAGTTTTTCTAAGACTTGAGTTATATGAATGAATAGGAATATAATTTTTTTTATTATCATTTGTGAATGCAAAACGTTGTTAAAGAAAATTTACCTAGTAAAAAAGTTCAAATCAATGTTTTATATAAATCTTCGATAAGAGATTGAAGTTTATATGAAGTATCTCTTGATGTTAGGTTCGAGATCGAATCTTGTATCTCGTTCCTTACGAGTGAATAATCAAGTTTTTGAGTTATCAATAAACCGCACAGTATACACAGGCGAAGTTCGGCACATTTTTTCACTAATTATGTCTTCGTATTGTTCAAGATCGCTTTTATTCAATTAGTGAATCGAAAGATCCATTAATAATTTCTGTCTAGTAGTTTTTCCATTAATTAAGATAGCGAATTTTATTCTCCATTTTACTTTATTTGATTTGCTAGTAATTTTACATGAAATAATCGACAAACACAAAAAATGAAGCAATTTCATCCTTGTATAACATAAGATAATACTGTCTATTTTAGCTATTACGAATTTTAGTAAACAGCCAGTGAGTAAACCTTACACTATAATTTCATCAGGATGAAGAACGCTATTGACTTGGGCCAAGTTATTAATAACATTTTTCAAAGGGTATATACAAAGTTGACTTTTGGTGACCGAGGCTACTGATAACGATAGAAGAATACGGAAAAGTTTTTTAATTACAAAAACTTTTACTAAGAATTTTTTGGAACATTTTCATTCGAAAAATATCTAGCCTGGCTTCACTCGGGCGACAGACTCACCCTCGTGCGTGAATAACCTGTTTTTCACTGTTATCGAAAAGTACTATTCCTTTATTAAAATTTAGGAAATATCCACCAACGGAAGTTTATATTTCAACGCTTGTACAATTCACACTGTGTCTTGAAATCGTGACAGATACACAAAAGCATAACGCTGCGGCAACTGAATATTCAATACATTTTCTATTTTCTCTAATGATTACTTGAAAAATGTCATCTTTCATAATTAAAAAATGTATAAATATATCACAGAAAATCGAAATGTTGAAAGGTAGATGCCTCTTGCAAAAAATGGCAGATTTCGCCTGGAAGTTTTTCTGGCTTACAATAGCAGTATTTAAAACTTCCCGCGAAAAATAACAATTCGACTTTCTCTCACGAACATTAACATATTTCGATGTTTTCTTGCAATAATGAATATATTCTCACGTGTTTCGCGATTAAACAAAATTATATCAGTTGAATTTGACTTGATAAACTTGAAAAGACTAGGTTCAACGCGAATGGAAGCGAAGTCGAGGCAGTCTTGGTGTACAGTAGTCGAAAATTGTCAGTTATCGCAAAAGACCAATGAATAGTGCTTGTATAGAGCGGGAATTATGCAGTCTTCGCAGAAAGATGTGAAATGTGCTACTCTTCGCAAGAGGCGTCGACATATACAGTCAAAATATTTAGCTGCCTTAGCATATTTTCAATGTGTTTATGGTGACACTCAATATTAAAAAAAAAAACAACAATATTTCCAAGTGAAAATTAATCTTTTTTCAAAGTTAGATATCGTTTAAGACATTTTATAAGTTGAGCTTTTGATTGACAGATTGAGAGTGCATAGTTAGTGAGTTCGGACCCGAGGGCCTAAATCAAATTGTGGGGAGACAAAAGATAAGGGATGCACTATACACATCCTACGGTCATGATACGCTGACTTACTGCGACGGTGGAGCCGTTCTTTCCGACACCACCGGCAAGAATGACGGATATGCTGCTGTTCGCAAGCAAAGCAGCTATTCCCACTGAGCCCCATAATGGGAAGATCTTCACCTCTGTGCCAGTGTATGGCAACTACACAGTGAAAAAGCAAAATTTCTTTTTGTTAGTCAAATGGTTGATGTACAATAACGGCTGCATTTAATTTTCCTTGTATACATCTACGGGAGGATGATTTTTGATGAATATTGTTAGTTATGTGATGAATAATACGTACTGTCCGCAAATAATGTTTCAACATGATTAGGATGATGTTGTCGACACAGAGAAGTAAATTATGTATTGAGATGTTTTTGTTCAACAAGAGAACCGTAGAAAGATTTTGACAGAATATGATTTAAATACAAGAGTACTTCCTAAATGGTATATTTAAGATACATTGGAATTCGGAACATGAGTTTAAATTTCTATAGTAATATGAAACTATCATAGTTTCGAGTTCTATCTGTAGTAGTTACGTATATGGGGTAATGAATCAAAACCGACGTGCATCTCAACGTACTATGCTAATAAGCATTATCGTCAAATGTATTATACAATAGGGAATTCTTATGAAAATCATTCTACGAACTCCACACTATACTTGTGAAAACTTGTGATGGAGAGTCAAATATAATATACATAGCATGAGTGAAGAATGTGTGTATCGTGCAATTAGTTGAGCATTGCGATAGAACAAAAATAAGCGTCTTTATTTAATAAACTATTTTATGTTAAATAATATTTACAATACAGATTATTAGTGAATGGATTGAAATGATCATTCGAGATATTGTGAAGAAACGTATTAAATATACGCAATGGAACTCTAATCAATGAAAAATGTAAAATACAATAAAACTTAGAAAAATTATTAAAATGATGCTGGAATAAATAAATGTACTACGTGACATATAAGTAATCCAATAACATAAATAATAATTTTAGAAAGAAATGAGTTTTAATATTTTATCACCATTGCAGTAGTCCAAGCGAATCGGCATAAGATTGTTTGTCAGCGATTCAAAAATTTCTCACAAACAATTCTCATGTCTCAGTTCTTGACAGTGGCTGATACTTTTTTCAATCTTCTGAAATTGTCAAAATTGGGCAAAATTCTATACGAAAATGTCTAGAGCATCTGCATTCAAATCGTAACCTCTGGCTATGCACAGCTTGAACTCCAAAAAGAAAAAGAAGTGGAGAATAATTCATTGAAAACAACCCAAGGTATGAAAACGAATTTCATAAATCGAAGTATTGAACTAATCAATTGGATATACGAATACGAATTGGGAAACAGAATTCGAAAACAAATTATACAGATTAGATAGAAACAAATCTGTGAAAAAATTCGGATTCAAATCATAAAGAATCTATAATTAGCCCGTAATTAATCAGATTAAATCAAGACTTAAGGGGGTAGCCTATCTAAATTTTAACATGGTTAAGAAAAAATTGTACGAGGCTGTAAATTTATATTCTAATTCATTTTTTTACGGCGGTTTCAATGACGTATCGACCACCCCGGAAAAAAAATTTTTTCACTGTAAAAAAATTTTTTCAATTTTTTAGAACGTACTTGGGATTTTTTTTTCTCGGACCCTCAAAAAAATTTTCAGCCCAAACCACTGAAAATAAGTCTTGATTATTCACCTCCTCCTGCATCACGTTTCCACTTTCATTCTGCAACGTCATAAAAACATCCATTTGATTCAGACTGAGCATTCAGCATATATGCGATGTATAGTGGAAGGATGTGTGTGTCTGTGTGCGTGCGTGCGTGTGTGTGTGCGTGCGTGTGTGTGTGCGTGTGTGTGTGTGTGTGTGTGTGTGTGTGCGTGCGTGCGTGCGTGCGTGCGTGCGTGCGTGCGTGCGTGCGTGTGTATGTATGTGTGGGTGTGTGCGGGTGTGTGTGTGTGTGTGGGTGTGTGTGTGTGTGTTTTTGTGCGCATACACACACACATTTACACACATACACATCCTCCCATCGCATGTATGCTAATTCGTGTGAATCAAATGGATGTTTTTATGACGTTGCAAGAATGAAGGTGGAAACGTGATGCAGGAGGAGGTGAATAATTGAGACTTATTTTCAGTGGTTTGGGCTGAAAATTTTTTTGAGGGTTCCTCAATACAATGTCCACAAACGTACGTATCGGTTTTGCGATTGGACTTCTAGAAGCCGAGAAAAAAAATCCCAAGTACGTTCTAAAAAATTGAAAAAAAAATTTTTCCGGTGAAAAATTTTTTTTTCCGGGGTGGTCGATACGTCATTGAAACCGCTGTAAAAAAATGAATTAGAATATAAATTTACAGCCTCGTACGATTTTTTTTTAACAATGTTAAAATTTAGGTAGGCTACCCCCTAAAGTATCCAGTTTCTCCTGTATAGATTGTTTTCTTAATAAAGAATATCAACAATTGAAGAATTATGTACACCTTCAACCAAGCAAAGAAAAAATATTTATTGTAAAATAGAAATAAAAATGTTTACTTAACCACATATTTTGAAATTTTTTTCATGTCGGTTTATGTAGATATATGTAACAATTTCATTAGAAAAGTCAATCAGAATATCACAGGAACCTTCAGGTTCCAAAGATATTTTGAATTTGGTTCCATTTGTGGGTGAACTTGGGATGCAAATAATTGGAACTTATTTATAGAAATCTGTTGGAAGCAAGATGAAATTCCATTCATTTCATGGTAAGTAGTCAACGAAACATGAATTTTTGGTCAGTACCAAATTCAAAAAAGTCTCAGAATAGTTTGGTATGTAAACATGTTTTATGTATTTTACAAAAAATAATTTTTCTTCATTAGGGCTAAGATTTATGTAACCCCTCGACAACCCAGTGTTGCAGAGCATATAATTTCATTGTGTATGATAACAAACGTCATTGAGCAGACCACCTTGTAAAGAAAAACTGCCTACACAATTGAATTATGATATAGCTTAAGATGATTCGATTGTTCAAAATTATATTTCAGTTGAATTCGTCACGAAAATCGTATAAACGTGAATATTTAATAATTAATGAAAATGTTCAATATCATGAACAGTATTATGATCGGATCATCTGATTAATTGTGTACTTCTGTCACCCTGATGTAGAATAATAAAGTTAATTTAAACTTACTGCACACGTCGAACCGTTCTTTCCTATTCCACCAGTTTTAAAAACCTTACAAAACTGAAGAAACACGCTCACGTAGCCTACGTAAAATATTACTGCTACGAGTTTACCGTAGGTACCCACCAATGGTATCTAAACAAATTTTATAAATCTTTTTGTTAAAAATGAGGCCCAATTGATTGATAACTGAGAGACGGTTCCACTTTGAGGTCACCAATTATTGTGAAAAAACTTAGTGAGATGCTGTCTGGCCACCCAAATAGATGAAACCTATATATATATAGTCGTGTATCCAAATGTTTTGATTTCCCCGAGATATTCGACCAATAATATCTGATTTCATACAGTACATCAGTATATACAGACACCCTCAGGTATCTCCTATAGATACATATATGTATATACTGTAAATTGTTATAATCGATATATTGATTCATCAATATCTCCGAGAAATTGAGACGTTAGCCTGCATAGCTGTATACATTTGGATGTACAGATAAACCATCTCACAACATTTCATCATTATTGGTGATCCACAGGTGTAACTGTAGTTATAATATAGTATAATAATATCAAATATAGTTTAATCAACTATGAATACTAAGAGTATGACCTAATTGAATTTAGAGTGATAAAACAATTCGTGAAAAACATATCTCACAGTTTCAAAGTAATAATTACACTAAACATTTTAAAAGAGCTATACGGAGATAATAGTTATTTTAAAATTAGAAACGAAACCTTTCAATATAAGTGACTGGGCTAGTTCTTTCTGTGGCCATATTTAAATCGGAGACCTGCATAACAGGCTGCTGAACACAGACATTTACACAGATTTGTCTATCCTTTCTACATTTTCGACCAATTGAATATTCAATGAGTCAACGAAAATTGCTACGAAATTGTCAAGATAAAACTCATTCATTTTTATTATTATTATTATTATTACTATTATTATTATTATTATTATCATTATTAACAGCAGATATAAGAAGGTCTAAAATGATGTGAGTTTATCTTTTTTATTACAAAAGTTAAATGATTTCGATATCTTAAAGATAAATTTCTAAAAACTTTGAAGTTTCCCGAAAACTTGTACTAATAAATTTTATTTTATTCTCAATTGAAAATTTGAAAATGAAAAAAGGGGAAGACAGTTAATCATAGAAATAGCTCACAATAAGCAGACTTCAATTGCATCAAAATTTTGCAAATACGTTCAAATAAATGTTAGATAAGATTGTTCATCAGAAGATGAACGAAATTTTATTAAAAAAATTAATCAGGTTATGAGTTCCTTTCAACATTGCTAACCTGTAACCTACATGAATATTTGATAAAGACGAATATTCAATAATTTTGATGCAAGTCCCCGCTAAACAACAAAAAAATTACGATTACAATTTTCGTTTATACACTCACAAAATAGTCTCTTAAATCAAAGAAAATCTATCTAATTGCACAGTGAATTATTCTCTATACTCAATATAGTCTCTAGGACGTATCTTCCAGGAATTAAGAGAAAATGTCTTGAAAAAAATATATCTATTAGATTCTAAAAATTTTTCACAGATCAAGATGGTTTTTACTTGGAATTTGTAGATTTTAAGAGATAGAAACTGTTTCTTAATTCAAGTAACCATTTTTAGAGTGTAGTAAAGAAAACTGTAGATCTCATTAAAATATGTATGTTGAATTCCACAACCAAAACACCAGATTCATTCCTTTTCTTTGTATATTGAGTCGAAATAAACTCAATTAATATTTTCCTTCATAATTTGTGTTATTTTTATTTTTTATATTATATTATTTATATTCATATTATTATAATTTCAGCCAATTCATAAGAAAAATAATTGAAAAGTTTTGTGATTGCTTCTATCTCAAAGAAATTCATAAAACTGAATGAAAATCATCAAAGTGTAGACAATACTTGTCATGTAGAGATACATGAAATCACCAGAAGAAACAATAAAATTAGAATAGAAGTAGAATTGTAACTTTCAGTATCAATAACACATCTAAGCATTCTAATTCAACCAACACCATATATACACCAACGTATACATCCGCAACTGATCTATCAATTTAAAGCACCATCACTAAAATATGTCAACATCGACAGCGAACCGAAAAAACGTTTTATGTAATGATTGCCCACGTGTTTTTTAAATTAATTTCTCTGATTTTTAATCTACACAATTAAATGATGTAATCTTCCGACTAAAATGATACTCAATTGAACATTTCATTCTAATAGAGCTGTCCTTTATTAAGAAGGTCCTTTAGCTTAGTAACATTTCGGGTGTCTCAAGAGTATTTGCCTGAATAAAATATGCAAATTTTTATGATTTAGATCTATGACAATATTAATAATACAGGTTTTGTATAAGATGAATGAGAACTTAGGACAAAAAATATTTTACTGATTTTGACTGATGGTGTAAATATTGAGTAACTTTCGAAAAATTTTAAAAACCACATTTTTCCAAAGTAAATTCAACTCCTTATCTATTCTCCTTATTCAAATCCTTATTTTTTCCTCTCTATTATTTCGTTGACTTCTCTTAGCTACAAGCCTGTGTTTTTGTTCAATTTATGAATGTGAATTAATGTTTTCTTTTAAAGGCTTGTAGTGCTTTTCAAAAATTCAATTTTTGTAATAGCTCTTTGGCAAATTTGATCCATAACCTGCATTAACAGTTTCTTGTGTAAGAATTATTTATAGAATGCATCAGAATAGAGGAATTTTATGAAAAACTCTTGTACTCAAGGACCTTCTTAAATAAAAATGATCTTATCTGATTCATAGTAAATGAAAATTATAATTATTTTAATGCTTCTTGAGCATTGACACTTTTTTTTAATAACTATGTTTTAGTAATGCAGATGAATTTTCAAATGAACTTTACAGAAGTTATGAATTTGAATTGAACACGGTAAAATAGAAAAAAAAACAATAAAGGGGTTGAAAGAAACTCATGAAAATAACTCAAGAGATGCTTCTTATTTGTTAATCTTTGAAGATACTAGGCACATGCGATAGAATCAAAAAATGAATTATATATGAATTAATTTTAGTTAACCTGAAGCTGCGAATAATAATAAATTCAAACTCAAATAGATCTTCTCAAAGCAATAATTAATAAAATGATAGTTCCATGCTTATTTTCTTCGTTTCTATGACTATTAATAGACACACTGCACGCATTTATTTATGATGGATAGTATATTCAAGACCATATCTTATAAATTTATATACACACGAAAGTCTCCCATAGCAGAGTATTTCTTTCATTTTATTAATTTATTACTATTAACTAGAAATTATTTTAATGAGAAGTACTTTTCAAATTTTTTCTTATTTTACTTGTACTTGAGCGTAAATCTGACTTGGCGAAAAGTAAAGTTTGATATCCTTGCGAAAGGTGATTCTCGTTTAGTTTGATTACCACACTCAACTAATACTCGAGTGAAAATTACCTCACTCACATTAGTATCAAAATGCACAATTATTCAATTCATTTACGAAAATATTATTAATATAATTTGAAGGAATTTCTATATCATAAACTCAATAAATAGAAACCTTTCATAAATCTCACCATATGCAAAAATTCTATAAAAGCCTAGTAACTAAAAAAATGAAGACTGAGAACTAGTGATTTTGCCTATGCAGAAAGTTTCCGAGAACTCCGAGATCGATTGCATTTGAAAATATGAAGCTGAGATAAAAATTGGGAAAATGGTTCAGTCAAAGAGAGAGAAGAAAGATGCTAGTTTTCAGATTAGTAAAAATAAGCAGCATGTCAGTAAATAAATTTAGCACCGCTCCCCATGCCATGCCAGATCCCGATTATAGAGTTTCTTTTTAAACTTAGTCTGTTTAACCAAGGGTCTATCCAACTTACAGCCACAGTCGAACCATTCTTGCCCACTCCTCCGGTGAAAATCACCGAGAAAATAGAGTACAAGTTTGCCAACGCACAGACCACTGTCATAACTCCTATCAAATATTTAAACTGAAAACCATCTAATAATGGTATCTGTAAGAAATGAGCTTGTTAGACTTGATGTGACATTCAATGTTATGGAGGTTCAACTTTTGAAAATAAATATTATTGTAGAAGAACATTCATTATAATATATGATTAAACGATAGATTTTTTGCTAATTACTACTTTCGAAATGCTAATGTTGATTCACACAATACAAATGTTTTGTGATTTTTGTTTGAACAAATTCATATAAGTATATGAATAAATAAATATCTTTCCTAAGTAATGTGCAAAATTTTGATTCAAATGCTTACGCAATGAGTGAGAGTTGAAGCAAATGTGCATCTAAGAAAGAAGTTATTATAGTTTTTATAAAATTATGTTAAATCATGGAAAGTTATTAGGAAGAGACAAGATTAACTACAATACATAACAAAAAAGAGAAAAAAGTGTTGATGTGCTATGTACTCTGAAAAGTAGAGAAATTAAATCAACTAACAATAAACATTACAATGAATGAATAAAATAAATAAATAAAAACTATACAACCTCTGCTGTCCATATCCTAGGGCCAAAGATAGCTGAGATCAGATGAATCAGTATTATTGTGAATTGAGCTTCAGTCACATCAACTTTTCCAAATCTTAAAGAACCTAAAATTTATAAATCATTATGAAAATACATTTTGTTAATATAAAATATTAGTTCTTTGAAAAGACCACAGGAAATTAGTCTCTCTTTTCCGATTTTAAATCCTTGGAAACTCCAAAATTTGCGTAAAATACTTAAAAAAAAAATAATTATTCAAAAACTAGTCTTTACAAAAACAGCCATTTGAAATCACATAATCTATGAGCTATCAAACCTCTAAAATGATAAGATACATATTTTTTCTGACTGTTGTTTGTTTTAGTCTGATCTTGGAAAAAAACAGAATTATTTTTCAGACGTTTCAACTTATAGGAGTCTCATGAAAATACCACACAGAATTTTTTTTTATTAAGCTACATATCTAATCCTGTAGTCTTCAATTATACAAGAAAATATTGAAGACATTATAGTACCTGAAACATATGTCTGCCAATGTGCACAATAGAAGAGAGTCATAGCACAAAAGCATTGGAAAAACATCCATGTTGGATAATTGCCAAGCTGTACAGCAATACATGCTGATAATGCAACAAATACTGGGAACATTAAATTATTAGTAATGGATAGTTGTAATAAAGTAAAGAATTAATTAATGTTCAATGTCCTCATCTAACTATGTTTTGGTGATATACATTTACAGTCAGTGATACTTTTACTGGCTCTTGATGACGCTTCATCGCCATCAGCAAAGTTTATAGATATAATATTTATATAAGTATTGTCCTTGTTTATCAATAATATTTTTATCAAGTACAAAAAAATTAATCTTGAGTAAAAAACTGATAATATTGCATTCCCATGGGATATTATATATTGTTTAATAATACAAATTACTTTGATGATTTATCTTTCTTATTGTTTCAACTGTGATAAGAACTGTTGATAAAAGAATAAATAAGAATTATCAATTGTCTATTAAAAAAATTATAAACAGAATCAAATTGTAACATTTATAATGTAATAAAATGAATTCTTCACTTGAATGTTTTGATAAGCATTCTTTCATTTATGTGAGTTTAGAAATGGTTAGGTTTACTGAATGAACTTTACATATTTTTATATAACTTTGAATCAATAAATAATCTGAAAACTAGAATTTCTGATTTTCTATTGTAAGGAATTTAAATTTTTTCTTTAAAGATAATTAAGTACAAATTTACCTGTTGAAATGGAGTCACAGCCATGATCAAATAGTTCACCTAATGGCGACGATGTCCCAGTTCTTCTTGCTTGTTTTCCATCGATGGCATCCAAACTTTGGTATACAAAGAGTCCAACAGCACAGAGAAAACATGCCCAACGTGGTGGCTAATCAAAAATACATGAAATTGAGATTTATTTTGGATAGACTGGTATGTAATAGTAATTTTATATTTACTCTAAACAATATATTAACATTTCAATGGAACCAAAGAGTCCCGTCATATTGCAAGAGCAGAACTATCAAGCACAGATAAACTTTTAAATTCTAACTTCTGCATTACACATTTAAAAATCCAAAAAATTTTAATCCACCAAAATAGTTTTCTCTCAAGAACATAAGTTGAGTATATTGATCTATAAATAGGTCGCACATATATACAAGCATGTCAGAATTGAATTATTGAGGAGATAGAGAAAACTGTTAAATGCTCCAGATTGTGATTAAAAAACCACTATTGCAAAGAGCAAGAGTTGACTGACGAAGCCAGTTATTAGCCCCCAAGGTGACACTGCACTGAGTGTATCAATAAAGAAACGATGAGTCAAGAGGTCTAGATAACAGAGAACACATGTTCAATGCGGTAGAAAACAGGTACCAATAATCACTCTAGAATCACAACAATGCTGCTGGTTATGTCACCACTGCAAACGGATTATCCAAGCGCCGTCGTCCACGAGTTGCTTAGACTGTGCGCCCCGAGCTCGCAACTCGTCGATCAGAATTCCGTAACTATACAAACGCGACGATTGTTGAAGAGCGTCGGGTAAGTGTATAAGAGTATACACTTGTGGAAGAAAAAACAATGAAGCTCGGCGCGTGGAACGCGCGACGTTGCACAAATAAAATAGAAGCGGAGATGGGAGCGCGAGCGGGAAAAAGGGGCAGAGTGGTGTCGGAAGGTAGGTATGGTATGCTATAGGCGTACCTCGACCCTGGCGTCGGGGCTGTAGAGTATTAGTACTAGGGTGGTGAGTATGTTGACCGCGAGGCCGACGAGGGTGATGAGGTTAGGCGCGAGCCAGAGGGGCAGTTGGTTGACGAGCAGGTTCCACCAGGGCTGGAGGCTCGCGTCGAGGAAGGACGAGCTGAAGCAGCTGTAGTGGTGCTCGCCGAGCCGCTTCAGCTGACCCGCCGACAAGATCTTCTCCTTGTGCAACAGCTGCATCCTCGGAGCTGCTGCTCAATGCTCATCGACCGCGCCAAGCACGCACTGCACTCGCATACACACACCAATAGCTGCGATCGCAAGCGCGCGAGTCACACTGCTGAAAGCTATGCTGCACACTTGGGGGAGTCGCGCGGCGCGCGAGATGTATATGGATCATTCTCATGAAAACGGTATTTTCCATGTCTTCGACATTTTGAGCATGAAAAAGAACTGTTAGACATCCCGAACGGCTACAGATAGTTCGAATTAGCCACGGCCTTGAAGGTTAAACAATAAAAAGTTACAAAAGTTGTTATTTAGGGTGTTAATGATGACCAAAACATGCCAAAATCGTCATTGCCTAACGTGTCGCATACCCGAATTTTCACCTTCCCACTAACGTGGAGGCTATCATTCTCTCTTCAAAAATTACAAAAAAATTGTTTTCCCACAATTTAGATGTGCATTTTCAAGTTTTCCTATTGAAATCTATATTTTTTGCATTTTTTTGCGAATTTGAGCCACTTATATTGTGTCAACGAAATTTGTCTATTTTTAGGATTTTTTTTTAAACCGTTCGAAAAATAAGTTTAAAGCACTGTTTAGATCGCGTTAATCGATCAGTTCTCTTACCAATGATCCCAGCAATCGAATAGTAATGATAAGTTTGGCACTTTGCACCTTGCCATCGAATCCACAGCTCTTGAAGTTTGCTTAAAACTGATTACAAACATATGCCGTCATCGACTAACGCTGTTATATTATGGGCCAGACTTAGTCAGATGTGGAATTGAGTAATTCTGCAGTATGCATATGTTAGTACTAATAGAATCTATAATACATGTACGCGGACACCTTCCAAATTTGCTTCTGGGGCCTGCAATCGATGATTTTGTTCGAATCGTCATCGACTAACGCGCGTCATCGACTAACGCTATTCTCGCTATTATTCAGACGCTCCGGCCCGCGCTCGAGTTTCTCGGAATTGTGAGTGGCTCTCTTGCACTTTTCGCAGCTCTGAGCCTTCCTACCTTTACCAATATACTTCACAGTTTACTCTAGTCCCTTTACTGTTGAACAATAGTATGTATTATCAACAGTATTATTGACTATAGTCAATTTACAGTATACACGTACAGTAACCACGTTTTTCTTACTTTTGAACATAAAGACCTCCGCTGAAACGGCATCTGACAAAAAAAGTATATGGATCAAACTTACGCACTTTTTTCCGCATTATCTGATTAATTCGTCAGATTGAGAAAAAAATGTATTTTTCATATTATATCGATGAAACGCGCCATTACCGCAATAGCTAAAAAATCATAAAAACAGAAAATGGTTGAAAAAAAATGAATGATGACGATTTCGAAGGGCCACAAGTGGTTTTAGCTTTTTTTGGTATCATAGAACACAAATAATGGAGAAAAAAAATTCAAAGTTGATGAATTCGACTTCTCCATTTTCGCCATCAAAAAATACCGTTTTCATGAGAATGACCCATATATAAGTATATACTGCAGTGCGCGCGACTCGCGCCAGAGAGCCGGGGCAAGCCGGGGGCCGGGCAGAGGTGGGCAGAGGGACACGTCACGACTCGCCAAGGCGCACATTAGCGGAGCATCTCAGCATCGGCTGATCGTCCCCACCAGTGCCCACCATCAGCACCCGCCAGCCGGCACCAGCGCACACTCACACGGGGAAACGCGTGTCGGGATAACCGCCCTATAATCTACAACGCTCACCGACTGCGTGACAACTATATATAACATCCATTTTTCGCCCTCTTGCTCTCAGGGCTATCAAGAGCTATTGCGTATAAGCACATCGTTTTTCTATACATTCGGGCTTTCCTCATACGCCGCACTTGCGATATCACTGCCCCGCTCGTGCTCTCAGCTGTTCTGCAGCGATTATTTTGGAGTTTCGCGCCAAACAGAACTGCACGTCTGCCAACCTGGCTCTTTGAAGGAAAAAAATAATACCAACGGTCTCTGCCAGTCTCTGCCGCGGACGCTGCGGGCCGAAACACATGTGTGATGATATTTCCGTTCGTCTGCATTCGTCTGCTCAGGAGCCGTGTAGATTTTGGATGTTTTTCTTCGTAATCACTTCGGTATAAGTAATCAAAAGTTTTACTCTCTGTCCAAGAACAGTTCTCTGATTGTATATTTCATGTACAATCGGACAATCAACTCTTGTTAGATTAGTCGAGGAAGTGAGAGATTTTTTAACCTCTACTATGGATAAATACCACTGATAAATAGCCGGCTTGAGCTCGAAACTGGAAATATTTTGCTATTAAGGTGAATTGAAACTCGTTTCACAAGCTTATCTATCAATCATGAACTCTGCAATGATGCTACGGAGCTTGAAGTTGAACGACAGATTCCTGCTCCAATTATGGAAGATACCAAAGTTCCAAAGAACATTTCTGTCAGAATCTTATGGGTGTCAAGAAGCCTGGGACAAAAGATTGACATCCTCTTTACTGCAGAAAATCAAACCTGTAGATTTCTACCTTGAGATGGATCAAAAATTCCAAACCCAAAAAAGAGTTAGTGCAGTTGATATTGATATTTTTGTCAATTGTATTGAAGATGGTAGTCACGTAGATGAAGTTGCAGACGTTTTGCACAAACTCAGAATGACGAGAGAAACAACATTCACTCTAGATTCAACACATCATGCTGTTGTACGGTATTATCTAAAGGTGAGTTTATACATTTTTATTCACAAGGAAATCAAACTAACTAATAATTCAAAACAAACTGATTAAGAAAATGTAAGTACTGTCATGATAAATCTGTTCTACAGGCAGGAGAAGCTGAACAGCTCTTGAAGATTCTAGATGATAGATTAAACTATGGAATTTTTTGTGATTATTTCTGTTATAATTTATTAATGGATCACTTTATTAAAAAGAAAGATTTTGCATCTGCAGCCAAAGTTGCCTCTTTTATAATGCTGCAAGAAGAATTTGAGCATCCAATAAGTAATGCTTTGGCACTGTACTCTTGTCACAAATATTTAGAAAATCCAGACACATGGCAAGGAGTTGATCCACAATCGTTAATAGTTGAACCCAAAGAAGAAGTGAAAGTCAGAGTTAGATACATTCGAAATCCTTACTTTGATGATCATTTCGATTTGTGGAAGCCATCAGATCTAGTGGGTAAAACATTGTATTGGATAGGCCAAACAATAAATGACCCTCTGGGCAGATCTTGTCATTTGAGAGGTGTGATACTTTATAGAAAATATTCAGATGCCATTTCATTACTCAAAAAATGGAAACAAGAAGGGACCAAAGAAGTTGTGTATAAATCAGTACTTCCTTTGATTAAAAATGATGTACCAGAACTTTCTGGCGAAGAAACTACTGAAGAGATGAAAGAACTTCAACAACTACTATTGGATTTAGAAAGCACAGATCTATTTGAGGGAAACTTGGATGAAGATTTTGAAAATTTTGTTAGAAAAGCAGTTGATGCACATTCTAAAGAAGATATTTCGAAGCAAGTTAATGTATGTATACAATAAAGATAATAATTTGATAAAAACAATATTAAACATACTAAAATGACATGGCTATTTTCATCATTTTTAGCTTTATACTGAATGGGAAGAGAAGAGGATGAGTGTACTCAAGGAACAATTAAGAGAGATAGATCGAAAAACTAGATTGGCCAGGGTTGAGGAAATGAAGCAGGACCTTGAAGAACGAGAACAACTTCTTACATTCTTTGAGAATGAAGAAAAGATTGAGTTAAGGATAGAAGAGAAACTTGAAAAGGAACAGAAAATTTATGGGGATGAAACTGTGCCTGTAAAACAACTGGAAGATTCCTATATACCACCAGAAATCATCAAGAAAAGAATAAACGAGTAGATGTTTATAAATTATAGTTAAAAATTGATATAGATATTTTATCTGAGAAAATTTATTCATAGATTTCCTTTGATTCTTAAAATTAATTCAGATTTAAAATTGAATAAATCTTATTCACGTAGCATTCACAACAAATCGTTTTCAAAAGTAAATACTCCTAAAATGTATTTATAGTTTATTTTGTATCATCAAATTTTAGTCATAGATTGATGTACAATGTAAAAACTTTTTTCAATACATATTCAGCCATACAAAAATTCGGAAAATCCTATAGGATCTATGAGAACTATTTTATAAGAAATCATTCAACCCCTAAAAATATTTCACATTTTGAATGCTAAAAGATTATTAAAATAAAAATGCAATTGAGCATACATAGAAGCAAACAATCAATTTAATCTCAATAAATTCGATCTTCAATCACAAAGAATGATCGCCCATTTAAAACTTTGGCAAATTTTCTTACGAAAATGCTTTTGTAAATGAGTTTTATGTATTTTTTCAGCAACAGTTCATGATTATTTCATATCTGTGAATCCGGAGCACAATCCATCTTCTATGGACACAGTGTACGTGATAAACACGTTTCGAAAATTTGGACCTCTCTTTTTTTCCACGACCATTCAATCTTATTTTTTAAAAAATATATTTGGACTTTTTGTTGTCGTAAAATATAATCATTTCAGTTGGTCGGGTCTTTCACAATAAAGTTTACGCTAGAAAAAGTTGGAAAAAAAATCAAAATAAATAAATCTGCCTTTATCCGTTATCATACAATATAATCAAGCAAATAAGACGTGGAAAAGTCCGAATTCATTTTAATGAATAACTACAGAAATTGCCATAATCTCGTTTCTTTTTGTGAATTTGACCTAATATTTTGCATCCACCTTCAAACTCAGTGGAAAAATTAAAGTTTCAATGATTTTATGACTTACTTGTCATTCATTATTATCCACAAAATTTTAATGAAAAGCTTCTTATATATATAAAAGTGAAAAGTAGCATCTACTGCTAAAAGCTTAGTGGATTTTTCTTCGACCCGGCTCTAAAGCTATGTTTTTGTTTGGTTTAGATTGGCAAACACTCCAGTAGCTGTATTAATTTTTTGTGTCTAAGGTATTAAAACACCCTTGTTTCTGAAATCACGAATTTTTGCTCTGAAGCTGTGCAGTGAGTGCTGCAGTTTCCTGTCTCATTTGTTTCAAATCGGCTGTTATTCTCTCCAAATTAGCTCCAATATTTTTTGCAGATTCAGAATCAATCTAGAATGAAATTTGAATATTCAATAGAAATATTGAATAAATAATTATTATAGAAACATAGACAAATCATGGAAATCAATGTCGTAAATTGGGAATTTTCTCGAAAATCGTTTGACTCACCTGCTTCTCCAAGTCTCGAATTTCACGAACAGTGGCACCAGTTTCTTCGACTAAATTTACAAGCTCACTGCAGTCGGAATGCAATGTCGCCAGAAGCTTGTATGCTCTTCTAGATGTTTCATTCGTTCGAGCATCACGAAATATTAGTTCATCAACAACTGTAAATGATCTTTCCAATCGCCCAGAGAGTGTATTGATTTCTTTTTGAATTTCACGGGTGTCCCCCAAGACTTTTTCGATTTCGTCTTTTTGTTTTCTAACATTATTTATTATCTCCAAGATTCTTTGAGTGTATCCAGATCTATTTACATCTTTTGGGAGTTTCTGAACATCTGCTAGGAGCTGGGCATACTGTTCATCCTTACTGCGACTTTCTTCTAACAGTTCTTTTTCTTTGTCTCTGAGCATTTTTAATTCATCAAGTTTCTGTTGACTAGCGCTCTAATTTAAAAGAAAATAAATGAGTTCATGAATTTTCAAAGATAACTTTTTTATAGAAATACAATCTTGATCACTAGTTATATAGTATACAATAAAAACAAGTTTCAAGCAAATATGGAATTTAAACTCACTACTGTAGTTGAATGCTTTTCTCTTTCACTTCGATATTTGTCTATCAATGGTGACCTGTGCTTCTCCCATTGATTTGCTAAATTGACCAGTTTATTAACATAAGCTTCGATCGTTTCTTCTAATTTTTTTACATTCTCTTCTCCATTTTCTAGTAGCTCATATGCTTTCATTTTAATTCTACTCTCTGCTTCAAATGCTGCAAGTTTTTTTGCTTCATTCTGTTCAATCACAGTAAGACGATCAATTTCAGAAACTAATTTTTTGTTATCCGCTTGTATTTCTTCAATGTTAGCTTTCAAGCTTTCGCATTCAGCTTTTAATAGATTAATTTGACGTTCTTCCATAATATTCTTGTCTTCTTTTATCTCCTGTGGACTTTTCTTTCCAATTTCTGGCTCTTCTCCAATATTTTCACCTATGGAATTCTGTGACTCCTTTAATTTCATATCTGATACGAGTCTTCTAAGTTGAGAAGAATCATTTTCTGTAACTTCAATTATTTTTGTATGCTCTAGGGAATCAAGCCATTCTATTTTTTCCTTGGTTGTCAGAGATGATGTATTTTGTGTCCTACTATTCAGTGAGATAATTGATGGCACAAAGTATTTTGGATGAGGTACTTGTTCCAATAAACATGGTCTATAATGTATGTCATAATTACGACACTCTGTAAATCAAAAAATCAGATCTTTTGATAGAAATAAAAATTCTAGAATCCAAGAATTGAATGTATGTTTCTTAGAATTTAGCACATTACCTTCATCGTTTTCAATTGTAGATGTATCTAAGCGTATCACCTTGAATGGGGTTCTAGTCCTAGTACTGAACTTTGTGCGTTTTTTATGGCAATAATATGGCAACCATGGCAGTGATATTTGTGCTGATATAGCTAAAGATATTGACTTTTCAAGTTGAGCACTCTTTGTAATGGGTTCACTTATAATTTTTTCACTCTCTTTAGGTAATTTTTCTATTAAAAACATAAGAACTCTCCGAAGATCAGCTTCTGCACTATATAGAAAAGTTTGGTATCCAATGTCGCCTCTATACCCAAGTTCCTTTGGTGCAAAAAGTTTATACTCAATGTGAGAACTAATTAAAGTTCAGAATGTTTATGAATACTCATACAAAATACTTACTGAACAATATTGAGCAAGTGTTGCTCCCATGCGAAACCTTGCAGCCATGTTTGCAGGTAGAACAGGATTCAAATCAAGGCCAGGTTTTATAATGTCCAGGCATTTGACAGCTGCTCTAACAGTAAGCTCTGTATCAAAACTAGCCAGGTTTGTTACATTTTCATCTACATCACTGAAAAATAATGGAATTGCACTGAGCTATCACAATATTTCTCAGATGAAACAAGCAAACAAACATGATTTTACCAGCCTATTTGACGTAAGGAATGTATAATAATATTGTCAACTTCCTCCATTTTTACTGATGTGCACGAGTTGAGCAAATTGCAGCTTAATATCAAAAAAATATAACCTTAGGGCTGAGAATTCGATTTTCCTGAAATCATCTTATCGTGATTAGTTTTTTTGTGTTGTGTGATAAACACAACATTATTTATGATTTTATTTTATGATAAAACTTGAAAAGGCTCAAATAGATATTCCTGACCGGCTGATTAGTAATCATCTGCCTCTAGCAGATGGCTTTTGCTATATACTTCTGCATGTAGTTGATGTAGTTCTGCCTCTCCGCCCACCGGTACAGTCTCCAATATATCGCAAACAATAATTGCACCGGCTCGTCGAAACAACATAGATTTCTACTTTATCTGTTGAGTCATCCATCCTGATGTATATGCCAAATTTTCCCGATGACAAGTGGTTTTTCATACTGTGTTTTTTTATTTAACCTTCAAATGGTTAAATACATGTTAAATTGCTTCATTCAGTGTATCTAGTTGGGTGATTCTTTTTAGCAAAAACGATAATACTAGATCATGATTGAAGTCCTAATGAAAATTACTCTGAAACATAATATCAAGTCATAAGAATGTGATTAACTTAATCCCATTCTATGATAATTCCTTGATAAGATGGGTGTATGTACATACATTCATTTGAGTGCAAGCTTGGAATAGTACATTTCGATACTAGACCAAAAGACGAATTCTAGGCACGTGTGATTACCACCCTCGCTTTGCTCGGGCGACCAACCTCCCACGTGCCTAGAAATCGTCTTTTGATCTAGTATCGAACAGTATTTTTCATCACGAGTGTAGAAAACTAAGGTTTCATGATCAACTTTTCGATACAAGTGATGAAAAAGAATGAACGCATCTCGAGTCTAATTTGGAGTTTCGCGCTAGTCCAAGCTCGAGTGTCGATATATATCGAAAACGCACATCACGCACGCGCGCGGAACATGCAGAGAGAGAGAGAGAGAGAGAGAGAGAGAGAGAGAGAGAGAGAGAGAGAGAGAGAGAGAGAGAGAGAGAGAGAGAGAGAGAGAGAGAGAGAGCGAGGGAGGGAGAGAGAGGCGGATCAATTACGGAGCAGTCGCTCCTTGTCGGAGTCTCCGCGGAGAGTCGCGCGCGCGCGAGCCGAGCTGCACTTGGACAGTGTCAGCTATAAGCTGCAGCGAGCGAGAAAGCGCGGACTGGCGTTCAGCTCCGTTGCCTCGCTCTCGACGTCTTGGGTCAGCTGGCGCGCGAGTAAATCCAGCGTCTCTCGGGCATATAGGAACACAGGGTATAACCCGAACACGCACACTGGCGGAGGCCGCGATGAAGGGGAGCAAAGTGCAGCTGGTGGGGCTCACGTGACGCCAGTGAACAAAGCTTTCAGAGGCCAGGATGAACGGGCCCCAGGAGCAGCAGCAGCATCCGGCCAGGTTCGCCGATTACTTCGTCATCTGCGGCCTCGACAAGGACTCCGGCCTCGAGCCCGACAAGTACTTCGGTGAGTTGAGCAATTCTCTCTCGTGCCCCTTCGCCCCAGCAGAACACACACGCACGGCGGCCGCGTGCTTTTATCGCCGCGCGAGATGCTTTTTTGTTGTGCTCTGCACATGGACGCGCAGTCGAAACACACTCTCTCTCGCTCTGACCTTTCGATTACTTTTTTTTTCTTCCTAGGCTATAACCGCCGGGGCATGTGCCTCTTTCGATTACTTGTAATACACACCTATATACACTGTATGAGGTTTTCGTAATCTCGCGTAAGCTTTTTTGCACCCGATAGGCGCGACTGATTTTCAGGAGCTTCCAGCGGAAAAACACTCCTGTTTTTGACGGATGCTCGTATGCGCGCGGTTATTTTCCGAGGCACAAAAGCTCCCATTGATTATACTTATACGAACCAAAAGTGCGTATATGTAGCGCGGGAGAGTAGACGCTCTGCAGCGAGCACCAATTCTTCCACTGCTTTATTGACGAGACCTTCGACGTAAATAGAGCCGAGCGATCGAGAGGGTGACTAAATGAAACAATATATATGTATATGTGTGTACGCGAGCTCGGTGGGTAATTGGGTATCAGTCTAAAATACCACGTCGCTCCGGAGTCAAGAACCGCCAGAGTTGGCCGTTGACTTGTGGCAATTTTTCACCCTCCAAATCCCACAAGCGACTCGTATTTTCTAGGGGCTTTTGTCTTTTTTTTTCTTCTTTCTTTTTTCGCAAACAGCTGAAGCGTTTTGCTTTGCTGAACTTTTCCGTGGCCGTACATTATCGCCGCCGCGCTGTCGAGCTCATCCCAAAGGCCTATCCGCGTGTTATTATTATATACGTAACAAATTGGAGCCTCGCGCCTCCAAGACTATAGGCACTCGGTGCTTTTCAATCGCGGGCTTCGCGCTCATTTGGGTAACGATGTCAAGTTTTTTGCTTCCTACGCCCGCTAATGAGAGCGAGTTACGGTTGCTGCAGTTTGCACCAGACGGATGGATGCATCGCGTTTAATGAGAGGCTTTTCCAGTTACGACATCGCTCTCTCGTTTTTTTTTCCTTTCGGAGCGCATTTCCCCCCGATGCTTGTCGCCCGGAGGGAGACAATTTTCGAGGGCATAAGTATATGTCGTCTGCATGCGCTGCGTCCCGAAAAGTAGACGAACTGCTCTGCGCAGCATCCAATTTATTGTTCTCGCAACTTGGAGAGGAGAGAAAGTTAGTTCCGCCGCAACCGACTCGTCTGCTGCTGCTGCTACTTCTGATGTGATATATTTTAATGGTTAGCCAACTTGTTACTGTTAAGCGTTGCGAAAAACGAACGGCCAGAACAGATTAGCCCCACGTTTTTTGGCTGTACTGATTCGAACGCGCTACACCGCATGCACCACTGTAATTCAGTTTACATTTTATGAACATTCATGCGAGATGCGGAACGCGTCTTGCCGAGGTGCAATAACCCCAAAATCTTTATGTCACACAATTTCACAATACGCATCGTAATTGTGATTCAACTGGGATTGAACAAATGCAACGTATATAGGTGACCCAGGTGTGTTGGGAGCATCGACAGAACTATATATTGAACTGAAACACGATTTTCTGACCTATGCATAATGGTCAGCGCACACATGTTGGAGAACTTCCTTCGAGTGCGCAACATTCAACGAACGTGAACTGAATTATTCAGAATAAGAGGAAAAACTTTCACGAATGCGCTTACATTGAATTGACTTTTAATTCAGATCAGAAAACCATTAAATTGTACCTTTCGTTCGGGGTATACAATTTTCATTCTTCATTTACAATGCGATTTAATTCGATGAATATTAAATAATGAATTGCATAAGGTGTTTGTCGCGTCGCGTGTTTCATACAAAGAAGAAGAAGAAGAAGAAGAAGAAGAAACTATAATCCTAATCTCGGGGGTTTCGCGTCTCACGGGTCTCGTCGCATTTGAATCATCGAAAAACTCGCGCTGCGCTAGTCCAAACAGCGCATCCCATATCAGCCCGCACACCCATATACTTACGCAGCATCAAGTTCTGTCCCGAGCGAATCTTGCCACTTGAGCACACGTACGTATATCTCTCTCTTTCTCTCTCGGCCAAGTAGCGGCATCCGCAGCGCGCACTTACGTCTTCATTATTCGCTCGGGTTCGCTTTACACATGCGGGGGATCCTCTCCCGAGAAAGCTTGTCCTTCGGGAACACCCCGTGAAGCCCGGCGCTCGCGCGCACAAAGAAATTCTTCTGTGCGCGCGCGCGCGCGCGCGCCGGGTTTTCACCAGGACGGGCCCACGTTTTCCGGGAAGTAAATACACGAAAAGGAAACAAAAGTTTTCCACGTGCGTATATATCGGGGACGTGGTTGAGTGGATTTTGCCCCCGACGAACGAGGGGCTGGGGGGGAGAGGAATCAAAGTTGGAAATAGGAGAGCCGGATTGGAAAAACGATACTTTCATTCGGAACAAAATAAAAGTTGAGCTCCTCGCGCGGGGAAAGCGAGAATGTTATATATTTGTGAATTTCGCTTCGGATCGTACGACGACTTTGTTCGACGCTCTCGCGTTCTCTCCCGTCTCTCAAACTCCGCGTTCTCCTCAATCGAGTTGGATGCGAGTATATATAAGAGGCGCGTCAATTGTTGGCCGTGCGAGCGATAAAGCATTGATAAAGTTGTTATTTACAAATTATCGGTATTATTGTAGTTGGTCAAATAAAACGATAGAGACAAAGGCATTTCGAGAGATTATTTATAGAGCTCATATGGTTTCCGATTCACTGTTAATTATCTGGATTTGCGTCAATCCTTGTCTATCTTCTCTATACCGCCCGTTCGAATCTCTTCCGACTGAGCGGCGAGCGTTACCCCTTATCACACCGGCCACATGTATACACACCATACATCTAGACACGCGGAGCGATAAGAAACTTTGCTCGTTGAAGACTCTTCGGGAAATCACTCTTCTGCCTGAAGTATTGAAACATCGTGTCCACTAGAAAAGTGCAGTCGCAGAGTGTGAAAACATCAGTTTCCAGTGTCCCAATACAGTTTTCAAATTGACTTTTTTTTTCTTTCCTAGTGAACAATTTATTCTCGTCGGACATCGACGTTCTTCCGCGTCAACTCGTATCCAACTTTTTGAAAGTACTCGATCATCGGGGAAGAAATATTTCCGCGTGAAAAATTCGAAGAAACATGGGACGAACGAGGGAAAAAATGAGGTGAAAAGCCAAAGAGAGCATTTCGTAACAGCCCTGTCTCTCTCTCTCTCTCTCTCTCCCCGACGAGTACACTTGGCGTTTCCGCAAAAGCAGCTATTCGTTTACTCCATCCACCGAGCACTGCACCGGCGCGAAACCACTAAAGATTCTGCGAGCCCTGGAAACGCAGTGAAAAGTGTGCAGGCCTATGAGAATCGTGTCGGGCGCACGGATGGGCCATTTGAGCCGCGGCCTCACAAAAGCCCACTAGCACAGAGAGGGAGAGGAGGGACTGCGTACTCTGTGTGTGTGTGTGTGTGTGTCGAGGCGGGCGGGGGAGACACAGCGCAGCTGCTTTTCACGTGCTCCACAGCAGCAGCAGCATCAGCAGATCTGACCTACCTCGGAGTATACCCACGAATGCAGCCCCCGCAGCTGCCGCGCGGCTCCTTCCTCCGGTTTTTCACCAACGCACAGTGCAATCTCTCGTTATATACCTGTGTTTATGCGCTCAGTGCAGCTTTGAGCTGGCCTATACACACACATATATATATATATACTCTTAAGCCGCGGCTCTCGGTTAGCTTCAACTCGGAGTCATAGGGTTTTATTCATCCCTCCCGTGGGACTCGCCTAGAGAAGTCGGAAGGCGCTTTGCCGCTGTGGAATCAAGAGATTGGCCCTTATCTGTAGGGCCCTGAATCGTTTCGCGTCAAAGCCCCGACGTTCCCTAGATTTTGAATTTCCGCAAATTTCAATAGTATACAATAGGATATTTATAGGCGTCTCGAACTGTCACTTGCCTAAAATAATGCTTCATAAGATTTCGAGTGGAATTCCGTAATACGTGCGAACCCGATATGACTATTCGATATAGACTGAAAATGAATATCACTATTCCATACTAGGATCATTCAATCGAACAGTTTGATTTTGAAAAGCTCAATAAAGTTGGCTAATCAGATTTTCTCTGATCCGTGAATTCAATGCAGTATACTTATATTCTTTTTTGAAGAAATTACGTCACGTTCGAGACGGTGGCACAACTATATATACAAATCTAATAAAATCAGCCCCTGTTAACAATACACTACCAATACAAAAGCGACTCGATCCATCATTCAACAGATCTCGAGTCGATACATATTGTATATGTGGCCCACTGAATTGCCACTATACCACTTGGTCGAACCTTTTGTGAAATATCCAACTGAATGCTCTACAAGTCAAATTGATCAGTTCGCTTATCCGCTCTAATCTTCGTGTGATTTAAAAGTACTCCCATGCATATATATATATGCACGAGCATAGCGACCCGAATCTCTCCTAATACATCGGCGACGAATTGAAAATAAGATTTGGCGCGAGTATCGATTGGCCGTTCGGGCGGGAGATCAAATTGATCCTGCGTTAGAGTCGCTAGAAGGGGGAGAGACGAATTCCGGAAGTCGATATCCTCCCCCGATATGCATCTCCGGGCGCGAACGAGGTTACGCTTTCGATTCATTGCTCAACTCTCGCGCTCCCCGCGGTTGGGCAGCGCCGCGCACATACGACGGGCGGATGTAGGTGAGTGCGCGCGCGGCCGCCTGCCCCGTATATAACGATCATGTTGCTTTTCCTGCGAATTCTGCGCGGGGAGATGTGTGCATGTATATTCTAGAGATTTGCGCTGTCTCTCCGTACTGAATATCGAGCGTTATGTGTATATCGACTTCGGCCGTTCATTTGAATGCGTCCTGCAATTCGAAAGAGTCGAGCCAGGATTCGTTGCCGCACCTGAAACTCGTACTGCTTTCCGACTCGCGTGAATAAAGAGCTGAAGAGTTCTTCCGAGTACTGGTGTGCAGTGTGATTTAAATTGGTTTTACGCATGGATATAAGTACTATACTATACTACGGAGAAATTTAAATTTTCTCCGTAACCCGAAATTCGTCTGTTCGAAATAAAGTTTGGATCTTGACTCTTTAGCTGATTGCAATGCAAATCATAATGACAATCGTTGCATGGGAAAAAAACATTTGCCTCGAGTGCGATACAACAAGGCTCTTGTGCCGATGAAAGGAACAAAGTGCCCATAGCATTACGTTTGTACGAACATGACATGAGTCGTCTCGCGACGATGATCATATTCGTTGATGCGATGCTCTAATCAATCACTTCTCATAATGGACGGCGCGACCTCTCAAGCATGAATATCGGGTTAACGCACCTTCTTCTTGATACGTATACGAGAGACGAGGGTGGGGTTTATTTGCTCCTGTCTTGCTTTTCGTTTCTCATTAAAAAATGAAGTACATAATATTTCTTGTGTGGTGCAAATTATGAAATTGCAAATGACACGAATACTCAGAGAAGTAACGCCTGTTTAACAAAGGTTTCTGTTTAATCTGACATGTAATTATTTTCATCAGCCAAAAATGGGAGAACATCCATGACGGATTTTGGTGTCATACTGAAGTTTTTACCACGGTAAATATGTCCGTGCGTAAATAGCGAATATTTTTTACTGAGTTCTAATGTATACACAATAATGACCCGCGTATTCTTACTACGTGATTTTTAGTCACGCACAAATTAGACGACATAGAATCCAAAAATGAATATAGTTCACCGCTAAATTTTTAATGAATAGTTCTCGGTGATATTATATACTAGAAAAAGAAAAAACAATAGCTGAAGAGGAGTGTGCTATTGAATCTACATATTGTTACACACTAATATCGATTTTCTTCCATAATTACATCCCAGGTATCAATTGCGTTTTTGGCAAACGAAACCAGCATCACTCACAATTCTTGAATGATGGAATAAAGTTGTAAATGCAGCAGAATAACATAACAAATGCAGTGTCGGTCGATCGATTCTCAATAATAAAATTAATTAAATACTCGCATTTTATACACATCCCACATTACTTACGTTTTAAGATCTTCCTTCTTTTACCTCAGAGTAAATAACTTTTTGTCGATGATTTCGAATTTTTCGAATGAACAGATCGAAATGTATAGATGTAAACTGCAAATCGCATTATTCATTCAACTTTTTCTCTCAATACTTCTTTCTGCATCAAGTTACATTCTCTATAACAATTTCACCCATTAATTAATTTTCATCCAACTCAAAACTTTATAGAATATATTTTTGAAAATTAATGAGCGCTTCTTTAGTGAGCAGCATAATTAACTAAAATAAAGCATGAATTTTCTGCCCTTTTTCACTGTTAATATTATACTGCAATGCTACACAGACGCAGAGTCTCTCTCTCTCTCCCCTCTTTCTCTCAAAAGAAAAAAAAAGATAGCCTAAATACAAAAGCTGCTTAAAATTACATTGATCATTAGAGGTTTATCTGCCACCATTTGAATACGAAAGTACTATATAGTAGAGAAACTGTATATCATATTACAGCAAAATTACAATATCAATCTTTGTGAAAATTTCTTAGATACTTTCCGATGATATGAGTGAATTAACTGCAGGCTATGGTTCAAAGCTCTCGTTTTATTCATATAATTATTGAAAATGTAAGTATTTTAAATCTTTTAATCAACGAGGTTAGATATGAAATTACTTTTGTTAAAAAGATAATCGTTGCTGTAACACAAGATCGATAAATAAAATATAGTTTTGAAAGAGAGTGTGCGAAGTGCGGCTGAAATCCGAATGTACTTGGATAGTATAATTAAACAAAGAATGAGCGAAGAAAAGAGTAACACAATAAAGCGTTGATTTATTATTAGAACAAGAGGTCTATCGCGTATTTCACAAGATGTGTAAAATGCATATGAAGAGCAAGGAAGTGTTTATGGTTGATTACGGAGGCGAGAATATATGCACTTTATGATTTCATAACAAAGTGAAGGAACTTTGTTTTCAAAATATATTTTTCAAACCGAAAGATACCTTAGCAAATCTTGTATCAATATTTTAGAGGATTACGGGGTCGTTATTAGAGAATAATTTTCAGAGACAAAATTTGCATTTAAAAGAAGCCGAGTACCGTCTTCCACGCGTCTACGTTTTCATGCATCGAGTCGAATGCCCATGAATATGTACATACAGTTTATAGCGCAGGATTTACCCATGAAATATTATGAATATAAATAAACGCTGAATATTCCAGTATACGCAGTGTTATCGATAGCTCCAGTATATTTCCAGCTGAAGCGCGCGATTGCGGTAAAAAAGCCGCACACTAATCACGTATACGCTCCTTCCTGAGAGGCAAATCGATATTCCGTATTGTACACACATATCCTTCGCCCCTGAGCCAAGCTAAAAAGTACAACGGATGAAAATGCATCCCTTTGAAGAGTTACAACGTACAGTAGTTGTCGTGGGGGGCAAACAGACAATATGCGTGTGGGCCGCGGTCGCAAGGACTGAACTAGTTCTCCCCGCGGGTTGCGCGAGTTGGCCTTCCCCTTGGCGCGCGCGCACGCGGCGATTGACCCCGCTCGCTCGGCTGATGACATCATGCTCGCGCGACCGAGGGAAGAGCCTGCAGCAAAGGAGTGAGTAAACGCGCACGACGAGGGTGCAATTCCCAAGGAGTATATGTGTGTACTTGCACGTCTGCGTTGTCTGTCTGCTCTGCATGTGGACGGTGACGCATATATCCGCGCACGGACAAGCCGCGACCCTCAGCTGTTATGGATTTTTCCCCGTGCGAACTCGAGATCATTGTCGGCCTTCAACTTGACGACGAGACTGAGTTAGCATAGTTAAGGGCGTTGTTCCTCGTTTTCCCCGCGGTGAATAATTAGCCCGAGAAGACCTATATACTCGTAGATTTTGCATAAAAAATTTACAGCTAGGCGGCAGAGTCGATTTGATCCTATGATAAATGCGCGATTCAACACTGTCGTGAACGTTTGTTTTCGCTTTTAGCTCATCTCCTTGGGAGCTAACAAACGCGTTTATTGCGAATTCATGTGACACGGTTGATTGAATCGCATGAGTGACGCTATTCATCTGGAGTATTCTCTATTGCGTATGTTATAAGATCAAATTTTTCTTAACCCGGTGCCTATGGAAAATACATTGGTTCGTTTATTTCAAGATTAACATGGAATAATGATATCTTGAGACTGGAAGGATTTGAGGAAGTTCAGCAAATAGGGGCTCTCCTGTTCTATAACTTTGTTTTCACAGTTAGATCATACACGTAGAATATTATACATGTATAATAAATTATGTACTCATCATAGTTAAAAACGAGAAACGCGTATAATGAGTCATGCAAACATTTAACAACAAGAAGATATAATGTCTGAAAAACGGGACGTTTATAGGTTATGCTCGTCGGTATATCGAGGCACGCAATTGCGTGAGCCTGTATACCCGCAGGAAAAAAATAAAAAGCCATCCTCGTGACACGCTGGCAGTCGTCTAGTGGTGGCCGCGCGACGCCTATCCGAGCGGAACAAGAGTAGCCGCTGCCCAAATCAATACGAAAGCTGTGTGCGTACATACGTGTGCGCGGCTCTGCTCTCCACGTTGGAGGCCTGTCTGATTAACCCCGCAGATCCTCTCTCGCCCCGCATTCGCTCCATCTCTCGCTGACTTTTTTGTTTTTAATTCCCTCCTCGTTACACATTTTCCACTCGCACACTCTCTCCCTCTTTCTCTCTCTCTCGTGCAACCGAGCGTTTATTGATTTGTCCTCGGCGCTTAACGTAACTCCGTCCACATCTATATTTGTATCGCTGGCCGTGTTGTCTTTTTAATTGTCGAATTTCATTCGCCACTGCCGGCTAAGCGTGCACTCGCTCCTCGGGTGAGAGACTCGAGAGGCTCTTGTACTCTTTTCATTAAATGTAACGAGTGTTCGGAAGTGATGTGCCAGCAGAAGGAAAGACGGAGGTGGAGAGAGCTCTTTGAGAAATTTAGCGAGACGCAGTTCTCGCAAAGATGATATAATGAATCGTTATACAGTTTTCCATCCAGTATATTATATAGTTTGGATAAAGTTTCTGTTAAAGTGAGCGTTTTGTAAGAAAACATATACTAATATGATACAAACGTAGTTGGATATTGATTGTGTAAGATAAATCAATTTATCCTTGAATTCAAATGAACTTCAAATTCGAATCGCAGAATATTTTTTCAACGAAACTTTTCCAACATGTCAGGAATCTTGGACATTGTAATAAAAATCTTTTTATCCTATGAAAAATTATGAAAAAGTATTCAATTTCATCGGTGGACGAGAATAAGAGGGATGCAAAAACGACCTACCTTGAATTCCACTTTATTTTTCGAATAAAATATGAGTAACACGCGCCAGTTGAGTATTATAGTTATTATAGAGTGAATATTTCGGATTTAGAAGCTGCTCACGTGGGAACAGAATCTGGCTCCAACTGACCTAGTTTAACTTATCCATCGTAACCGCTCAAATGGATACGGCTGACGGCGCTAGGCAAACAAAATCGAATAATTTCGTAACACTCCGATTGCAACAGAGAATAATGATATAATGTTGGCATACTCAATCGACGCAACGATTGTTGAAAAAACGGCAAATGCCTCGATCCGAAACATTATTCCCTCGGAGCATCCACGAGCTCGCATAGTAAAAGCTATATACCATCCGATAATGCCACTCAACCATACGTGAATTATAAACGCGCCTAAATACACACACACACACACACACACACACACACACACACACACACACACACACACACACACACACACACACACACACACACACACACACCGGTTGATATAGCTCAATCGAATGTAATTACTGTCGTGCAAAGAGCGAAAGTCGGCAAAGGGGCGTGCGCGCACGAGAGAAGCATCTCCGCATCGTGCGGCGCTAAATAATGGGCCGTTGGGCCGCGCGTGTCGATGATGACATACGATAATACAGATCGAGGCTCAGCCGACGGAGGTGTCGGCGCGGCGGTCGTTCCGCGAACGAGTTACGTGCTGACTCGTCTATACGACCTCCGCACCCTCCCAAATTTAATAGAAAAAAAAAGAAGAAGAGAAGCGGAGCGTATTCGCGCGTCTCGACGCCTCGCACACAAGGGCTGCTGCGAGCAGATCCACCACCCAGATAAATGACTGCCGTCGCGCGGATACACATGTGCACGGGTATATAGCTGTATGGGTGTGCATAGTCATCGATTGCGTCTTGCGAGTGATCGACCCTCTTTTTCCGTCGCCCTGGCTCCCGAGCTCGAGTGCTCACTTTTTTTGTTTCTCCTATACTTGAATGCGCGCCCAGGAGAAAAAAAGACTGGAGAATCTTCTTTGTTTGCGGGCCGTGGGAGATGTATTTTTGGACGTTTGCTTTCTTTCAAGATAATCGAGCGCACTGCACAAGCCCTAATTCGCGACGACCTTCGAGTTTTCTCATTGGTTTCAAGAGTAGATTCGAGGTTTCGTCGATTTTTCTCTTTTTTTTTTCGGTGGACATTGAGTGGTCACGGATCGGTGAAGTGTAGATCGGTTTCGAGAAAGAATCATACAGAAGAATAAGTTATAGAACACATGAGTCGCATACGAAGACTATTCGAAATGGATTCTCGGTCCGAATTACTACTGTCTATATGTTCAATGTCTTGCCAGACAATGCCAAAATGATGCATGTCGCTACAGAAGTTTCGCTATCACTTGCGCACATAATTCAGTACCGACTTCACTCACCCCTTCGACTTTCGCTGCGGAATCTTGGCACGCACCAGGCTAATCTCGTAGCCTCAGCAGTTACCAAGAAACTCTTCCGGATCATTTGATAAACTAGTTACATTCAGGCGTACTCCGCCACCCTACTCGCGCGTTTCAAAATCATATCTCATTCATTGTTCTTATACGTCATTGACGATCATCTTTTCGCGTATATAGTAATCAGCTTATTCCGTGAAGAAAATATCTGTTATTTTATAAACTTATAGAGATAGTAAATTAGAATTTTTATATTACAACCGGATGTTCAAAACTTATTTTGAAATAACTTATCGCTATTGAAGATAGAAGAAGATAGTAGTTAATGCTCCAAATAGTTGTATGTTTAGTCTTTCTATATTCCAAAATAATTTTTCGTAATTTTGTATTTTGAAACTGTCAGGATATCATCGTGAACATTCGAGGTATAAGCCAATCCAATTCTAACTTAGCTGAATGATACATGAAAAAATACGAATATTTTTAATGTATAGTTCGGAATACTTGCGGATGAACCAAGAGCCTTGAGTGATAGTTAGTGACATGCACAATTTTACCGTCAGTCTGAACTAAAATTTTTGCTGGTTGACCTATGGCAACTAATCAAATCACGTTTCAAGCTATGTTTTCTCCAAGAGGGAATCGTTGGACAATTGTAATAATGTTGGAGAAGGCTTACAGTCAATTGCATAATGATCTCATAAAAGCGTGGAACCGATCCATTTTCTCCGTTAGCCTTTTTACGCTTTCACACACTGCGGGACTTTCGTATACACGCTTCGTACGTGTATAGGTATCCAGCAATTCCGGGTAGATTATTCCGGAGACGGAGATTAATTCTTAGATTGTACGCATAGTCGGACAATTAAGATTCGACATCGAAATCTTTCTACACGATGAACGAATTCTTGCCCTCCACAACCCCCTTAATTGATCTCTCGAGCTTCACCGTGAACAGTCATTTCGTAACTTTCCTTTCCTCTCATTTTCCTGACCTACATTTTGGCTGAAATGTATCATTTCCTCTTCGTAATATCTTTCTTCGGTATATAATTAATGTTTAGAACTTTGTGTCTACGAATAGAGGTTCAGGAAGGGACGAGATAACCAGTATGTAGAATGAACAATAATAAAATATTAAAGCCGAAATTGAGAAAATGAAAAGCAAAAAATTCAGAAACGAGTGAAGCTGAAGTATAGCATAATGGAATGTAAGTTAATGAAATACAATTCATATCATTGGTATATACTCCTTCTGTCATAATGCTCATGTTCCAATATAAAAAATAAAAGAATAAAACACGTAAACGTAAGAGAATATATGTCACATTCGAAGGAGGTATTCAGAATCAACCTGGATATATATACGCGAAAGATATAGATGATGCACTGATCCAGCTTATACAGTATACTTGCTTTTTTTTAATCTTCTTCTGTCGTATTTGCGACCTTGACATTAATTAATTATAATTACTGATGTTAATGAATCGTATACTTACTACAAACCCGTCTGTTATTATAATAATTATTATTCTATTTTTGTTATCTTTTCTCATATAAATTATGATCAGTTTGCACAGCATAATGTACATTTAATAAAGTAATCTGAATCTGAATCTGAATCTGATGTTCATACATCTTAAATGTTTTGGAATTTAGGGTTTAAAGAATATCTTCACCAACATTTTCAAGTTTTGATGTTATTGTTTCCATGATTTCATGATCTCGGTAGATGAAAAAATCAATACAAAGGGCCATATTAAATTATGAAGAATATTTTGGATAAAAATAATATTATCCTTAAAAATTATCATTTACAGTAACTGGGTAACCTTTTAAACGAAATGAATTGGCTGCTCATGTTTTATACACATGTTTCGCTCTTGGAAAGTCGTAAAAAAATTCCATATTATCAGAGCAAGAGGCTTGATGAAAGGGCGAAGTATCTTCAGTGCTTACTTTATATTCCATCTGGTATGGAGTCAAAGTCAGTGTCACTCATTACACCCTAGCCGCTCAACAGCCTCTCTGTTGAAAGCGGACGATTAGAGGGTTGCTCAAGAAAAGCTCGTGATCTAGCTTGTGCCCGTATACTTACTTTTGTGCTTTCCTTTCCGCGAGCGACTATGCCAAGACTTACTTAACTCTCCGAATGGCAACAATTGAAGAAGAGACAGTAGCTATACAGATATAAAACGTGAGTTATTGCGAGGGTTGCGGAAATTATATGATGGTTGATAGAATCTTTATGACATGAGGAGTGAAATTAATCTTGAGGAATTATTCATTCTAGTGGCATTTTAATACTTGGCGTTATTGATATTAATTCTCGATGACTTGTAAAATTTATATTGGTGAAAATGTTATTCTATAATTGTGCTGGGTTGAATCATTTTCCAGAGCTCATGTAAAATATGAAGTGTTTTTTGTAAGACAAAATATCTTCTCACATGGCCGTACGAATTTATTTGATAAAATACGTCCAAACTTTTACTCATACATAGTGCATTCTAGTCAATAGACGAGCATAACACTCGAACAAACTTTACTCACGAAACATCATTCTATTGTTCAAGCTCGAGCATTTTCAATAACCAGAAATGCATTTTGCTGGCACAGATTTTTTAAATATCCTAGAATTTTCGACAAGGTATAAGATGAAAACAATCTATATTTCTCGAAAGGGAAGTTTTGAATGCTGCAATAAAATGAAAATTATTTTTTTCAAGCATGGTTATTTCTTCAAACTTCAATTTTCTCAATATTATTCAATTATGTCTATTTCAGTTTTCGAATACGAAAATCATATTTTTTCATGAAAATCATATTTATTCAATTCATAATCAAAAGTTTATATTTCCCGAAGCCATTGATGTCTTTTATCTATTGCAACAGTAGTAGTAATAAAATTTAATAAGAAAGTAAATCAATGAGCGTAGAAATCGAACCGACGACTTTCGGCACCAGAGGCGGCAGTATTAACTGTATCTGTAAAAGTATTTCTATTTCATTAGCTCTTTATCGGGTTTTTATGCTGCATGTATATCATTCCACTGATAAATCATTCATGACTAGATCAAAATTGATCTGTATTGCTTTTAATATCTTAGACGGTTGCTGAGCTCGCAATGGTAAACTTCACATATGCACCCGAGATTTTCTGCTGTTAATGAGCTGCTAGACATGAATAATTACATAGGAGATAAGAGGAGAACAGTTATGTCTTAGAAATGTACAACTTTACCTGCAGAAAAGATGTATTTCTTCGAATCTTATTTCAATTTCTATCGTATCGAAAATGATATTCATTCAAAAGAAATTTCTATTCACCATTTTAACGAAGGCTAGCAAGAAATATCATCTTGGAAGGAGAGGTTCATTTTTCTCTTCTCACGAAAATCTAGGGTATATAAAGAAGACCCTGTACAGATTTATGCAAATTATGAATAAGCTTGAAAATAACGTCGCCGGGAAAGTGCATCGACCGCTATACTGTAAAAGCCGGTAAACCACCGTCAAATCTCCCCGCGATTCCACGGGGAAAAATCGGTCAAGTACCTACTTTATATCGGAATAACTCTCGAATTGACAGTACATACCGAAGTTACGCCCCTCCCTTTGTTTTTCGGTTTGTATCTGCTCCGGGTAACCGAGCAACCGTCCGCACTCCTTTAAACCCTCCTGTATATACCGAAATCAAACTGGTGAAGCCTTCGCATCCCGGAAAATCATGCCAGAATATCGCTAATGGATTCTTCACGGGTCTCCCCAGACCCATTCGGAGGCAGTATATTTTGCCCCGCGCACGAGTAAGCACCCAACGATTGGTCGATTTCCAAATGCTTCACTCGGAGAAACAACGAGTCGAGGACCGGTCGCGGGCAATAGCAATGAGTGTATCAGCATTAAAAACGCAGCATCGGAAACTCGCGACGCGAGACCCGAGCGCGGAATCGCGCGCGATAAAGGCTGACAAGCGACATACGCGCTCTCGTCGTAAAATGAGCAAAAGTACGTGGAAGGAGGCTTAGGTATACGGGGTAAGAAGATTGGCAAAGAGCCAGAGCAGCCTCTCTTGATGCCGCAACAGCAGCAGCAGCAGCAGCAGCAGCAGCAGCAGCAGCAGCAGCAGCAGCAGCGGCGGCGGCACGTACACGTGTGTCGCCCGACGCTCAATAACAATTTGCAGACGTGGCTGCGATTCAAATTTCTCGCTTCCGGCTCGCATCCAGCCTCCCTCGCTGCTCCTTGTACACAGACCAATTTATTGGAGCGACCGAGCGATTTAACAGATAACACTTCCCTCGAGCTACATCCGAACAGCTTCTCCATTGATATTTCGTATATTTTTTTGAGCAGTTGCGGGAAAATTATTATTTTTGGGTGGCCATTGACGGATGAGCTCGGAGGGGCTTTACTTCGAGTAATTATTATGGGCAATGTCAGTGGACCCGAATATCGGTTATTGATTGCAGCTAGAGTTTCATTCGACCTATCTACGGTGAATTTCAATTCAGGTTCTGTGTATAGGGTTGCAACGTTTCGGAGGGATATCGAACGATATCTCTCGCATATTGGTCTGGCGATTACCGAGCATCTGGCGCTTCTCGTTTCGAGCCTTGATTCATTTCTCAAACCATCGGTTTTCCTTTGATGAAATATTCATTCATTTATTCATTGTCAAATTTCAATTTGGAGTTTCAATTTAGTAGATATTTAATGTTGGTATATTCTTATACGAGTTCTTTGAATTTCAACAAGTATCCACTCGGTATTTTTAACTTTGAAGTAGTGCCGAAGAGAACTCGTTGAATTAAATAAATCTCATTAGCAATTTAGCTAACTGCGAGAGATGTCGCGACAATGGTGAAGAGACAAAATATCAAAGGATCGTGGAAATTAATCTACGTTTCCGACTTTGTGACGACCTCCTAACTGTTTCCGATTGACTAGTTCCATCCATTTGATATTATTACTTTACGGCGGTTCTTGCGAAGTTTTTTACAAAGTTTTCTACGAAGTTTTTCTCGAAAAGTTGCAACCAAATCTGTAGAAAAATATTCTTGACCCGAATCCAGATCCCCAAGTCTTAATCTGGGTCAGTTGAATTAACCGCTTCCCACATTTGGTCATGATTGATAGTTCGTATCCCTCGATGCTCGATACTAGTAGTTCCGAATAAATATTAAATTTTATTTTCATTTAAAGGCGAAAAAATGTGAATCTCTTATTTCGAGGTTTTTTCAACAAAGGTAACTCGCGATCTTAATTTTTTATCAGAACAATAAACATAGCATGGTTACCATGAAGTTTATACACCATGCAGTAGACATAGATTTGCTCGGGAATTCCGAGCTCACCTACTTTAGAGACCTGACGTACGAATTCGGCACCTCACCTTACGTAATCGTTCCCCAACTTTATATATAAATATATATATATATTTAGGAAAATAAGCAAAGCGCAAAAAAGGGATTGTGTAACGAGCCGGATCGATTTGACTTTGCAGGTGACTCGCTGCAGTGCACGCCGCTGGATCGGGCATACAAGAGCAAGGTCCTGGGCCACTATCCCGAGTCCGTGCCATGGAACCCATTCGACCCGCACGCAGTTTGTATGGTGAGCTGTGTATATAAGTAGAGCTATATTCTGAAGTTACTTCGTTCCCCCCGATTCATTATATCGACCAACAGGCAGTAGCCCCCTTCCCTTCCCTTCCCTCCCCGCCCCTCCCCTGCCCGGATTCTCTGACTCACGAGGGCTGTCGATGAGCTGGTGAGAATTTGATTAACGAGCCGGGCGACGCTCGGATTGTTCATTCACGGAGCTTGCGTACAATGACGGGATTGATAGTGCGCGCTCTTAGAGCAATATTCGGTCGTAGTACTCGGTGAATGGGTATACTTGATAAAATTAACGCTCCAAACGAGCGAGATTCTCTTTTTATTTTGCAGAGAAATAAGCAACGTTGCTTTTGTTTTCAAACGGTTCCAAGCCCTGTTTTTTCTGTTATATGTGTATATATGTCAGGCGTTTTGGATTGTATCCAAAACTGTTTATGTTTTATTCTTTCCATATTCACCGTAAAAAGAATCATAAATATTTTTTATCCGTTCTTTGGTCATTTTTTTTACAAACTAAAAGTCATTCGTAGACATTGTACACGTGGTCGGCAGATCAATTTCAGATTTTTTGCTGCTTCTTTGTTAGCCCGTCCAGAGCAGAATGTGCGCTCCACAAGTCAAACAGAGCCTTGAGCTATCTATTAATCCCTGAAACCATTTTTACAAAGCATCTTTATATCCTTTCCCGTTTCCTACCCCCATATCTCTGACCCGAGCAAACATCCTGCCCTACTTACAAGTGTGCTCAGCAAATATCGTCTTCGTGCTCTCTCTCTCTCTCTCTCTCTCTCTCTCTCTCTCTCTCTCTCTCTCTCTCTCTCTCTCTCTTCTCTCTCTCTCTCTCTCTCTCTCTCTCTCTCTCTCTCTCTCTCTCTCTCTCTCTCTCTCTCTCTCTCTCTCTCTATGATTTTCCGTTTCGCTAATTCGGTATCCTATACAAATCTCTGTTTCCGACAGTATTCATTGTGGAGACTGACGATTTGAATATATATACTCTATTCATACGTGACGTGAGCGTAATAGTGTAAACCAGTAGCTTTTGAAGTATGCTTAAGAACGTTTTTCTCCATATGGATAAGGATTCGTTTCAAATGTCTTGTATTATTGGAAGAAGTACAAATATAAACTTGAAACCGGCTCACATATATGAGTCATTCCACGAAACCTTAGGATTCCATGCTTCTGTTGTGTTTGATGGCTATTCGATGATTTTTATGAAGTTTGTGCAATAGGACTGTATACTAAAAATCATAAAATATAAGATCATATCGACGTGTCTTACGAAGAAAGACACATCTCAAACTGTCCGCGAAGAAAGACACAACTCGCAATCTAGCCAACTCGCGTCTGCCCGCAAAAACGATACATGGCGCACACCCCACAATTTTCCGGCGTGAAAAATATATGGAATGAAAGCTTAGAATGAGTAGGTTATCATTGACAAAAAAAACGAGGCTTTTCTACAGTTTAAACTCTTTTTTCGTTAATATTCGCGGGAGAATAATTCCGACATTTGCCTTTCTTCGTGGACAGATTGCGAGTTGTGTCTTTCTTCGTGGCTAGATTGCGAGTTGTGTCTTTCTTCGCGGACAGATTCGGATATGTGTCTTTCTTCGTAAGACACGTCGATATGTTCATAATTATTATAAAAAATCATTTACTGCACGTAAAATATCATAATATCCAGCATTTTCATTGATTTTCGTTGCAACCAACCCAGAGAAGAAATGCAAAATTATTCTATGCATGGTACGAAAGATTTTGAAGTAATAAACAACTTGGAAAATGATGATTTGAAGAATATTCGATATAATGGGTCGAAAAAGGAGGTCAAGAGCTACAATTTGAACTGGCTATGTGTTGGAAAAATTGATATTCTGGGGGCATATTGACCATAAAAACAATTATTTGACGTTTGATTCCAGAAAAACGTTGAAAAAATAATATAAATGGGTTATCTATTCAAAATTTGATCATGCAGATTTATAGAGGAGATTGAGCATTTTCATAATCTGAGGTGAAAAATCCAAAAAAATAGACGCGGGGGCGTAATCTATGTCATAGAAAATTATGCATAGTCGTCATACAAAAGATTTTGAATTAATAAACAACTTGGAAAATGATGATTTGAAGAATATTCGGTATGATGGGTCGAAAGAGGAGGTCAAGAACTACAATTTGAACAGGCTACATTTTTTTCTCCATATAAATAGTTTTTTCTTCACTTTTCCTTGTGTGTCAACAGTGTTAGATGAAATGAGGGGTCCTATATTTTTTATACTGTCATGGTTATTTGGAATGTTATAGAATAAGTTTCAGTGGTGAAGGGAAATTGGTTGGTCGCAGAAAGAAAAAGACTGAGCAACAGAGTATGATCCAAATACTTTATTAATATAACACCAAATCAGTCTACCAAATAACCTCCAAAGCAAAAAGATCCGTCACTTGTACTTATACCTCCGACTCGACCGGCCGCTCGGAAAGAAGTGAGCTCTCAGTCTCACCGACGCAGCAGCGCTACGACTGTCAACTCGATGTAGCTCATGAGAGCTGTATATTAGTTTGAATATCTTAACAAGTGGTGTGCCCTCAAAATTAATTCTTTGATTTTTCTTCTTCCAAAATCCTAAAGTTCCGTGGAATTGCTCATATCCGCGGTAGTCTATATGATGTAATAAAATGAACAATGTCAATATCCATTGCGATCGTCCAATTGTAATAAATATTTGAATTTTCGGTCATAGCTAAAGCTTGTTCGATTGTTCAATTGATATGAATAATGCTTGTGATTGTAGTTATGCCTGCCGAGTGGCCTGAGGTTCCGGACGCAAAAGCACTCGGTGGAGCCGAGCTTCCACTCGTTCGTGTTGACAAAGGAGGACGGCCACCGGACGTTCGGCTTCAGCCTGCTCTTCTACGAGGAGTGCCGCGACCGCAAGATCTGCGCGGCCATGCAGACCCTCCAGGCCATGTTTATAACCGAGCTGAGCAGCGGCCAAAACGGCACACCTCCGCAGTACGTTTGGCGCTCCTCTTCCACCCCACCATATATACATCCACACGCTGTGTGCTCGCTACATTGCACAGCCAAGTCCGAATCCTTTTATTTCGCTCTCTCGCGTGATTGCGACGCTTTGTTGCGCCCGCGGCTATATACGCAGACGCTCTATTTTCGGCAGGCGAAGGATAGGCCGGTTTCGCCGGGGATTAACTTTTTTTCTCCTATACTCTGCCTGCATAGTACGTATGGGCGCGTTCATGTGCTTTTTGCACGCGCGCGTCGGCCGTCGCTGGTGGCCTCTCCTTCGGATTAACTTAGCAAAATTTAAACAGCTTCAAAGGGATGATCGAACATCCGGCTCGCCGATTGATCTGATGAAAAGTGAAATCACACAGTTTTTGATGAATCGTCTATTCGCGCGCGATCGGATTATTGTTCAAAAGTGTTGAAAATTGTTACGAATCGCGTGGGATCGTGAAAATTTGCAGAGCACGAACATATTTCGATCGTGAAACAAGAGTAGAATTGAATGATTCTAAAAAATACACGTGGGATGCGATCTTTGAGAGCCAATACAATGGGATATGGAAAACAATCCCTTGCGTTTGTAATCGAGTCCCAATGAACAATCATTTTATAACGTACACTTCGAGTGATTCACTTTCAATTATTTCTAACGAGATCAACAGAAAAAGTTTCTCGTCTCTTCAATAATATTTCCTCAGTAATAATCCAATGAAGCCTTATATATATTTTTCGCGATTTCCCGATTCTCGTAATTCATCAATGCTCCTCATCCAGATACTTTCATAATCTGATTCTTCGATCGAGTCGAATCAACTATGCAAATGTGCGCTTCCTTGCAAGGACGGCAATCAGTGCAATGAATATCAATCTTAACTTCTACGATTTTCAGGCCACGGAAAGGGCAAGACCCACACAACACGAGGTCGCTTCCTAGGCACTTCAAGTTGTCGGCACACTCGGCTGCTGCTGCATTGGCATACTACGACTCGACCAAAGACAAACTCTTTGTTACTAAATCGATATCGCTCATCTGTCAGCAGCCGTTTCTCTACGCTGCGAAAATGTTCCTTACGAATCTCTATAAGTGAGTATACATTTGCTATGATTCATTCTTCACAGTGAGTCAATATTGATTGTTATATGCAGAAGTTGAACGGGGATAGTACTAGAATATTAAACCGAACTTTAATAATTTGACTCTTTAAATTATATTCTCGTAGACTCAATTGCAAGTTTTTGCTAACTGAACCATTCATTTTCCCAAAGCAATTAGTAGCCAAGTTAATGAACTCAATTTCCTCTTCATATTACTTTGAATTCATCCATCTTTGTTGAAATATAATTTTCTTGCTCGACGAATTTTAAACCAAGGGTATATTAATGATCTTGAGAACGTTAGTTATTACTTTGGAGTTCACATTCCTATAGTAAGTAAATCGTTCGAGGACACGTGATATTTCTTTGATAATCAAAAACCAGAACACCTTTCAGTTGGCTAGTAATCAAGTGGGATGAATCGTCGTTAAAAGTTCAAATAAATTACAGCCCGTTCAAGCCTTAGCCGTGAGTTATAACGCATTTACTGTTGTTGAATCAAATCTTGAATTTGTAGGTGTGTACCTCGACACCCAGGGCCGGGCTTCAGCCTCGAATCGTACGTGTACAATCTGCTGTACAACGTTCCGACACCAATGCCGGGCAAGTCTCTCAAGTTCTTCGTGCCGAACGACGAGCCGGCGAAGCCACCGCTAGAGTTGGTGGTCCACCAGCCGTTGCTGGGCCAGGAGCTTCCCCTTCTCGACTACTCGCTCAAGGACGTGTTCGGGTGGCTGGGCATCGACTGCGTCATCCAGCTGTTCACGTGCGTCCTCCTGGAGAACCAGGTGCTCATACGCAGCGCCGACTTCTACAAGCTCATGGTCGTCTCCGAGTGCATCACCACCCTGCTATTTCCCTACGCGTGGCAGCACGTCTACGTGCCGATTTTGCCCGCGAGCCTCTACCACTTCCTGGACGCGCCTGTCCCCTTCATCATGGGTCTGCACGCCCAGAACGACACCGGTTTACTCAAAATCGCCAGTGAGGTCAGTCGCTACTGCCTCCGCTTCTACATCTTTTCGCCTTACCCTCTATTCTTTTTATCGAGTTTTTCCAATATTTCCTCGCTCATAAGCATGTAACAATACATGGAGATTTGGAAATATTGAAATCTCGTATGATTTTCTTATGGTGATTCAATTCTACTCGGTTTACATGATAATTTTTTTTGTTACAGGCTAATCTGTGTTATGTAGATATTGATAAGCAAACCAGCCAATTCCCCGAAGAGTTGCCCGTATTTCCGCATAAGATGCAATTCATAGAGGAGATTAGAACTTATTTGACTAAGTACAAAGTTCCATTTTTGGAAAAGTATGCCTCATTCCATATTTTATTGTTAGATCTTACCACATTTACGATATTCTAATCTAATGATTATCCCTTTTTTTTCGTTCACTCTAGGACTGAAAATATGTTTGCAAATTATCTGAATGGCGACATCATGACAAGTAGTCTAACCCTTCCTGGTTCTGGCTTCTATTATCCAAAGAGGAAGCATTCGTTACACGATATGCTCGACTGGGATAGGCCAGATTCAGCTCCTCAATGTGATGCAATTCAAAGAATTCTAGATGTTGTTAAAAGAACCGGTAAGAAAAAAAATCATCATCACTCGAATATGTATACATTCTAATCTGTATGAATCAATATTTGTTTTTCGGTTTCAGGTGTGGATATTGAAGAATTTGACTCAATTGAGATTCCACCGAAAAATAGAATACTCACGCCCCAAGAAGAGTATCAAGAAACACTGATTTTTAATAATGCTATCAGGGAAATTTTTATGAATCGTTTTGTCCAATTATTTTCTAGCTATGAGAATTTCCTTATTATACCTAGTCAGGTAATTGATGATCGAGTAAAAAAAAGTATCAATTTGTAATAATTTTACAAAACCTCATGAGAATGTATTTATTGCAGGATAAAGAAGAATGGATGGGAAATCGAGATAGCATGCACATGTTTGACAAAGCTACATTTTTATCAGAGCAACCAGCTCATCACTTGCCTTTTTTATCAAGATTTTTAGAGACTCAAATGTTTGCGTCTTTTGTAGATAGTAAAGTTATATCCCTGTGGAATGAACTCGATTCAAATATCCGATTATTTGACGAGAGGATATCTTTTTTCAAGTGAGTTCATTAAGTTAGTACATAATAATATCATGTGAAAGTTGAATGAAAAAGTTTTTCCCCCATTCGTTGACCAGGAAAAGAGTCGGTGAGGGCGTACGATCAACCAGGTACGAACTTTGTACTACCATTCCGGAAACGCAGACAGTGATCGAACAGAGGCTAAATAATGTGGATTTCGAAGTTAATCCACCTACGGAAGTAATACCTCATCGGGCAGCTTATTTTCGCAGCTTTCCATTATTAGATAATGTAGCTTTGAACAAGGAGCCAACGCAAAGGTAACTTCTTTTTACTTATATAGAAAAACTGACTATTACTAACAGTAACATCTGGATAAGCTAATGCCTTAACAAACTTAACACCACTTAATAATCTACTATTGCTCCTTTTGCTGCTGCGCTTTGTACAGTATGCTGCGGTAAGAACGTTTCCACAATAAATATTGATGTTCGTGGAAAATTAATGTCTGTTAAATGAATTTATTGTACTGATTCATTATTGATTTCCACCTATAGTAGTAAACGAGGACAAAAGCAGTGGAAATATAAAATGAAATCTCTTGAGGTCAATGGAAAACCTCCATTAGCTCAGGAAACTCAATCGCCCCGCCCGCAAAACAAGCTTTCAGCTGATATGAGTCCTGCTCTTATTGCACAAGCCAATTGGAAATTTGTCGAAACGTTACTCAAAGTAAGCTGAGAGATAAAAATATCACATAAAAAAAAAACAATTAAAAAATTCTTCTGTTAAACTAATTTTTTATAAAGTAATATCTTGATTCTTGCTTGTGTTTGACAATTTTATTAATTGTTAATTTGGTTTCAAGGACTGTAAAGCCAAGACAAAACGAATGCTCGTCGAGAAAATGGGCTCAGAAGCTGTAGCCTTAGGTCACGGAGGGGAATCATTATCTGACGTCGAAGAAAATACTCTGGTTGCTAGTTTATGTGATCTTATTGAGAGGGTATGGAGTCATGGTTTGCAAAACAAGCAGGGCAAAAGTGGGCTCTGGTCCCATTTGATCATGTACCAACAATTAGAAGAGTGCAACGACAGTGCCAAAAATATTGATGCCAACTATCTATCACCAGGTCTGTATTTATAAAAATTTACGTTTTCTTCATTATCAAACTGTCAAATAATCATGATCATGATCATTATGTGTAAATACACCATATTCAAGAAACTTCCTCTGTAAATAATACTCAAATGATGAGCTTCTAATTCTTAACTTCAAACTTACATAAGATGACTAATAAAATATGCTATAACATTTGGACCGCAGCGCTAGCTTGGTGCGTGCTTCGGAAGCGGCTTGACTGTACGTTGCTTCTTTGAAACGCCAATTGAATACATAAATAGAACATTTAAAGATTGTTGACACAGTAGTCGTCCGTATACCTGAATCTTAGAATGCCATTTGAATTATGTATATTTGTTTTATTACGGGTGAAAAAGTAAAAACACTTTTGTTCTTGGAACGAATGATATTTTCTGTTTTTAACTTATATTTTCAAATCAAGTTGAAGCCTTTAGGAATTACACGGAGGGAAATGAACAGTTTCTGTTCTCCAAACTAGAGCAGAGGGATCAGATCCTACTCCACCAGAGAGCATTTTTGGCTTCTCCGACTGCTTTATCAAACAATCACAAACTCTTACTCTTCCGTTGCTCTTCTTGTGGAGTAGAAACTTCTCCGGTGGGGAGTAGAAACTGCTTTTCTATTCTCTCAGTGTATCATATTGTTAGAAATGATAGATATTTCATAAATTCAGTTATAATCATTTCAATTCCAAGCTTTCCGTTTCACCAATTACATTTTCTGTAGCTATCATTTTCAAGCATTTTCAATGTCGTAGCTCTTTCATTAAAATATTTCATTCCGCACGATCACCCTTTTTAATTTTTAAGCCTAATTTCATATTTTATGTTGTTTCTATGTTGCAATTAGCTAAGAAACCGTCCAATAAGCTTTCTCGGTTGTCGGGTCGTTTGGTTTCCTCGTTAAAAGGCAAAAACATTTATGAAATTGCTTCTTATTTCAAGGAAAATATCAGTGGTAAGGTTCAATTCAGTTCAGAAGACTACTTGAAGATTTAACTCTTCTTTATGAATAATATCAGTGAATAATTTTAAGACTAACACTTACAATTGGGAATGAGTTATTTTCTTTCTTTTGATATTGAAGGATTTCAAGTATAACATTATTATAATATTTAACAATTTCCTCTAATATGATGTAAGTTGTTAACATTGGGTGATTGAACAAAACCCTACTAATATCTCTAGAACAAGTAATTTTCAAAAGATGAAATCACTTTGGGAATAAACGACTAAACCGAATAATTTATGTTGCACATTTTTTGTAGATAGTATTGTAACAATTTATTCAGTTGTAGAAGAGTAGTAGTAGTATAGACGCTTGTAACAGTAGAATTTGTGTATATATAATAATCGTGTAAAAAGTAAGAGTTGATTTCGTAATTTTTCGATACAGTGTACACGAAACGAGATTTCCCGCGCACATACATATCATAAAAAATACCGTATCGAAAAATACGTAACGAATGTAAAATATTCCAATACTTCCAACAAGATCACTGTACATATTAGATGTAGTAGTAGAAAAAATTGAGTTAGAGACTCAACTTTCCATCGCGAAACCGCTTCCTAATGCATGTGTTTGCTAGAAAGCATTCATACACATCGATACAGTGTCTATAACCAATATTGTCCGTAGACTTGTCCAACTTGGCTTTGGAGACGGATTCTTCGCCAACTCGAGATCAAAAGTACAAGTCGCCCGGGGGCGACCGAAGGTTCGTCGGTCCGGAGCAACTGCGCCCACTGCCCGAGTCGCTGCTATTTGACATTAGGAATGTACAAGCCATGACCGACATAAAGACGCACATCGGCTACGCCCGCGCTTGGGTCAGACTTGCACTTGAGAAGAAACTATTGTCACGGCATCTGAAAACTTTATTGTCGAATACTGCACTTCTCAGGTATGTTTGTTTGCCGAGCATCAATTGATAATAGAACGAGGCATTTTTGAAATCTCTGACTTTTCTTGAAAAAGTCGCAAATATTTCCGTAAACCATACAATTTTATTTCGTCATTTCCTGAAAGAAGTTTCATTCTCTTGAATTGCGGCCAGACGCTAACAGCTTGGTGGAGATAGTCAATTATTTTATTATGTTTCACAATAGACATGTTTCAGAAATATTTAGCGATTGTCTTTTTCCAAGAGAAATCGAGATTTTAGTGTTGCAATGTCGTTTGCAAAGGCAATTATTTGAACGTTTTTTTAACTAAAATTCTACCCTACAGGAGCCACTATAAGAGATCAGCATTCTTGAGATGTGAAGACGAGAAAGAGCAATTTTTATATCACCTTCTCACTTTGAATGCGGTGGACTACTTCTGTTTCACGAATAATTATCAGATGACAAAATTGCCATACAGAGTCATCATATTCCCCAGTAGAAAAGCAAGCGCAGCTACAACTTCGGCCAATGCATGGGTTGCGATTTCGGGAACCTTAGGTGAAACAAATCCAGTTAATGTGCCAAAAGGTGCATTAGAATTTGTGTTCCACGTAAGTATCTGCCATACTGAAACTCCCAAATACATTCTTTCGGGATTCGTGAGCTTTTTGACTTTATTACGGTAATATTAATACTAATAATAAGTTTGAAGACTAAAAATAATAATCATTGAACTCTATAATAGCTGATTTCATTAGATCCAAACAAATTCTTATGTGCACCTAGAAATACTATTAACTTATTTTATTACAATAACAAAAATCCGTCAATTCGGAGCCATGTAATTAATTCAAACTAAAAATATATGAAGTAAAAGGTTATGATACACATTATTGAAAAATTACAGCACAAGAATTTGGGAGTGCTATCAACGCTACGAATAGGTCATGATGACACGGGTCCGTCGCCCAAATGGATGGTAGAGCACGTGGTGGTACGCAACGAGGTAACGGGGCACACGTTCAAATTTCCGTGTGGTAGATGGCTGGGTCGTGGCATTGACGATGGCTCAACCGAACGTCTTATCGTTGGCGCACTTGTGCCCAAGAGTATTGACAGTGAGGAGCTAGTCGAAACCTGTTCGACCCCACCCAGGTGCAGATCTCCCAGCATTCCGAGGAAACCCACCCTCTCGCACAACGATCTCCAGCAAATGCTCGGTACCGTAATTCTTTAATTTTAATTCGAGCTTGATTCGAACAATCAAGCGATTGAGATTCCTCAACGTATGTCGCTCGACTTTCACTTTCCAATTATTTATTTACAAGAGACCTTTTCGTAGTCTTTGTTAACGATTTCTTAATATAATTATTATTGAACGGAAGTAGAGATTATAATATTAAATATCAATTTTAAATTTAGTTGGTTTTTGTCAAAAAAGTCTAGTATTGGTACGTTTATCTTACTCAATCTTTATGAAAAATCGATATACTTATTCAAATTTACTCAATTTTAATATTAAAGAAAGTAAAAAGGTGTCATTTCTAGAAGATATCAAAGAAATCGTACAATTGATCCATAAGTAAGAAAGGGTTTGACAATTGAATTTAGAAAATTACCATAAAATTGTAATGCTCTTGTTCCAGGCGAAGCAGTTAACGCTATAGTGAAACACTTGTGCCGAAAAGATCCTCAGGATGGATCACTTACTGCATTATTATGCGGCGAAAATGGCCTTGTGCCTTCTTTAGAGCAAATCTTTTTGCACGGATTCAAAAATCAGAGGATATTTGGAATGGGTAGAAATATCTACGTCTGGGATTACTTCAGTAAGTTACTCATACAAACAACTAAAAAAAATTATATCAAATTGACACAATAAACTTGGTAAAAACTTATTTCATTTTCAGTTCGAGTTAAAGAAGATTTTGAAATGACTTTATTGGACGAAATGGATGACTATTCTTCCCGTCTCAACCGAGACAAAAGATTACATGCCGAGAGGAACCAAAAATTTGCCGTTTTAAGGTGTTACTGCCATTTACTCGATCAAATAAATAGTACCAGTCAAACACTGGGAAAAGATGGAAAATTCCAACTTTTTATATGCTTAGCTACAAGGTACAGTCACATATAATATTTTTAAACTATAATTTCTGCTCATATTTATTATTTGTTTCGTATTTCAGAGAGCAGTTATTGCATCCAATGTTGCGTCCAATGAGCGAAACTCGCTCGACAGTAGATATGTACGAAGAAACCTCTTTCCTGCGAAATCCAACGTTACTTACTTTTCTCTTCCAAGTACTACAGCCACTCAGTGGTTTCCATATAATACTTGAAAAGAGTTTGACCCATGGAATCTCAAGTTTATGCTAACAATCGATGAGTTGAAAATGTTAAAAGTTTAAAGTATAATTCTGAAGATCGAGTTTTACTGTAACAGTAACTAACTCTAGCGTACAAAATTCACATGTATTTTCGCGATAGAAGAGCCTGATTATATACTCATAGAGTGAATAAATGTAAAGGTGGGTATTGATATAAGTAGAGCTGGTGGAAAATGATCTATATCTTTGTTCTGAAAATATGAATGACAATGAGCTTTGTCGAAAACGATCTTGCCAATAATGATAATAATATTGATGGCTGGAATCCCATTAATTCAATAACTTCAAAGTGACTATTTACCAAAGATACAAATTACCAGTTTTGCAAATTATAATTTTTTTTTTAATTATTTGCAACATTCTGAGGTCAACTTATAACTTGTACTTGTTAGTACTAGTGTAAACGCACTGAACTATTATTGTTAAAAGAAAAACATGACATTGGTCGTCGTGCCAGAAAATATACGTTATAAAAAATGTATTTGCGACAACTGTAAATATTAGTTAGAAAAGTCATTGATGAGATTGAAGTTGCATATGAATGTACCTCAACCGTTGATTTGATTTTGAGAAAATTCTAAATTAATAGGTTAATTTAGTCTCATTCATAATTTTCTTGTTGGCTGTACCTTAGATAAAAGTATCTAAAATTAGAAACTCAATGCTTCTCTCAAATTGCTGTGAAACAATGGTGATCATGAAGGAGTGATTGATTCAGTTGTGTCTATTGAATACCACTTCAATATTATTGGTAGAAATGTTACCTCCTGAATATACAATGATTAGATGTAAGAGTAGATGAGTAAAGTTATCATTAACAAAGAGGTGCATTTTGGAATTTCATCGCTGTAAATAAATTTCTGTCCAACCGATGTCACATAAACTTTGATTTAATGTTGTAAAATCAAGTGAATGTGCGTGCGTTTTTTATCCTATTTGTTTGTTAATAAGGACCAAACGTTGCATAACTCGTGTCACTTAATCTAAATAAATATTGTAGGTCGTGTTTGACGTGGATTTTTTCAACTCATTCGCATGATACTTTTTATATAATGCAGTCGAATCTAAGCACTCGTTTGTCTTACCAATTCTTATCTGTAAACGTAGGAATGAGATTTTGGAATATCTTAGTCAAGTCTAGTACGGAACTGAATTCTTAAATTATGTGCCAAATGATTTTCCAAAGTTTTATGTAATATCTTGCATTACAACTGTGTATTTCACTCATTTTCTGGTAACTTTTCTTTTATTTCTGTGCGCTAGGAGTGATGATTTTATCATGTTCAGAATATTATAAGTATATATGTTCTCACTAGTTGAAAGAATAGGTCAAGTATATCTAGGGAAGTGATTTTTGTTCATAAAGTATATTAATTTAAAACTTATATTTTTGCATCTTCCTTATTTTTTTAATAGAACAAATAACTTCTTCCTCAAATATAGCATGGGTAAGTTATTATAATCCCAGTTGGAAATGTGAATAAAAATTATGTTATTTTATGTAATGTAAGCAATAACAATTGATCAATTAGACATATATTATAAACCCCATCAAATTGGTTGATACTTTGAGATAAGCAAAAAAAGAATGAAATTGTGTATTCTTTGTAATTTTTGAGTAAGTTTACATCAAAACATTTATTATGTTCTCTGCCTTGAAATGATCTTTCTTTAATGTTCTGTGATTAACAGTAATTTAAAAAAAAAAATTACCTAAATGTGTTAATAAAACCAAAGCAAAATAATTATGGAGTTCCATTCAATTTATATTTCTGAGAGTATTAGTCTTATAGATACCGTTGCGTTTTAATCAGACTATACCTCTTTCAAAGAAGAGTATGCTATGATGAAATGTGTACATATACACATAAGAAAGAATAATTGGTTATTGTACAGTAGTTCAAAGAGTATGATGTAACTAATAAAGAAGTAATTCCAACTATTGCGTTTTTACTCATTAACCCCAGCGATTCAAGCTCTTCTTTGAAAAATGCCCAATAACCCTGATGCACGGATATTCCTTTCAGATTTGAAAATAACTTGATTGATCAAAATGTTTCAATTTGCTCTACTATATTAGGATCTTAATTATTGGGTTAGAATAAATAAGCTCATGGGATGTTGAGCTCATTTAGTAACAAATAATTGAGAAAAATAATTATTTTGTATAAAATACCAATACTTTATTTTTTAATCGACTATGCGTTCTGCATTAATGCTTTCGATATGTACACATGTCTGGTGGCATTTACAAAGTAAAAGTTGCGACTATACTTTAAACGCAGTTATAGCCTACAAAAATCCAAATTTAAAACAACGCATTTCCAATATTCCGTTCAGTAAATTCGGCTATTCTCATACGAACAATCGGTATGCAAGACATTCGATGAAATTATTTCTTCTGAACTGTATTTTGATTTGTTTGATTTTAAATAGTAATCAAATAGAAGATCAAGTACGCATGTAGTATTTGAGGTATATAAATGGTACAATTATCGTGTATTACGCTGGAATTTTCGTTCCGATTAGTGTAGGTAGTTTTTTACAATCAACAAATGATACGACGTTTCTCAATTAAACCGCATGGTTAAATGCATGTAAAGATTCGAATAAATAAACAAGATTTGGGGCTATTATAGAAGAAACATTTCAAAGTCGAACATTGCTTTAATTATGATGGAAAAAAGTTTGAATGTGTAAAAATTACCGTAAGTGATTTTTCAAAGATTTTCTTCCATTCAGAAATGAGTAGATTATTTGTTTGATACATTTACAAAAATTCATAAAACACAAGATTGTATAAATTAATAGAAATTTCTTTGACAAAAGAAAAATTGACTTTGCATGTACAAGGCCTGCTTTTGTCGTCCACACGCATTAACAGTCTCAAAGGGCTTCGATCTATGCTCCATTATTAATTTTATTTCCTTGTAATCTCTTGCTAGAAACTCTTCGGAGAAGTAAAGAGTTGTAGTTTTTAAAATGCTAGTCGTACTTAATAGGATTTTGTTACCGTTTGTTGTCGAAGCAGTGGTTCTCCAGCAAGATAAAGAGATAAGGCACGATATTTTCTTCTTTCTATGCGATAATTGGAATCCGCACAATTGATCATGAAGAAAATTCATTTTAACGAATGTGTACAGAAAATTCCTGCTTACGAGAGCCACCGCATGGACGTTCGTGTGTGATGGATTTACAATTTTTTCCTAAGTCTACTTCGTCATATAAAAATAAGAATAGAGACGAAGGTTTGCGTTTTACGTATTTACGCACGCTCATTTTCCGGGTTCGTTCTATAAATTATTGTACTAAAATTTGGCTATGACAGTGTGCATAGAAAGTTACTAGTTTTCTTCGTTCTGACACTGGGTATTTTACAACGGAGAGACTGATGGACGCTTATTGAGGATCTGATAAATCCCTTGAATGAGAATTTGTAAATCTCGAACTGCTTCAATCAATCCGTGAACAATGTTAATGTTTATGAATTGAATTCCGAGGCACATAATATTCACCACGAAATATCAACAAGCAAGATCCTCAAAACAGCGAATCATACATTTTCTAATGTTTCACATCTTTGGGATAAAAATCGAAGAAAATTGCACGAGGAATAAACCATCGTTTTTCGTGTACGTCGTCTCTCCGCTTATTTTCAACTCCGTATCTATCTTACTACACTTTTTCATTTGTTTCATTTTAAGTACTAACCAGTTCTCTAAACAGTGCAATTCTTTTTCACATTTTCTCGTTTTCGCTTAATTCGATATTCTTGAAGACAAATATACAGCATCGATTTTCTTCATTCTTTCAGTTTAGCTATCTACAAACTTACGGTTCCTTACCTCTTAACTTATTTTATAACTTACGCAATCTAAAGTGTTTATTTACAGCGCTTATGAAAAAAAAGAAACACTCAATCTCATTCATTTTCTCAAACTCTTGACCCGAATTGTGTAAGAATATATATATATAATAAAAAAAATTAAACACGATTTTTCATCAGTATATACAAAAATGCAGAACATTTCTTTTAATTTCAATATGCCAAACAATCTTCATTCTTTGTAATATAAAAAAAAAAGAAAGAAAAAATGAAAAGTGTGTAAGAAACATCCAATGATGTAATTTGTAAAAAATGTATTATGTGCCGATACTTCATCATGAAAATCAAAACAAAAATGGATATCACACGATGAAAATCTTCATAGCATTATTATGTAAAAGATCTATGAACCAAAATAATATTGTGATATATGAAGAAAAACGGATAATTTCTATCTGCAAATCTCTCCTTAAAGTTTTAGAACTGACCTCTTTTTCTATTGAATTATCGTTTTTTTTTGTAACAATGTAAATCTTTTTTCAACATGCATACGATCTACACTTCGCAACGCTCTTCTAAACATTCGCTCTTATTTAACGTAGGAACCGAGTAGAACGAGCGAAAATGCCGTTTCTTTACTCTCGAATTATTATTTGCATTAAAAATTTTTTTAGTCTTTTCATAATCGAAAACAGTTGCACGCGCGCATTAATGAACGTTAACTTAAAAAATCGTGCGCCCTCGCAAGGGATTGTTTCTCGATCGCCGTAATATATCCGCTAACATTCGCTTAATCGTAATAACGTATGATAATATTATCAATAGTATTAATAATTAATAAAATAATATTACTTACAGTAAAGATAATAGCAATAACGTGATATATATATATATACAAAACGCTAAATGACTCGATATGACTATTTGCATTTTTCGTTTTTTTCGTGTGCAATCCTTGTGTTTGCTTTTTCTCAATCTTCTCTCCGATGAACAGTGGTTGCATCAATGCCGTTGACAATTTTTTTCAATCATTAGTTTTTTTCATTTACGACAGTTAAAAGAGATTTAAGTGTACCCTTAAATGTTATAATGTGTAAAGCGTATTGCATTGCCTTCCCCCAGCACGTCTCCCAATTACAGTTTCTTTATCGCTTGCACATTACTGCCGCATGTTTTGTTTTTCTGTTTTTTTTCCTGCTTAAAATTTTCGAAAGCTGCGCCGAGGCGATTCTTCCTTCCATTTACCACCTCTCGTCCTACACATTTTAATACTTATCTTGCATAAAACTCGAGAAAATATCGAGAAAATAATAATAGCAAAAAAGTCTTGAGTGAAAAAGTCTATAAATCTTAATCTTCGGTATGAGGATTTCAAAATGCGGTTATCCCCAGTATATGACTTATCAAAAGCTTCTCTGGTCTTAGTTCTATTCTTACGAATCTTTGTTATACCATCATTACAAAAAAAAAACATCCATGAGTATCTAACCTCTTGCAGATGCCGTACAAAGTCTTGAACGCGCAGCAGTCAATTGCGAAAAGGAGGACTGCTGTCTCCTCTAAAAAAAATCGAGGAAAACTTTTTTCGGTATCGATAAACGAATTAGAAAAGACGTAAAAGAACTAGAAAAGTCGCGTTGTTTGAATAAACCAGTACTCAAAAAATTCGCACGCGGGTTTGTCGGAGGACGTGGGGCGGAGCGAGAAGGCGAGGCGTGTCGTACCCCGGGCTCGTGAGCTTTCTTTCTTCTAATCAGGAGGCGCATTTGCCGTGTCTTCGTCTTCGTTTGCCGGTTGCTGCTGGTTCTGCTGCTCTTGGTGCTGCTGTTGCTGTTGCTGCTGCTGCTGAGCTTGTGAATCTAGAAGTGGATGTCCCTCACGTCGGTCGGCGTCCCCGCCTTCTCGTGCTCCATCATTTTGTCCTGGGAGAGGAGAGCGTCCTGGTCCCCCAAGGACCTCTGCTGCCCCCCCATAGGCGAGACGTTGCTGTTTTGGTAGTCTGACTGGGCGCTAACGTTCACCCCACCGCAGCCGGTGCGCACCATCTCTTCTATCTGCTCCAAGCAGCTTCTGAGGTAGTCCTGAAACAAACAAAAATTGCACATTCAACTACTGAAGATTATCGAATTATCTTCTACGATGGTTACACGCGTGCGAACGGAGATTCCTCTGAAATTTTACGATCGTGCATTCTAATTAAGATCTTGAAAAATTAACTCCGATAACGACGAGACGGGGGACAGCTATCAAAACGTGTAAAAGCTGCTCATTACGTAAGATTGTAATCGAAAATTATAGGATAAGCGGGCGAGAGGAAAAATTGAAGAGGTAATTACGTCACTTGACAAAGCGATCGTAATATCAATGACGGAAGCTAAAAGAAAAAAGACGGTAAGAAAATAAAGGCACGTAAACAAAAAAAAGGTGTAAAAAAAGAGGAAAAGAAGCGAAGAGAGTACGAGATGTGTCGCGTAGGCAGTTAATATACTTGTTTAAGGTTCTCGCGCCATATAGCACGCGAGACGTGTGCAAAGTATAAAATAATTTCCAAAGTGCCGAGAGAGCCCCGCGAGCCGGAGCCACTTAACGAGCTGTGCCGCGCCTCGTGGTGAGCTATGTTTTTTGGCGAAAGCATGTGCTCGGCACCTGCCATGATTCTCGTTCTCTCTCTCTCTCTCTCTCTCTCTCTCTCTCTCTCTCTCTCTCTCTCGTTAGCAGCAGCTATACATGCGTGGCTCTCACCAACACACACGCACACACATGCATGCATATATATGTATATACATGTATACGTGTACGTGCGCTCGGCGATACGCGTCGAATATACACCCGCTTCGCTATCGCTCTCGGCTTGGCTGCTCGCGTCGTGAATTCTTACGCTCTTCCACTCGGCGGCTCGACCGACGACGAGCCGTCCAAACGGTTCACGTCCAAATCCTAGGGGGGGACCGTTCGATCAACATGGGCAAGAATATTTACCGGTTCGATGGCGGTGATGCGGTGCAGCTCGTTGAGTAGCCAGGCCAGGCTGTAGCCGCTCTTGCCCGTCCAGTCGAGGCCGTGCAGGGCCGCTGCCACCGAGGCCGCCGCTATCATCGACGGCGTGTACATCGTGAACTTGTACTCTGCGAAAAGGAGCAAAAAACACAATGGGTCAGTCGGGGTGTCCAATCTTCCCCACCTCGGCGGGTTTAAAGGCCCCCGGGGGCACATTATCGTTCCGAGCAGCGCTGCGCCCAATGTCGCATTCCATCGTTTCGTGCTGATCTGCTCGCTGTGCCCGCGACCAACGACGCACGGCCGCACATACACATGCACACACGTGCCACCGACTCGATTCTACCGCGAGCGGCGACATTTTCGCAGTCCTTTTCCACCTGACCACGTATTCCCGTTGGGAAATCGTTCGCCCCAGGCCCCGTGCGCTGCTCACGTAATCGTGACTCAAGTGGGTCAGGGTCACGGAGACGGAGACTATTTCGGATACGAATTATAAGAAGCCGAATCGACGAGCCGCTGCGTGCTCTATACGGGGAACATTCCCCCGCGCCGTGGAATTTCCGCGCGCGAACGCAAGCGAGATTCGAAACCGCCGACGACTGCAGCCAACGCGGATTCGTATAATCGGGCCGTCGAGGAATCGCGGGGCCAAAGAAACAACGAATTTTGAGAATGCCATCGGAATTTCTCGGATCTAGAGACTCCGGAGTGGGAGAAAAAGAATACCGACCGTACCGCGGGTGCAATATGTAATAAGCGCGCCTCGGCCGACTGGACCGTATCTGCATGCCCGTGTAGCTTTTTTCAACACTCGAACTACCGCGCCGGCCACCACCGGGCATAACGAGCTTGGTGGCCCATTCGGGCGTTTAAACGGAGCCGAGGAATTGAATATATAGATACAGAGGGAGAGGCGGGACGGAGGGGGAGAAAGAGAGAAGATATATGGTCCAGGCGAAAAATGAGCAGAAGAAAAGCCTTCTACTCCGGCAGAGAGAGAGAGAGAGAGATTTAAAGGTCTCCTCAGAATATTCAATTCATCGGTCGATACGGATACTCGTCGGCTATCTGCGTTGGTCTTGAACTACGCCAATCGAACGGAAGTCGCAATCAATAGTTACACAATTCACCGATAAAAAGTAATCAGCCCTTGGAAAGGGAGGATGCGGCGAATGGCGACGCGAGTGAGATGGAATAATCATAGTAGGAATGTTGATTTTGGACTCACCTCTGGCGCTGAGTGCTATGAAGGTCTGCGCGTGCCGCCTGACCATCCGCGAGTCGATGGAGCGTAGGTCGAGGGGCAGCCGCGCGAGGATGTAGAGCAGGAAGTCGCCGGGCGTGACCGCCGACAGGTCCCACTTCAGCTTCGACACCACCAGCTGTTCCCACCTCTGCAACACAAAACACATGCCTCGCGTTACAATCGCGCACTCTCGCTCGATCACTGCACATACCGTCTGCAGCGGGCAAAAAAAACTGCATGGTCCGCGGGGCTGGTCGGAAGGGGCGGCTCCAAGACCGATGTACACGCGAAACTGGTTCGGCCAACGGAAAGGAGAAAAAAAAAAGGGGGACACGGGCGGCGGCAGCGGGAGTTTTGCGCCGCGCTCTCGCTTCAATTTCTAATCTGCCTGAGAACGCGAGCTGGTGCGTATATGTGCCCCGGCCGCCGAGAGGGACCGCCGCCGCCGCCCGGCAAAAAGCCGTTTCGCCCGAGCGACGAATTACGAAACGTGCGCACACACATAGGCGGGTATATCGCGTCGACGCTCGGTAGATACTCCTGCGAGATTACGCACACGCACGCACTCGTATATACGTACAGCGCGATTACGCCGTGCAACGGTGCGTGGCGCACTTTCTCGGGTTCGTTTATCGATCGGCCCGCGTGTACCCGGCCAATTGGCACGTACGTGCAGGGACTAGTGCGCGCGTGGCACGCGGCTGCAGTGCTCGCGCCCTCGCCACACCTGCGCCCGATTTATATCCGAGGTGTAATCGATGCTCGAGCGCAGCCGACCGAGCGCCAGCCGCGGGAAAAGTCACATTTCGCCAACGATTTTTTCCTCGCCCTCCGCCCTTTATCTGCAACGACGCATCGAGTAATTTCACCGGGGAACCGTCCGCGTCGGTTTCATTGCCACTCCGAAAGTATCGCTTTCCTCTATACGCTATACGGCAATATCCTATGACCGCGCGAGCGGCACGGCCTTTTACATTCGGATTTCACCTTGGATCGTTTCGGTTCCACGCGGTAGCATCGTACTACTACTACTACTACTACTACTACTACTACTATCATATATACTGCTGAGAGGCGGCCGCGGCGCGGCGGGGCGAGAAACGCTGCTAAAAGGAGCACGTGTTGCCGTTAATGCTCAGCTGGCCTTGCGGGCGGCAAATTAAAGATGGCCCGGCTGTGCGCATGAAAAACATTCCTACTCGATGCGTCGAGCCGTGCGCGCGGGCAAGTCGTCGAAAATTTCAACATTGTATATGTACATATTGGTGTAGAAGTTGAAAAGCAGCGAGCGACGTAGATACGCGCGTACAATGTTTTCATACGGCCGCGGCTGATGAATAAGTGCGAGCCAATTAATTACAAGCTGTATACACTATTTCGGGAGAGATTCAGATTCAGATTCAGATTGATTTTTTATTGTCTGTACATTATGTTATAGAGAGAGAGAGAGAGAGAGAGAGAGAGAGAGAGAGAGAGAGAGAGAGAGAGAGAGAGAGAGAGAGAGAGAGAGAGAGAGAGAGAGAGAGAGAGAGATAGATAGATAGATAGATAGATATGTTTTTATTGTATAAGTTATACAAAATTCATATTTACAAAAATATCAGTCTTCTTTTTTAAAAATAACGGTCACTTAACTAAAACATTGTTTTTACATATCATCCTTGTCAATCATAGTAAAATTCGTAAACTAATTATCACAGATAACGAGTCAGTATTGGTATAATAATAATTGTACAGCTGGTCATCATGTATTCAGACAAATGGTCATCGTAAGGAACTTTATAAAAGATGTTAAGGTCATTCATTTAATTCTAAAAAATACTTTCTTACGGAACGTTTGAAACTTGACAAAGACGGCAGGTTTCTATCCGAGGACCGAAGGGAGTTCCAGAGGTGCGCTGCTTGCACCTGGAATGAATTTAGTCCGAAAGTATTCCTCATTTTGGGGACCGAGAGTTCCGGTGCATCACCCCTGGAGGGCCTAGTGGACACATACCTAGTGAAGAGGCTCAGTAGGTATTTCGGTTCACGGATGCGCAGGATCTTGTACAAAAGTACAGCCATGAAATATTGCCTCCTTATATCTGTGCGCAACCAGCCCAGCTTGGCCCTATAAGGAGTGATGTGTTCGTCCCTCCTCACACCAAAAACATATCTCACACATGAATTTTGCAGTACCTGTATTCTTTGTTTTTGTTCTTGAGGTGCGTCAAGGTATACCGCAGAACAGTAATCGAGATGAGGGAACAGCAGAGCCATCGATCTCCAGAGAGAGAGAGAGAAATATAGATAGAGAAAAAGAGAGAGCGAGAGCAAAGAAGATTTTGCTACTCTACATTATCATAAGCAAACATGAGAAGCAGCAATCAGAATTAGGATAATGACGTTAATCAGCGGATCGGTATAGAGCGCCAGCCAGTTATACAGATAAGCGATTCTCGCGCTCGTTATATACTGTAACACCAGCCGAGCTACTGGTCGTATATGCTGTATTCCGAATCCGCGAAAACAACTGACCGTGAATCGAGACTCGCATGCGCCCTCAGCGAGTTTTATTACAGGACGTGAAAATTACGAACGATGCGCGCGCGCGCGCGCTGCAATGCTCACCGCGCTGTACACGAGCGATTTTCGCGATAAATGAGCCGAGTAATCATGCATTATGCATGGCGGCGAGTAAAAACTAACACCCCGCGTTACTTTATTAGTTTTAATTGAATTGAGACGTGGCTGTGTACAGGGGCGAGTCTTTATACGACCCTCGGTAGACAAATCGTCGTTCGACATATTGTTAATCTTCATCGGGCAATAGATGACGAACGTTGAGATTGTCGTAATGATGTTTTTCGCCTCGATTGAAAAATCCGTTTCGGAGCTGCGTCCGTCGTGCGGTGTGGCTCTGAAAGCGTCCGGGAAATCTAATTCGGCTCATTTGCCGAGCACAAAGGGCTCGCGTGAGCTTTTTTTCCCCCAGACGAGGTCGTTCTCGCGGCTGGAAGCTACTCTCGAGACAATTTTGACGATGTCGTAACGCGAACTTTCCTTCCTGACATTTCCAAACACATTCTCTCTCTCCCTGCCAATGAAACTCGAGCTCGTACGTATACTTTGGGCGTAATCGTGCCTACAGTAATTCATCGATCCGACATTTTGTTGGTGGGTTTGCAATCGGAGCATCAGCGTATGTTATATACTGCGACGAGCCAACTCAGCGATACTCGGAAGTGACGAATAAACGAACCGTCTTCGCAAGAGCTGAGGCGGGCTATACGAATTCGAGCTGAGTTATCGCGCGCGAATCAGGTGCACGAGCTGTGTTGGCAAGTTTTATTTTGGAGAAGGGGGGTGGCTCGTTGATTTCACACTAAGTACACTATAGAGAACTAGTGCGGAAAGACAGTGGGAGACAGAGAAAGAGAGAGAGAGGGCCCAATAGAGAAAATGCGTGCGAGAGCCGAGCGGACAATAGGAGTGTGCGCGGGCGCGTGTACCTGAAGCATCCGATGCCGTTCCGAGAAGCGAAATCCGATTTATCTGGCCGCGGCGATACCCGAGAGGGGCACGAAATACTCTCGCGATTTGGCGGCGGCGGCGCCTCGCTCGCTCACAAAGCCAAGGTGTTTACCATTCCGTCCCACAATAAAAGAGCCGAAAGAACGGGAGGCATTATAGGTGTGCGTATACACACACACACACACACACACACACACACACACACACACACACACACACACACACACACACACAACTAGGAGAAGGTAACCGGAGGAATAGTGGAGGATCGCGCAAGGGGAAATCGGGCGAGGGAGTGGGGTGCGGTCCCCGGCGCGTTGATAAGCCGGTCTGCTCGCGCGCGCGCGCGCGGCCACACGTTACCCAATTTCTCACGAATTACAGTTGCCAGCGGAGAGGAAAAAGAGGAGGAAGAAAGAGAAAAAAGTTGCCAACTGCCGATTCTTTTCTTTCGTTCGCACGTACCCGAACGACGTGTGTGCGCGCGCGTGAGTATACACGCGGGTACGTTGGGTGCGCGAGACCAGGCGGGATATGTGGAAAAAGAAATTTCGCATGTGGGACAAAGGGCCCCCCGAGCTATTTCGCAAAGTCGCTCTTGAGAATTGCGGCTCGTCGTGCAGGGGTTCCGGCCGAGGGAGCGTCAGCGTCTACAATGCTCCCCCTCGGAAATCGTCGCCCGTCTCCCAAGTCAAAGTTGCAACCCCCTTCGGCCGAGAGAGAGAGAGAGAGAGAGAGAGAGAGAGAGCGAGCGGCGCGGTTGAGAAAGCGGCTTTCACCGCTACGCAGCGCTGGGGCTCGCGAGAGAGCAGATGTGCAGCGCGGCATAGGGACAGCGCGCGCGCGCAGCGTTCCCGGAACGGAGGGTGCCGCCGGGCCCGGCGACACGACAATGAGGCCCCCGGATTCCGGGGCCAGCCTCCGGGGGCCCCTTTCATTAGCCTCTGCCCCTGTGTGTGTGCGTGTGTGTGTGTGCGCGCGCGCGCGCGCGAGCGTCTTTGTTGCGCGCGATCTCGACCGACTGCGCCGCGCTACTACCCTCTATGCGCCGATGGAAAATTTCGCCGAGCTGTTAGAACGACCTCGCGCGCGAATCACTCGCGATTTCTCGCCGACTGATCCAATATTGACCCCCCGATCGTTATTAATAATTCCGCAGAGATCCGAGAGAGAGGAGCCCGAGCTGCGGTAGCTGCTAACGCCGGCGAGGCCAGATAAGATAGCGCCGGCCGCGTGTACGCCCGACAATTCGTACTTTTTTTCTCCTTTCTTCCCCCCCGAGTTATATCAGAGACGCGTTCAGCTTGGCGAACGCTCGCGAGGCCGCGCGTACGTGGCAGAGGAAATACACGCGGACGATCGTCGGGGCATCTGCAGCAGCGCGCGGCGCGTTACGATGCGGGTGGGACCGCGCATGTCGCTATAAAAACTTCCACGAACGATCTATCGCCGCAGATGTTGCGCGGGGGCTTTTTCTCCTTGAGACAAGGAAAAACTCGATCCACCAAGCTCGCGCGAGCGATCAATTTCCGGCGCGAGCACTTCCCGACCCTGTGTGCATCTCCAGCAACGCGGGGCTGGTGGTTGACGCGAGCCGAATCCAACTGGCCGTGTATATAATCACGTATCCGCGCGTTCCAGCTACTTGGCCCGGCCCGAAAATCGGCGTTGGAAAGTCGGGCTGTGCCCGCGCGGCCTCGACGGGTCAGCGGCCTCCCCCAAAGACCCGTGTGTACGCGCGCGTGTACGCGTGCGTATGTACGCGGCTCGGCTCGGCTCGGCTCGGCTCGGCTCCTCGAGGCCGCCAAAGCGACGAGCTCTCCAAACGCAAACGACGTTTCTCGAGCGTGCCACACACGTATACAGCGGCCGGCTCGTCCGCGCGTGTATACACACAGCCGCGAGAGCGTCATTGTGAATCGGGCGACGAGCGATTGCCGGGGGAACCCGGGCCATTGCTATTCTCAACCGAGCACAGCGCGGAAGTGTCATTTTTTTGTTCTTCTTCGCTGGTAGCCGGAAAAATTATCGCGAGCAGCAGCTGCCGGTCGGATTTATCATAGGTTCGATTATGCGGAAGCCGCAGAGAGCTCGCGTATGCTCGCGCATTGTTATACTCGGCGCGCTGTTTGCCCGGGGAGATAAAAAGGCGAATGGGGAATCGACACCAATACGAGCCCGGCTGCTGCTACGGCGGGGCCCACCCAAAACACCCTCGTTTCGCTACGGTCACAATGAAAACACCGGGGCTCGGGGACGAGGCGCGGAATAATGAATCGCCGCGTATATGGATACACGAGCGCCGTATGTCGGCCCCCGAAAATCCGTCAGGGGGAAAATGGTCCAGGTGAGGATGAGGAGGTGGTATACAGAGCGGCGTCGTCGTCGGCGGCGGCGGCGGCGCAACAACAATGAGATGAAAAACGCGCAGATGCGCAAGGTGCGCAACAGGTCGCAACATCTGTTGGCGGCGGATCTTTTTCTGTCATTACCGCGCCAGGAAGGAGATATACACTCGCGTATATGCGCGTGTATATAAACACATGCTGACGCACGCCGGCAAGATTGAGAGAGGAGGCAGGTGGAGGGCGGTATAGTGTATGTCTCGAATTGGAGCGCGCGCGCTCGCGCTGCCAGTGTAATTGCCGAGCGGCACCTGCAGCCGCCTGCACGTCCGGCCACCTATAACCGATCGGGCGCATTTTCGCGAGCGCGCGTGCCGTGTTGTTTGCCCGACGCTCCGACGAGGGGGAGGCCGCGCGCGAGCCGGCTTATTACACGGCCAGGCTTCGTTGGCCACGATATTTATGGAAATTAATGCGCCTCCGCGCGTATGTACGGCGGCGCCTGATGAGCCGCGCCAACAGCCCCCCGTTGTACGTGCATTTCACCGTTTAACCGCTTGTACATCGGCCGCCGCGACACTACCGGTTAATCCCCGAGCCGCTGCACACGTGTTCACTCCGCAGCCCGCCTGTGTCATAACGAGCCGCTCAAAACAAACCGCGGTGTAATTGCGCTCGAGCTTCACGAGTTTATCCTATTGTTGCATTGGGATCGAGTTTACATCCAACGAAAAAGAGCCGATGCATCCAATTAAGCGAAGGAAAGGAAAAAAGAAGCGAACGTACAATTAGGCTTCGTTAAAAAAAAAAGCGAGGGTAAATTAATCAACGACGGCAAACGAGCCCGGCCCCGGAAAAGCCCACTCCATCCTCGAAAGGGCTTATCCGAGAAGCAATGGATTCGAGGTATACAGAGAACGCAACAAGTTCGACGCGTGCGCGTAACAGGCCTGCAGCGTCTGCGCGTGCGGACTCTGCGGTGCAGCTGTCGCCCGGTGCAGCGGCCACCTGGCCCCTCACCTCTCACCTGCGCCAGCCGGCCCGTAGCTCCGTCTCTGCCGCTCGCTGCTTGCGCTCCCGTTCGCTCTCTTGAAAAACACGCGATTCCAATCTCGCGAAATTGCGAGTCGCGTGCCGCGGCAGGTGTCTCTCGGCCGAGCCGCGCGCGCGCGCAGCTGGGCCGAATAAGTAGCGCGCTACCCTCTCGTGGAAAGTGTGATTTTTGCGTCGGCCGCGCGCAGGGAAAACACAGCCGCTCTTTGTGCGCCGACCACGGTTGTACACGCACGGGGACAGGGGGGGAACGAGAGCGAGGAGGCGCCAATGTGACCGGCGTCGAATCGGGCTCGGTACACAAGCGCGAACCGTATATCAATGACCCCCCTTATCTACGTGTGGAAAATGTCCGTGGCGCCGATAGTACGCACACCGCGTTTTTCGCTACTCCGCGACCGAAATAAAACCGCGTGGGTTATTCCCGAGGTGCGTTCGTAAATCAGTCGCGTGTCATCCCGGATCGAAACGAGAGAGAGGCTTATCGCGACTCGGTTTCCCGCAGTTGGCCGCCCAAATTTAGCTGTCCGAGGCGGAAAGCACAAGCGGCGAGGCTCGGCACAATTGCGAACGACGCAAGCCCAAGGCCGGACGCGCCACATCGCCGGCATCTCTCCGAGCAGATTGCAGCGGGGTATCAAATCCAACGATAAATCATTCGGCGATCGAATTCCAAAGCGAGATCGCTGGCTGCGCGCGCGCCGGCTCCCTTTCATAACAACGGCCGCGCACGAGTATAATCGGACGCACCGCACACGGCGCTCTATATACACTATGAGAAGATTTTTTTCCTTCGAATTTTTTTGCTGCGTGCCCCTGAAACCGCGATACACACACGCACACAATCCCGTCAGCTATACAGAAGAAGTGGGTGTGTGCTGGTAATGCGAAAAACTCGTTTGACGATCGGTCACACGCAGAAGCCGTGCATCGTGTACGCGATAGAGTTGATACGCGGTGCCAGTCCATGGACGTATATTAATACGCCACGGAACAAACGGCTGATTGAGAATTGCTTCAAACTTATATGCTGTATTTCGGAGTTTGCGAGCTGGATATACTTAATGGCAGGCCTGAAAATAGTTTCGAGCCGGGCTGCGTCATCGCGATTAGAATCCCGCGCCACTTATGTATACGGGCCGCTCTCTCCTCGTCCGCTCGCGCGCGCGCGTGTGTGTGTACGCGCGCAAGTGTGCGCTCGTGTGCGTGTAGAAGAGAGAGAGATAGAGAGAGAGAGAGAGAGAGAGAGAGAGAGAGGGCTGAGCCAGGCTGGAGATTTATGCCAGTGCGAAAATCGCATCGCGAAAATAGATACTGGGGGGGCGTTTATCCGTGGACGCCACGTGGACCTGCTCCGTCTGCCGTGTCGACCTTGCGCCGCGGTTTAAAAATCCCCGAGACAATAGAGAGGAGATCGAAGAACGAAAATCACCTTGGATTTGGCGGCGCGCCGATAAGGCGTATCTCCCAAAACAACCGCTATCTCGCATTTGAAATTCCGAATAATCGCTCGCTCGCTCGCTCAAAGAGCCGTACACCCCGGTGTAAGTATGTGTCTCGCTCGGCGACAACAGCCGAGGCTACATGTGAAAACGAATGACGAGGCAGCGGCGACTCGACGACGCTCACCGCCGCATCACCCGAGTCGAGTTGCAAAATCACGAGTCCGTTGCGCGGCTGGAACGCGCGCATATGCGACGTGGGCATCTCAATGAGTCCCTCGAAGATTCGACGATCCGATCGATGTCCACGCCGCGGCGTTTCCAATCCGAAAACGCCGATTGAAAAGAGCCGACAGCCGCAATAACGAGTCGGTGTGTGTGTGTGTGTGTGTGTGTGTGTGTGAGAGTATATATACGCTTAATGAAGAGTCGCGAAGTCGAGGGAGCATCGTTAATGAGAATCGGGCGCATTTCTTTTTTTTTTTAAACAATCGCGTCGCGACGATGAATGGTTTCGCATAAGTTTACGCACAAGCGAGCATCCATTGTTATACTCGTGAATGAAGCTCCCGCGGCTCGCGAGACGAGATATTCGTATATATGTAGGATAGCAGGAGAAAGCCACGCGGCCGCGAGCTGCTTTTGCTCGGGGGTACATCATAATTGGAGAGCGGATCGACCGCTTCGTAGCTGGCTTCGTAGCTGGTGTACGTGGGGGGCCGGCCGATTGCTCGGCAACATCTGCCTGTCGGCGACTTTGGAGACAGAGGTGAAATGGGGCATGTATATAATAAAAGTCGGTACTCACCCATAGGTCATCGTGCGTGATGGAATTGTCTGTGTAGAAGACGAGCATGTCAGCCGAGAGCGGCCTGGGCTCCCTGAGCTTCGAGGCGAGCAGCAGGCACGCGGTGCCGAGTAGCTGTAGCTGCGACTTCCTGATCGGGCAGATGCTGAGGAACCTGTCCACGTAGTTCATCGACAGCGGAAACACCTCCTCCTGGCACTTTTGTTCCTCGCATACCTGCGCCCACCACGGGCCCAACCAACAAAAAGCTTGAGCGTGAGTCTGGGCGACATATGGCCGGCGCACGCGCACGCACGCACACACACGACCGACCGACCGACCGACCGACCGAGCGGAAGCGGCCCAACGCGCGGACGCTAAATCCCACCGCCTTCTCTCTCTCTCTCTCTCTCTCTCTCTCTCTCTCTCTCTCTCTTGCGTGTGTGTGCGCAAGAGTGTATGTGTACGCGTGTACGCAGGAAGGAGAGCAAACGCATGAATTGCGCCCTCCAATTCCCTCTCGCATTGTTGCCCGATGTACGCGCCGAGTTTTTTCCTTTTTTTTTCACTCCCTTCCTTTCCCAACTCGCGGACTATTGCGGATGCGCCGTTTAAAAGCTCCCGCGAGTGCCCGGCGGGGTTAAAGGGATGTTTGCGCATTATTATACATGCAGCAGCCCGCCGCAGAGATTTCCGGAGTCTTGAGTTTCACGCGCGGCTTTGTTGCACTGCAGGCGTACGTACACCCGGCCCCGGGGCGGCGCGCGAATTTCCAAGTCCAACCCGCGCAGCTGCCCGTCTATCCGCTGCAGCCGTCGTTCGATTTCCGCAGCTCGCTCGCGAGCAAATCCACCGGAGACGTGGCGAATCGTAGCGACGACGACGACAACTCGGGGTTGGGGGTCGCGATTTTGACGCGGGCGGAGTATCCCTCGAGCGGCAACGAGCGTACGTACGCGCGTATTAACTTAGGTGTAGCATGTTGCGCTGCACATGTAGCCCATGTGTTCTGTTGCGCGCGGCTCTCGCGCCCGCGCACGCCAAGGTCACTCTTACAAACCGTGCGCTCCGCCGGCCGGCTCTCCCATTCTCTCTCTCTCTCTCTCTCTCTCTCTCTCTCTCTCTCTCTCTCTCGCTCTCGCTCTCCCGGCCCCGCGCCATGCTCGCGGTTGCGTAAACGCTCGACGCGAATTTCAGAGCAAGCGAATAAAATCAAGTCCCTCTCTCTCGCTCGCCCTGCCCCCCGTCTTTGTCCGATCGATCGGCTGTATCTGGGCTCTCGGGTGTTTTGAATATACATACCTACGCCGCGCGAGCAAGTAAACCGAACCGAGACGTTTAAAGCGCCCGAGCTTTTGTTTCGATCGCGTGCCTCGCCCGCACAGAGGTTAAAGGGATAAATAATTTTTTTGCCCCGGTCATTCATGATTCACGTGATACGAACACGCGTATTTCGAATCGATCGATTCCAAGGAAATTACAAATGCCATAATACGTACCCGACAGACAGAGAGAGCCGCACGGGTCGTTTTAGAATCGGCTGATTTCTCGGAGCGCGGATCGAGCGCGCGCGAGTGATTATTCGGGCGAGTTTCGGGCGAACGAGCGCGCAGGAGAGAGAGGGGAAGAAAGTTGGCGAGGAAGCGGAGTGTGTGTTAGTGTGGGTATATGCACGCAACGTCAAAAAAGTGAGGCTCGCCGAGTTGTAAAGCCGACACGTCGAGTATAGGCTCTGTCCGATAAAAAGAGATAGCGCGCGCGCGCGCGCGGCGAGCGAGGGCAGAGCTGCGCGAAGAGGAAGCAGCCGAGACATCGCTGAGGCAGGCAGGCGGCCCCGCGCTCGCTGCGATCCTCGGAAAAGCGTATACGCATAATCCCAAAGCGAGATATTGGAAATCGCGCACCCGGTTGGCCGTGGGCGCTTGTGTCGCGCTCGGGCCGAGCACGTGCCGCGGGTTCAACAGCCTCTCGCTCGCACGCGGCTGACAAACAAAGCCGCGGAAAAACAATCGCGAACGCGCGACACCTCTAGCACACGATGGCACCTATTGCGGTACGCGAGCGCGGCCGAGCTATTTAATGTTAAAGAGGTTTAAAAGGCTTTCCCCGAGAGACAAGGGAGAATCGGTTCGCGGAACGAGTCGGCGGCCCACGTGATTCGCCGGACGTCCGCGGCGGCGGCGGCGGCCGAGTACACTATACAGATATACACCCGTCGTACGCGTAAGTATAATTAATGCGGCTCGAGTAACGATAAGTCGGAAGAGCTTGTAGAGAGAGAGAGCGGCTGGTTGGCGGAGGCGAGAAGCGCTCCAGGTGCGCGTGGCATTTTGTGCACGTGGTGAGTTGGGCCCGACGAAGCGCTCGTAGGTATTTGTGTGTGTGTGTGTGTGTGTTTACGGGGAATGAAGAGAGGAAGTGTGCGTACCTCGAGCATCCACTCGGCGACGACCTTGCGCATGAGGGGCGATATGTCGCGCTGGACGCAGCCGAAGTAGTTGGTGCTGGTGGCGTATCGCTCCTCGCTGCGCAGCAGGTTGTGCAGCATGCGGTCGTCGGCGAGGAGGGTCGGGTCGGCGTACGCCTGCCGCTCCATCGGGGCCGTCGTCTCGCAGCACAGAAGGTCCATCGCTCGCAGCCGCCGCGTCTCGATGCAGTCCTCGTGCCCGTGTTGCTGCCGCGCGCCGTCACACTTCCATGCACACTTGTCAGCTGCGCGAGCTCTTCGACACTTTATATATCAACCACGTGTTTATCGATTTAGCAAAGACAAACAGACAGAGAGATGATGACTGCAGCCGCCAGCAGCCAAGACACACTTTCGAACTGGGGGGGGGGGGAGGGCAGGGGGGACAAATATGTTATGTATAAAAGCGACGGGAGTAACTGTGTGGGGACAAGCGCAGCTGCCGACCCGACACTGGCGGCTTACCAGGTCAGAATGCCGGATCGCCGGCTGCGCGAGCCGCCCGGACCACAGTACGCCGCGCGCGCCGCTCGGCGGCTCCGGGCCACTTGGTGGGGGCAGGGGCAGGGGGGGGGGGACCCCACGAGTTGTTGCTGCTGCTGCTGCTGCTGCTGCAGCTTGGCCCGCCGCGGGGAGGTGGAAGCCCGGCTGTTCTTTCGCGCACGCTGCACGAGCCGCGCCGTGCTCTCAGATCAGCACAATCCTCGGACGGAGGCGCGTCGCCCAGGCGTGGACCTTTAAATTTGATTCAGCTGACTTTTCGTGTATATAGATATACCGCGCGCGAAGCGCGGATGATTATCCAAATGCTAAATCTCTCTCTTTGTCCTCGCGGCGAGCACAGGAAAGTCGTTGGGAAAAGGTCTCGTTCTCGGGCGCTCTTGCCGCGCGCGAGTGACCTCATGCTAATACCATGTGTTCGACAGCTCGCGGCTTCTCTCCGCTAACCGCCGCCACGGCTACTCTCTAATAGATGGCACCGTACATTTTTGCCCGCAAATATTGCCCTCGATCTTTGGCTTGTGTTCGATGGTTTCTTTTTCAAGTTCGCTTCGCGTTTTGATTTTTTTTTTCCTATGCGGAACAGTTACTCTATACGACAAAGACAACGCTTGTAACCTGTGGGAAGATTCGGCTTGGTCGAGCGTCGCGAAACGCTTTCTCTTCATTTCCATTCGCAGTTCGACCACTAACCCGGGCACATGACTTTTTTTCGATTGCTATATACTCTTAGCTGTATTCAAAGTCGCGAAATTCGTGTTCTTTGTTTTATAACTTGATTCGCCGATTCGTAAAGCATTTTTCACCAACGATTGTCAACCAACAGAGCAAGTTGATCTAGCCGATCATTCACCCGGCGATATATTTCTCCTGCATCGTGCGAATCGAACGAACAACGTTCCTTCGATTTAATTTAGCTCGATCGCTCATGAGTCACTCGCGATATAGGTTATTTGGAATTTTTTTTATACCAATGAGAACAAATCCAGACCTGGTTGGGGAGATCGAATTTGTTGCTAATAACTCGGCAGAATACCTTTGTTCTTCCGATACAATCAATGCTAAAACTTGGAAATTGTCTTCACCAGTGCGTGGATGATATTGAGGGAACGCTGTGAGTGTATAAAACTCAACGTGATTCGTCGAGGTCAAAAAAGTCGCGTGGCCCAGCGAAGATTACGGCACGGCACTGGTAGAGAGAGGGAGAGAGAGAAGACCAAATCGCACTAATACATTTTCAAAGCGAGCCTCGTCTTCCGCCCCGGTGTTCTTGCGGCCGCAATACATGTACGCACACACGCACACGGGGATATATGTAGTCGAGGAAGAAAATCGTTCCACGTCGAAAGAATCGTACGCAGAAAGCCAGGCAAACGATAAAAAGCCGCGACACTGGTGCTGCTCTCTCTCCCTCTCTTTCTTTCTCCCTCGCTCGGAATATATATGCTTGCCATGCGCTGCTCGACGCCGCTCTGGCGCGAAATTTTCGCGTTATCTGCTGCGCGAAATCTTGGCACACGTGGAGCCTGCTCGGGCTTATCGGAAGGTGATATTGCCATCCCGATTATTTGCTCTAGATTGCTTTTGATGACTATCGTGCCGTGTATACTTATGATGATGTATTCCCGGCAGTTACGTCTCTCAACACTTCAACTTTATACATTGAAAAACTTGTGTCGAGGTAAATCGTCGTTGTATAATTATGCGATAACGATGTATCGCTCGCGAGTAGTTCTGTCCTGATAAGGAAACTACTGTAATCTCAAGATTGATACACTTCTTCTCTTCGCTTTTATTCCCCCGCGACAATACGACCATTGTCATAAGAAATTATGATTCTACGAAAGCTATTAAAACCCCTCTAGCTTCCCTAATCACTTGTAACGTATAGGTATATTGTTTTTTTCTATCCGATTCACGTCTCGTGAGAGCACGAGTAACCCGCGTTGAATATACTTGGCGAATCTTATCGATTCGTATTTATTGTACGTACGAAAAAAGTAATTTGAAGATAAACCTTGGAGTATGATTAGTAAAATTATGTCAAATCTTGTTAAAATGCACATATTCCGGGTTATCGTGACAAATGTTTCTCATTTTCCTCGTGTGCTTTGAAATTTCGTTAATAAATTGAAGAAAAAATTAACCCATTTTACGACCGACCGATTTTTTTTATTTTTTCTTCCTAATGTATGCCTTTCCGCGATTCAAATGTGAGAGTAGCCGAAGAAAACACGCTATCATCGTGATATTTAACGAGTAAAAATAGACTATTGAGGTCTACTCGCACGCACGTATCACGAGAAATATATAAATGCCGCTGGAATATAATCAAAATATCACGCGAGAGGAACGTCGAAGGCAAAATTATTTTTCGCAACAATATATGCATTTCGCGTGTATCTCGCACTCTCGAAAATGTCTCCTGGGAATGTTTCGATTCTCGCGAGCACACCGTAGACGTATATTTTTGAGGAAAGAAAAAAAGACGTCCCAGCCAGCCGAGTCAACTGCGGCATGAGGTAATCGTCGTCGTCGTGCGGGACAATATCATCTCGTGCAGTACGAAAGGCTTTCACACAAACCCTTTCCGGCAACAAGTCGACAGTCCTAAATTTAATTACAGCTAATTGGCTTGGCGCACACGCCATAAATTGGCATATAAATACATATACAGATGAAAAAGCAATTGATAGGCCGGGTAGTTGGGATCGCATCGTATTAATGAAATCCACGGAGCGCGCGGGGAGGATTGCGCTTGCGCGCGCATTTAATAAACGCACTTGGGTCGTTAGGAGTTGAAACGAAGCGATTTGCCCGAGAGCCGCAGAGCGCTCATCCGTCCCCGGTATATATACTCCGCGGCGGCACCCAGCACACACATAAATTACCCACTCACGCATAGGTTCGTGCTCCGGCGCGGCTTCTTCTTCTCTACTCGGAGGGGCCCCCGTTCCAGCTCGGCGAGAGCCCGAGCGGATTTTCCAATTAAAGGACTCGCCGATTTTCCGGCGCGATGACACGGCCGCCGACGCCGCGCGCGCAAGCGCGTCTCGGTTATTCGCCCGCCCCGAGCTATATACACGCTGTATGTGCGCACGCGCGCGATGACTCGGCCCGTGGCGGAAAAACAGCGTGGAACCAAGAATAGATTAATCTCTCTTGCCCGCGGTGATTCGGGAGAACGAAACAAGAAAAATCATCGCCCGCTCTCTCTCTCTCTCTCTCTCTCTCTCTCTCTCTCTCTCTCTCTCTCTCTCTCGGCGTGAGAAACGAGGTGAAGCAAATCCTGACAAATCGCTCGCTGTTGCTTCTTCGATTCGGTTACTTCGCGGATCAGCGAGGGTACGTATCGTTCGACGATAAGCAACGCCACAGAGGTTTTGCTAATCAACGAATAATCTTCGTTTGTCGCTTGTAACGCGTACAAATAATTTTGGTACACTTCTTCTTGGAGCGAGTAATAGCTTCATATTCGTTCGTTCGATTCAGGATAATTGCGGACATGTGACAATTTGAATACATGTAAGAACCGAGCATGTATATAGTCTTCGAACTTGTAATCGAAGCGCCAAATTATCGCAGCTCTCCAATGGAAACTTCATTAGCTGTGGGCAACGCGTATACAATCCGCGATATACCTATACATATATGGGAGAAACTGTTGGTCGCTACGTGCGATCCACGCGAATTCGTACATGATTTGGAGGTATCGCGCAGCGGGCCATGATAAACGTGCACGTGGCTATGTGGCGCCTCGGTAAAGTGAGCTGCCGCGCAGCGATAACTGGCCCAGCTTATATCTATATATACATAAGTATATAAGTATATGAAAAAGAGCCGCGCACGCAGCGGAGCTCGATTAGAGTACGAGGATATATCAGCAATGCGGGCAATTCGACGACCTCGCGCGCGCGCTCACCAATAATCGGGGGCGTCACATAGGTATATGTGAATACAAGTACCGAGCGCTGCAGTGGATCTCTGCGCCGACAGGAAAATTCCGTGATTCGCTTGGAATCGCGCGCGCGAGAGCCCGACGATCGTTTGCTCAGACCCAGCTATAATTAAAGCTTTTATCAGCTGGTCGATCGTTCGGGTATATATTCGGGCCGACCGTATCGAAGGAGTATACATATAAGCAGAATTGGCACGTCGGACGTATATATACTTCGTCGGGGATTGTATTAATTTAGAGAAGACGATTCTGCCAAGTCATAATTTCGGCACGAATCTTCTGCGGAGCGATACCACGCGCGTATACAACATACACCAGCATATATAGCTGCTCCGCGGCAATCGAAGAGAAGCACTATCTGCAGATTTCCCCGAAGTGTGTATAACACTGTTACCGGGAACACTACCCAGCTATTCGGTGGAGTCGGGCTAAGTGCGCCCGGCTTTCCAGTATTCGCGGGTCATTTTGATTTCGGATAAATCGCGCGCTAACTCGAATCGACCCGCGTGCATTTAAATCTTGATTAATTCGCCCACCGTCGCGATCGCGTGGGTTTTTAACGAGTTTTCCCCGTGGAGCCCCACCTGTAACGTACAGGGGGAGTCACGCGACCAACTTCCCGAGACAGCTGACAAAGTGAGAATGGTCGCGGCGTAGGGTACAAGAAGCGGGATACCGCGAATCTCGGGGGTCGCGGCGCCCATACATAATAATTGGTCGATCGCCGCGCCGCACACCAGTGCAGTTGGCAGTTGAGGAATTCGGCACGTCTCACCGCTGCCCGCAAAAAGCCCCTCGGCCCAGGCCTAATCTCGGAGGATCCTCTATATTTGGTCACATGCGCGCGTGCGGTCGCAGCGCGTCCCTAGGCCCTCGGTCGCGCCGGCAACTGCTGCTGCTGCTGCTGCTGCAGTTGTGTTGTATGGCGCACACGTGTGTGAGTCGCTCACCGAGCACTGGGAGGAAGCAAGGTTGCCCCACGACGACGACGACGACGATGGCGACCGCGAGGACGTTGTCGATACATTTCCTGTCGATCACGCCCTGGACTGCCAGATTTTCACTCGACTAGTCCGCCCCTGGTTGCCCTCGAAATTTTACTAATTTTTCTAGTAAATTTCACTCGAAATAGTTTTTACTCATTTCCAAGTGAATATTTACTATTATTCATCAGTTGTACCATTTTTACTGGAAAATATCATGTATTCATTAAAAATATTCATCTTTCATATCATTCATTCACTTCCAAAAAGAGCTTTTGGATATTGTATCTCATATTTATGGTACTGACATTGTTGATGGGTATCAGTATGTACCTACAGGAAGAACCTCATTGACAGTGTTGAAATTTCTAAAGGTGAAGTAAAATATTCATCAGAAATATAAAAATAAGATTATTTGAAATCTTGACTCCGCCTCGATATCAAGTGTATCGAGACACTTGTACAAGCTATAGATTAATTATTGAGAATCAACTAGAACGCATCACTCTGTGAAGGTTGATAGAATCATTTACATGTACATCTCGCTTAGAAGCTTATAGAGAAGAACTTTTGCTTAAAAGTGAAAAACCACTGTACGAATTTGGAAGAATTATCGAATGGAACTGCAGTGAATTTATCATATATAATACAAGTAAATTTTCACTTTATTTCAATGAGATTTGATAACAAACATTTTCACACGAAATTCGCAGTAAATTTTTTGTGTCAAAACTCATGGAACTAAAGTGAAAATTCTATCCAATGATTCGTCCACCTTCGTATAGTGATTTTGCACTTGAATACTGCGGTTTTTCACTGTCACCTTTGAAGAGAGTAGACTTGCGCGAGAATGTCTCAAAACTTCACATAGCAGCAATTGAGAAAAGAAAAACATCATCTTATGCGCAAATGTAAATCATTCAGCTTCCTCTCGTGCAATAATCGCGACAGACAATGAAGCATCCGGCTCGATTATGTCCAACTTGAAAGTCGCTCGAGCCTCAAATTCAAAGTGCGGGATACTTACGGCACTTGGCAAAATTCCAAATTTCAAAGGGCAGCCGAGAAGACGCGGAGAGGAACGCCGAAATTGCCGTTGCACTACGTGTCATAGCGCGCGCATTCCAATGGGTGCGCGCAATCGGCCAAGTAGCGCGCGCGCACGCGATCGACAGCCCGCGGTGGCCGGGTGCGGGCGCGCGCGCGCGCGCGCAACTTCAAAGAGCGATTATGGCCAGCGCGAAAATCGGGCATTTCTGGCGCACCGTATAGGTATATAAGTACACAGTAGCCGAGGCTTGAATAACACGCGTAACCCGAGCTCGTCGCGCGCGTCATTTTACAGCGTCGTTATATATATATATATGTGTGTGTGTTCGTTTTAATATTCGCGAGCGAGCGAGCGAGCGAGCGGCCTAAGCATTGCATTAGCACTACATATATATACAGCGTATAATAGGTCACTGCGCTCATTTCGGCGAAGGGCTTCCTGGGCAACAGGTTGCCGTCGTTTGTGCCCCGGGCGCCTCGAGCAGCAGCCCTGTGCGAAACCCGCACGCCAGGCGCGAATCGTCAAAATTCAGTGCCATTATACAATGTATATATCGACTCGCGCGAGGTTGATCCACGTCATTGACAGGTAGCATTTGTGGACTGCGCTCCGCCGTACTAGAATTTACGCTGTCGGCTCTTTAACTCTGATAAACTCGAGTATTCTATTGTGATTCTATCGGCAAGTATGTATATAGTAAAACGCCAGCTGGTGTGATCAGCTGTGTGGCGTCGAGACAAGCGCCTTCCCGAGCACTTATAATACAACTCGGGCTATATACTGTAGTGTGTATAGTAGCTTGTATGGCCAGTCCAAGTAGATAATATTTAGTGGATTTCTCCTAGGCGTAATCGGCAAAATCTTGAATAATATTTATCGGTTTGAATCATCGTTGATATGTCATTGGGAACGAGATTTCGATGAAGCGAGAACCGCACATCTCGCGTACGATTATTAGTATATAATTTATCACGAAGAGATTGTTACATTCTGTATAGGTATATATATAAGAAGGCCTTGTTCCCTCGTAGGTGGAGGGCGAAAACACTCGTGCGAATTATTTTTGGTATGAAGAAAAAACGAAGGAGAATCGGAGATATAAACATACCACTAAAATTATACACGAAGGTATGCAGTCTGGGCCACCCTAGAATTTCTCTACAAGCTATATACCGCGGCTAGCAGCCGATCGTCGGGCTGAGTTGGGTTGGCTCGCTCGTGCGATATATACGTCCGCGGCTCATCCGATAATTAGAGAGTCCGGGCCAGGTGAATGTTGAGGAAAACTCGCCCGTATACTTTGCCAAGGAGCCGTTTCCTATTTGGCCGAGGCACGTTTCGGGCTGTTAAGTATGAAAACAACCAGGCCAAATATTTTTCAAACGCGCCTCTGAGGTAGTTATGTTTCGACTTGTACGTATTATTGCTAGTGTATGTATATACTGCCCGCAGTACTTCAAAGGGAACAGTTTTAAACGTTCGCACACAAAACTTTTCATATCCAATTTTCCACCGGTTTGCCGGCCTTATGTGTCGTTGACAAATTTAGGTGTAAAACAAGGCCTACCGTTTCTTACTCTATGTCGGTATAGTTCCAAACCGAAATATTCCACGTAATCTTTGTGAAAAGTATATCTAATCGTTGCTCTCGTACAGGAGGAAGTTTCGTGCATATGTATTTGGTAATGGGAAGATCAAAAAATGAAATATACGATTTTTTAAAGAAAATAAAATATAAGACTTATAATCCAGGGTGAAGTAAGTTAAAAATATGAAGAAAGTTACATTAAAATTCTAATATACTTGAGCCACATATCATTTGGTCGATAATATCGCTCGTGATTTTTCGTTTGATATTCATCAATTAAATTCCTTTACTATGATGAAAAGATAAGAAAAGTAAGTTAAGACATAATTTGAAATTTCCATTATTTCTATTTTATTTTTGATATCAGTAATGTATAATATACAATTGGGAACTTGCACGATCAACTTTATTTAGCGAGTCTTGTCAAGCTTTTAAAAATGATCGACACGTGTTTTTTCGTTTCTTGATTTGACGAAAATTACAGGAAGTACAGCGGGTTGAAAATCCGTTGAAAATCTGGTGTGACGTCAAATCTTAATACAATACAGATATATAATGCACAGGTAACATCACAATTTTACACTGATTCTGATGATTTAGATAAAACTTCAACTCACTGTATCTGCTTGAATTATTGTCAAATCGAGGAATAAAAAAAGTACTCACGATTATTTTCAAAATAGAAGATTATTTTTATGCGCAAGTTCCTTGTTGCACATCCATAGGAGAACTTGAATAGAAATCATATTTTGAAATAATGAGCGCAATATTGGGTAATTGTCATTGAAATTCGCGGATCCCCTGATAGACAGTTAGGTATAAGGTTGAGTAGCGTAGCGAATGGAGAGTAATAAAATGAAATAAAGTAAACTTTGAAAACTCGGCAGATTCTTTTATCAAAATATAGGATGTATTGCGTGGTCGAAATCATACTCGCTGTACACGTAATAAAGCATAGGCCATAAATAAGGGTACGTTGAAGTGCTCCACCGAGGGAGATGTTGTCCGGGGCATCAAAGTAAATTCATTCAGCTTGAAGAGCTGTACGAGCTATACAACTCTAGCCTCGTTTTCTCGGTTGAAGGAGCTCGCAATATTTTCACCTTGCAGACGAGGACGAGGCGTAAAATTTTCCGGGCCCCCTCCTCCCCCGCAATAAAACAGGTGATTTGCTCACCAGCCATATACCACGAGCAGCACAAGGAACAACAAATTTCCCGGGGGTAAAACAATAAATTAGCGTATCGCGAGGTGTAGCCGAGCGTCGGTGGGTCAGTTACGAGAAAGAAGGAAGAAGGAAAAAAAACCGGGGCCGGTCTCGGTGCGGGTAGTAGCGCGGTCCATTCATAGGCGCACCAGACACTCGGCGTGAATGGGCCTTGCACTCGAGGAATCAAAGAGAGCTGAGGCGAGCAATAAAGTGCAGCGGGGCCGGGGTCGAGGACGCCCAACACTTTTTGTCGCGCGCCGGGTGGGGCAAAAAAGGGCCCGGAGCTCGGGCCGATCATCGGGCACAGGATGTTTGCCGGGGGGCCAAAGAAGCACAGCTCGTCTATATCTACATAGGAAGTGCGCGCGGGCTGCAGGGCACGAAGTGAAACGCCCCCAACTTCAACTTCCCGGCCCGCCGTATTTCATCTCGGGAAAGTCGGCTAATCCGCATTGTGCGCGTGCACTGTGCAGTCGGTGCAGCGGCCGCCCAGGTATACAAGTGGGCGCGAGTCCGCGCGAGTCCGCGCGCGGGGGCCCCCGGCTCTTTTTATGGCCGCGCGCCCGAGGGGATAAGCTTGTGCGCGTCCTACTATATGCATATACCTGTATACCCCGGGGGCCGAATTTGCGAGCGCGTTAGCGGGCGTTTGTTGTTGCGGTGCGCTCGAGGGCGACAAAGACTGCACAGATTCGGCCGCGGCGATAAGGCCCGAGGTCGCTTTTCACGCGCCCACTTCCGCCCGGGTTTTCGCGCTCTCCTGCTTCCCCCTCGAGGAAAATCAGATTAACAAGTCGGCCCCGTGATTCTCCCTAGATTCGCACTGTAAATCACTCGGGGGAACAGGTGCACCTCTCCGTGGATGCGATCATCCTCCCGTATTGTCAGCTCGACTTATCTCCTTATCGGCTCGAGAGGGATCGACTGCGCGAATCCTTTGAACTCGCGAATAACAAACAAATTTCGCCTCCTCTTGGCTTTTGCATGAGTATGCGCTGATGTGCGCGACTGGAGAACAACGTAAATACGACTTTGGTTTTGGGTAAAGCTGAGAGCGGAGTGCACTGCGCGGCACAAAGTTTTTTTTTTTCTTTTTTTTTTCTTCCAAGGGTTATCCTCACAAGGAGATGTACCCAACGGCACAAAGTTCAATATGAAAAGGGACAACGGCGGCGGCGGCGGCGGCATACATTTACGGAAGAGCTACGTGCGTGTATTAATTGTTTCTCTCGCGTTTCAAACATTTTTCCCGCTGCCGAGTGGTTGGCTCGCTACATACAGTATACACTCGGCATTCGTCTACAATACCGAGGTAATGCGTTGCAAAATATCCCTGTCTGCTTGTATTCGATTATTCGTTTGCTCGCAGGAATCTCGGCATCCGTTGATTGAATCCAACCGAATTATAGAATATTCAAAATGGGCTAACTTAAAAAGCGTATATGGTCTGTCGGCACCAAACTTCGGGACACCGGTCGTGATGAAACTTGACGAGATACGGTCTCCAGGTACCCGAATAACTGGTCGAATGCTCGCCCGTATTTCCCGGAAATTCGATTGATTTAATTATTTCCGATTTTATGTGATTCCACAGTGTATATCTATGTTAGATATGCTTCTGACATTCTGTGCGCGCACAGAATCTGATAATTCGACGGATTTCAAAGGAATTTTTGCCCACTCCGACACCGACTGCAGTCTAATATTCCATATAGCCGCGGCGATAAAAATAAAATGTAAGCCTGCGTGTTTATACGTTGATTGTGCGAATTCACTCGATCGGAGCTTGGGAATCGCTTTGGAGTTATTTGCCGCAGGGACTCGCGTCCCCATATAGACGATCAGCCGTGCGACCCACGGAGCGCAATAACAACGTTATACCGCCGCGCGATAGACGAGAATCGACGTTTACGGCTCGGATCCTCGCCGAGAGTTGATATATTATACTTTTGTGGGAGGATTCGGCTCAACCCTTTGCCGCGAGGCCCAACCGACGCAAAAACATCGGGGCTGCGTTCCTATATACCTATATAACCTGTCGGGCTACATATATATATATATATATATATATAAGTGAGCCGCCACGCGCGCGGGCCAGCACTGCACGCATCGCATTCCGGAATGCAGCTCTGGCGGTTTCCCCCTGCAGACGTCGGCAAACCAAGTAATCGCGCGAATCCACACACTTCTCTATACATTCGCTGTTGGATGGCTGACCCGGTGACCCCACTTCCTTCGGCCTCGAACCGCGGCACTTCATCCCCGGCGTACTCGATTCAACCCATTTCCAATTTTTCCGTCTACCTTTGCCAATGGATGAAGTATATACTCGTTCGTTGGACGTCTCGAGAGAAAACGAGACACATTTCTAATCTGAATTTTCATGCGGGTTTGCGAATTCGCATTTAGCCAATGTTTATATATACGGAGAGCAAATTGAATGGTCGCGCGCTTATCCTGCTCCGACCGTAAAACACGTGGCACGCGGAAACTTGAGCTGGTGTCGCGGGCCGAACGGTCCAAGTGGGTCAATCGCGCGATTAGGTGCACTTTGGATGGGCCGAGTGAATTTTTCCCATGACAAAGGGTTGAGAGCGGCTTCGCATAGCGATTCAAGGGCAGGGCCACGCGCGCATCATCAAAATAAAACGGGCAAACACACGGCGTGAGCAGCTCGCGGCAGCTATTCTGGCCTATACGCCGCGCCGGCCGGCTGCCCCCAGGCTCTCTCGGGATTTTTTCCAAAATTAGTTTTCGCGGCATCGTTTTATTCTCTTCCTAGGAAGCGAAGGCCAAGGAGCGGCCGCGGCCGAGGTCAACCGAGATACACACACACGCGCGCCTATACTCCACAGCCCATATCCGTATATACACGCGTGCTCAAGCCGTGTTTTTTCCTCTCGGCTATTCTCATTAGCAGGTCAGAGTTTTGTATAATATATTGGGACGATGATTTCTCGTTCTCGTTCTCGAGAGGCCGGGTTCGACGCTCGAGCGGATTCCCACAGACCACACCGCGGTCACAATAACCGTCGCGCGCACCTCGAACGATATAATCCGCTGCCTCTTAAGCCTCGGTTCATATAGATATCGATTTTTCACCGGTCCTGCCAACTACTCGATTATTGCCATCGGACAATTTTCGTTATATGCTGGACTGTTTGATGCGTGCAATAACAACCGGATTGAACGCAAGGCAGTTATATCTCCAGATCGAAGGAAAAAACTTTATGGCCAGAATGGAACTCGACCGTGATCGTTTTGTGCCGCGGCAACTTTCGTCTTTATATGAGGACATCCATCAGAAAAATAGGCTTATATCGCGTTTGACCGAGGCTCTTTTGAAATATAACGAAGCTGATGAAGATTGCGAGGTGCTCTAATCTTTGTATATCTATGTATATACACCGACGAAAATGTCATTTTGGTTCGAGAAGAAAAACCGGATTGACGCTATGGCAAGAAGATGTCTATAGTTCTGGTAAATGGATCATTGGGAGAAATCATTGGGAGAAAAAGAAGAAAAGTCAGCTGGACCTTGCATAAATAAGATTTCTTCTCTTGATTCTAGACGAGTCTGTTTCGTATAGAAGAAGAAATATAGTCTTGTTCCAGCGTGTCGAACTATTTTTTCATATTCAATCAAAATTTGATTTTTGCGAGTTTAGTATTGCAAAAATAGTTTCTGCAAAAAATATACTTGGGATGTGCGTAGTACGAATCACACCCGACTATTTTGAAATAACTTACTGAATTTGCATAACGTTGAATTCAAAGATCTTCAAAAGTAATTTAAAAAAAACCAACCAAAAACCATGATTGTTCGAGCTAACTCGAGTGAAAGAGTTCGAATTGAAATAGTGGGATTAATATGAGGGAATAATCTTGCGTTACCAAGCGCGAGTCTTATCGGTGAATCCGTACTGATGCTTGAAAAACAGAAAAGAAACAGTGGGTCGTCGAAAAAAAAAGAGAAGAAGCACCGAAAAATCGCTCGACTCCAACGAAATAGGCAAAATTTGAGCTGTGGGGAGAATTCGCCGTGGCAGCGAATGTACAGCCGGAGAGGCACGCGTATCATGTGCGCATAATGGAAACGGAGAGACGCGAGTTTCTCACGCGACGTGTGCGAGTGGAGCAGCGTCAAGTCGAGAGAAATAAAATAATGGAAAAAAAAAAAAATAAAAAAGCAAAGAAGCAGAGCACAAGGCACGCAGGTGAGTGAAAAGGCTTGCAGCGTTCTTCAATTAGATTTTATGCATTCGCACGACGTAAACGTCAGCCGGAGAGAAGAGAAGAGAGAGAGAGAGAGAGAGAAGGAGAATCAGTATAGACGTCAGGCCTGCGGTCGATATACATTGTCCGCCCGAAAATTTCTCCGGCACGTTCGCGTGCTCGCTATCGGCGCGCGCAAGTTTTCATCGCTTCGGCCTACACACAGCCACCCACAAAGCCCCGACTATCGTATATGCGGCCACGGGCCGCTTCCAAGACTCGGCAAGTTACACAGATAAAACTCGATTAAATACCTCGACGCGATTGATAAGTTTTAATCGGAAATTCTTACGCATTATAATTTACGGTATACAGCGCTTGAATATTCCTTCTTGATCCGCGCGAGCGTTTGACGCGGCGGCAAAGAGATAATCCGAGATATCGAGCGACATTGTATGGACGGGTAATTAAAAATCCGCCTCGCTTTTTATACGATTCTCACGTTGGACATATGCTATATTGGAGGAAAGGAGGGAACCACTCGAAGACTAGCGCTGTCGATACGGGGTTTATAAGTATTAATTTCGCTCGCGTCTCGGGTGTGCCATCAATCATTTTGGAACATAACCGCCGGTCTAGGACGCATTGACACATGCGCGCACATTAAGTGCAAATCTCGCATAGCGTCATTGCCAATAGCGCCTGGGCAAAACTGATATTGCCCAGTCAATCACCCAGCTTCAAAAACACTCGCCGACTCGTTCGGGCCCGTCCATGTACACACGGACAAGCCGCCTTTCGCACGCGGTCGCGTCAACTTCATAATTTGCACACGCGCAATTTGCGCGCGGCTGCTCGTCCCCGGCAGACGCAGCCAGCATTTTTCCCCGTGTATCTGCCGGCTTTCTTCTCGCTTTCGAGAGGAGACGGGGTAAGAGCGAGAGGATCTACGGGGAAAAACGTCGCGTCGCCCATTCATGCGCCGCGCCGCCGCGCCGGGGACTCAAGGATTACTCCCGGGGCGCGTAAGCGCGAGCGAGCGACACTTGCAGCATTGTCAACCCACTGCGGATGTGGGCTACACGGCCACCCGGGAAGCTGTCGTCCACCGGGTAGTTTTTTTTCTCTCCGTTTTTTTTCACACTCGAGTTTTCCTTTTGATTCTTTGTCGCGCAACTTCCTGGCACCGGATACACCGGACGCTGATTTTTCCGCAGCTTCGACGCTGAAAGGGTCGGTATTTTGTACGACAGTGGGGTGTCCGCTCTTCACCGAACTGCTTGAAATTCAAGGGCCGCGGCCCTCTACCGTTACTCTGTTATCATGTCGTATACAGTGTCGTGAACCGTCGGAAAATAAACGGGGTTTGGCAGTTCAAGGAGTTACCGAGGGGTCATATCGATGAGTCTCACGAAGGAAGACAAATGCAATTCCTCCCACGAAGAAAGACAAATATCGCAATCTGTCCGCGAAGAAAGACACATGTGGGGTCTGGCCGCAAAAAGGATACATGGCGCACGTCCCTCAATTTCCCGACAAAAAATATATAGAATGAAAGCTTAGAATGAGTAGGTTATAATTGACAAAAAAAAAAACAACCCTTTTCGATAGTTCGATTGCGGTTTAAACTCTTTCTTCGTTAATATTCACGAGAGAATAATTCCGACATTTGTCTTTCTTCGCGGACAGATTGCGATACTTATCTTCCTCCGTACGACACATCGATATCATGTCGGCGACAATTAGGAATCCAGTTCAAACAAGTCTTTCTAACAGTAGAAAACCAGTGGATGAAAGTGAAAGATCAGTGTATGAAGGTAGATGCGAGTATCAGGGAAGAATACCCCAATTTTCTTATCTTTGAAATCGAAAGTACGTGCAAAATTAAAATTACGCCGTGTTTTGACGTTTTTCGATTCAATCGAAATTCGAGCTAATATACAAGGGGATGAAATCCGTGTCGTTAGTAACAATATGACGTCATTTGCATTTGAAGTGTATCTGTGTCTACCGAAAACGCCGAATCTATCAACGTTTATATCTTTAAAAAAAATGAATTTGAACAAAAATAAAAAAATACAATCTAATTATTTTCTTATGTTTATGTAGTGCACAAGAAACATCTATAGGAGTTTTGAATAATTCTTCAACTCTATTGAGTGGAACTGTAATCCATTTTTGATGTAATCAAAGTGAACTTTCACTTTCGTTCCCCGCGTTTTGACGGCGATAATTTTTACATTATATTGGCTGAATTGAGCAGTGAATTTTCGCAGGATAAGTTTGATGTGAAACATCCAAATTCATATTTGATATATCAAAAATAGATGTTGGATGGCCATTATAAGGGGTCATTGGTAGATAAAATCATTTCAGGAACTTGGAATTTGGGTTCTGCAAGAAATTTCACGATACAACCTGGATATTATACGATCAAGAGATTTCGGAACGATTCGTTTGTTGCGATTTTTTTCATTTTTCAAAACCGCGCATCAAAAGTCCATTTCAATCTTAGGGGGTCGTTATTTTTTTACATTTCAATATGTTGCCGCGTTGAAATTTCTCGCAGAATCAAAATTCCACATTTCCACATTCTCGCATAAAATGCAAGAATTCGTGGTTTATTTTTCATGTCAGTCAGTACGTGATATTGTACCTTTCCGAGTGATCTGACGGTTGTGAAAATAGTTTTTCGTGATAACTAAATGATCTAGGAGGCCGTATACCCTGAACGTTTCACTCAGTCTTCTGAACAACGAGCACCTTTATGTGTATAGGCATAAGTGACGCGAGTGCATTATTATTTTCCAAGTTATAATACTTGTACATCGAATAATTCTGATCAAGGTACTTTGAAGACGCATGTGTGAAGTTTGTTGAAATATTCATTTTCATGGAACCAATTTCAATAATCGTAAAAAATTTTCTAAAGATAAATCTCAACTCAATCTCTATTGACGAGGCTACAGCAGTGAATGAATCTCCAAACTATGAATTTTCATCGATCACATGTATCACTCGTATTGATAACCTAGGGGTCAAATTTTGAATCCGAAAATGTCTAGGAAATTCAACAGCCACGCAAACCCATTCGTACAAACAGTATTAAAACATTTGAAATCCGATTGAATTATTGACGATATTTATCCTCTGAAGTCCAAATTTCTGTAAAGCCACTGGAGTACCGTACATCAATGATGTTTTTTCAAAACAATTTGGTTCAACCATTTGGTACTCGATTCGCCAAAGACAATTTTCCATTCCACCCCTCAATGGATGAAAAATACAGAATCTTCGAAGATTCTGAATGAAAAAATTTTTTTCCCGATCGGGACAAACGAGCCGCCACGTCATTATCCCGGTTTTATCTCGGATAATCGTGGAACCAGGCAAACCTTGGAGCGCGTACCGTGGGACTCGCGTATATGGATCTGCTCATCGACCCATACTTGGGACTCGTGTGTTTACTCGGCTCTAAGTGCGGTCGCTCGCAGTTGGTATGTAGGTTAAAGCGTGCGCGGGCGGGAGGATGAGCTCGCGCTCGTGTGCGCCGCGGCGACTGCAGCTGTAATGTAACGACACGCACGCACCTCGGGCGCACGTATTAAATCTTACGCCCGCGCGCACGTAACGTAACCCCGAACAGCCGAGTCGAACACACGCTCGACGTTTATCAAAGAGGAGCGGAAACACTTATCGCTAAACTCAAAACGATAGCTTGGCTCGAGAGCCTCCCGATATACTCGCGCGCGCGCGCGCGCGTTATGAGTACCTTATTTTATGTCTAACTAAATATCCTGCGTGTGTGGCGCCGCGCGATCGCGATTTTTCGCTAATGCGGCGACTTTTTGAAGTGACATTAGACGGCGCCGAGGAGCCGATTTGCCCGAATATCGACGCTGGTCGCTGCGAAAACTGTGACGTTTCATTATTCACGATCGATTCGCCCACAGAGAACTTGGAAGGAAAATGCTGCCCCTGTCGATGGGATCAGATTAGGCGAGGTTGATGTTCTGGAGAACTTTCGTCGACTGGATGTCGGTGACACCCGAAAAGTTTCGATTTTTAGAGATGAAATGAGATTTTTCGTTTTCTTTTAATCAAAGCTGATTTTGCTGTTATCGAAAGAGCTTTGCGAATCGATAATTCATCAGGCATTGCATTTTGCTCGATGACTTTGAGGAACATTCGAACAATCGCGGGTGGCTTTGAAACTCGAAGACAGTGTCTAATGAGTTAATTACATACCGGCATGCCGCGACATATGTTTCTTTTCCGAATGTAGTCCACGCTGATTTGTTGCTGAAGTCGCGTGCCGATGAATCACGTTTTTCAATGCTACCCGTCGCAAATTGAATTAGCCGATTCTCCCCTTCAATCCATGATTATTAATGCACTCAGTATTCGCGTATTGCTTTTTTGTGCACTGAAAATGGCGAGTACGACGCAATTTTGCACAGTAAATATACGCACAATATTTTTTTGCGCATTGTAAGTTATTTTTCATCACATGAGTCGAAAAGTTGATCATTGGACCTTAGTATTTCAGCGCGTTCGTGGTGAAAAATACTATTCGATACTACAGAATTACTCCATACTTTGAGCTCATGAAGCCATTCGGGTATCAATCACACCTCTTGGCACCTCTGAGCAGCTTCACGCGCCCAAACTTGATAAAGTCTGAAATTTCAACTTCTATGACTCTTTTTTGACAGCTGATGTTACTTCGAATAAACTGCTACTAAATACTACTATAGTACTACTTCGAAACCTAAACTTTGCTCAGTGATTTTCTTTATTTTGTACTTCGCTCTTTCGGCCCAACCTTGCAATTACAAGTCACGGCTCACGCGACAGTCGTTGACAATTCAAGTCAACAGTTTAAAATTTAGCGTTCGAAAATTTTGCAAACTGGGAGTTGCAGAGAGTTATTTACGCCGTATATCGTATATGGATGTGCTTGCGCACGATTAAATCCACGAAATTGATTAGAAGTTATTGTCAACTCCGGATGAGCAATCACACGGTGAAACTTGGCAAATTTATTTTTGGCTACTCGTGAGAGACGTTCGTGAATCGTAATTGAATTCATGTACGAACAGTATATCCATATTCATGGGCTTTTCCATGTACATACAGACTGTAAAAGAGCATAACATAATCGATATTCATTCACAAAATATCTCCAATTAATTGAAATGTTAGACCGAATGGCTGTATGTTCGTATGGCATATTGAGGTACCCAAAAATTATTTCGAAAAGTTTCGTCACGATTGTTCACCCGAAGTTGACAACGTCTCTTAGTGAATGAAAAATGGATAGCAAGAATTTGAGTAATGTAAGGATAAAAATATACACCCATGGATATATTGGAAGCTTCAAAGTGAGGCTGTTGGTGATCCGCTATATAGATTATCAAAATCTCAAGTCAATATTTTTTTTAACTTGGCCTTTTTTCAGTTATTTTCTTCGACCCCCTTGACCCGCTCCTTTTGACTTTTTTGCGAATAATATCAAGTTTTTTTTTGCGCATACTAACTCTTATGTCGACTCGTGTGAAACATTTGACGCAACCGAGCGTAACATACTCGTGTCAAATTATGCGTCAAAACGGACTGCTCGCACAAGTTGCACAAATAGCTGTTGCACCGGAGTATTACGGGACGTCGAAATGGAAGCTCGACATTTCGAAATTGTCGGCCAATGTCTGAGATCAGACTAGCTGGAGGAGGACGATAGCTCGGCCGTCGCAATGGTTTACAACGATCCGCGATCGAATGATCGGAATCGCGCCGAGGACGAAGAAACATTTGTCTTTGGCGGGGGGGGGGGCGTGGAGGTGGGTAGCCGGTATGCGCCGCGGAGAGCCGGCGGAAAAAGGGGGACACCGGCCGGCGGCCGCAAGCTCGGGGACAATTATCCCGCCGGTCCATAGGCGATCGCCGATAGACGGGGAAAAAAGCGAGGAACGCGCGCTGCGGAAAGATACCGAGAAACGACCAGCGAGAGACGGGGCTTTGGCTTTTTGGCTCGAGCGCTTCCGATTAATTGTCGCACGGGCGAGCCGACGCTGATTGATGCGGGCTGCGGGGCCGCGGCGGCTTTCATGCTCTCGCGGGGCCGCGGCCGCACGATCCACCTCACGCGGTGCGCTCGTCGCTTCAGCCCCCCGGCTGCTCATTGGCATTCGCGGCCGCTGCACACTTCGCCGGCTCGCTTCGACTTCGCCGCGGGGCCGTTTTTAGCTCGCGCCAGGTATGTCCCGAGCCGCGGCCAGCTTCCACCGCCTCGTCCAATATCGCGCGCGCGCGCGCGCGCGTGCGGATAAACTGAGCTTGCTCGCGCATCGACAAACGTCTCCCCCGGAGCTAAAGTCAAACGAGGCTCGCGACTCCGATTGGCTAATTAATTTATGATTGAGAGTGATCCCGGCCGACAACAAGAACACCCATAGCGACCCGAAACGCGCCCGGCCGCAAAAACTTGAAAAACTCTCGCTCTCCAGTCTCTCGGGCCGCGCGCACTATCCGCCCGAGGAATCTCGAAATTGCACGCGGGCAGCTAATCGACTCCGCGTCCGCGCGATATTTTCGAAAAACCAACCTTTTTCCCCCCTCCCCCCGCGTCTCGACCGGCCCGAGCGAGAGAGAGGGAGCAGTTTTTCGAAAAATACGCAGAGAGCGAGAGCGAGGGAGAGCCCGAAAATCGCGTATAACCGCGCGCGACGGCCAGTCCAATTAGCGTACACAACGAGCTGTATCGCATGCATAATAAGCTCGTCAAACTAGATTCCATTAAGGCCGTGCTGGTATTCCGAGAGAGGCTCCTCCCGGGGCCCCAGCCCAGATAAAAATCTCGCCAGATCGACCCGGTAATAAGCAGCCAAAGCCCGCGACGAGTCCCATCGACGTTGCGCACACTTACTCCGGCTATCCACCTCCGCGACATACGCGTATCGCTCGCGACTTTTCCGCGCCAATTCCCCTGAGTACTCAGGAAAATTTCGATTTCGCGCAAAATATTTGGAACATCACACTCGGTATCGTTAATGATCCGATCTACAGCCGTCGTCTGTCTGTATATCATCGAGTACAATTCATATATTGGTCCCACGATTATGATGATCGAAACGAACGATAAGTTTGATTCTATAGGGCACGAGTTACATGCTCATCCGTATATAACTATAAACGAATTGCATCTGTAACAATTATCAGGCTGAATTGCCATCTAACGAGTCTGGATGAATAGCCGACGATGAATATTCGAATTATATTTGCGACGAGCGCTACGAGTACTTGGGCGCGCGCGCGCGCGTGCGGTAATCGCAAATCTGAATGAACGCTCCACCCGATCCATATATCGCGGCTCTCGTATACGTGTGACGCGCTCGACGAGAGTTCGTAAGCAGTTTCATTGGCGCACAATAGTATATGGGCTCGCGGGGAATACGTTTATATACCTGTTGTCGCAACGTGAGCTCCGTGACATTTAAATTTGAGCTGCGCGTTTACTACTGCCGTGTACTATATTCGCCATACTACGTCCGATTACGAGCGAGTGCAGTTCTTTGCTATTGGGTTACGAGGCCTGCTTAGACGCTGCACTTTCGACGTTTCGTTTTTTTTTCCTTTTCCTTTCCAGCGAATCCACCCGGTTGACTCACCACTCACTTGTTTACTCGAGCTCTTTTCGCGGGAGCTTTGGTCGGTAATACACAAGCTCGACCAAAAGGCCAATTGATGGCACACTGAAAAAAATGTCTGGTAAACCCTACTATATTTTTACTATATTATATGGAGGAAAAATGCGACAGCCATACTTTTTTGGTGAATCGTCCTATACAAAATTTAGGACATCTTGCCAGATTAATATGGTTCAGATTACCTGAAAATATGTTAAAATTTACTTTACAAATGGCAAATTATTAAGAAAAAGAACGATTTTTTCAGATTTTCGAATCCTTAACCCGTTAAGGCCCACTGAGAATGTGGGCGAGCTAAATTCAGAGTAATTTTTTTTTACTTCGAATTTATAGTTCATATATCAAAACTATCTTGTTCGTAGATTTATAGTGCCGGTAACTATATATAAGGTAACTGTACCCAATTTGGCACTGTACCCAATTTGGCACAATCGTCAGATTTCGTATTTCCGGTGCTCTCTGAGCATCAGTCGCTCTTGGGTTATGTTGGGGGAATTAAAAGAAAATTTTCGGTATCATCCCCGCCCATTTAGCCCTTAAAACCACTCTCCTACAACACTTTGAACTTTCACTTACTCATTTTTTCACCATTTTCTTATTTCACTTTTCACACTCAACCTCAAAAATCAGGTGTCAATAATTTTTATCTCTCAAAGTGTCAATACTCTTTTTTGTGTAAAAACATCTCAGCTTTCGATTGGTCTCATCAGTTTTCCTAAAATTATTTTTTATCCTACTCAAATTGCTGTTTTTCGCATCAAAAAAAAGTGAACCCAATGTGCCCCTCTACGCGTTTTTAAATGGGAAGACTGAGTGAAATCATTGAATATTTGTATAGACATATTACGATGATTTAGACGCGTATTTTTGAGTTGTATGTTAAAAATTTTGTATAAATATCACTGGGAACATAATTGAGAGTTTATTTCAATGCCAATTGGATCGTCCCTGTAGGCCTATATAGGCTGTAGCTAATGATTTAAAAATTGTGCCAAATTGAGTACACGTTTTGTGCATTTAGCCTTTTTGCGTTTTTTTTTAAATTGCGATTTTCGATAGGTTAAAGTAGTCTAAAGATTGTTTCTAATAGGTATTGAGCTAAGCTTTGAGATGCCGTTCACAGAATTTTAAAATTCGAAGTCTATCATAGTCAAATTCGCGAAAAACCCTTAGGGGGGGGCACATTGGGTACAGTTACCTTACATGGTTGTTTACCATATATTAGTAAGATGTACTATACACTAGTGAAATCTTGTAAAAATATAGTTACAGACACTATATTTTCTATAGTGATAACGTTCACTGAATTCAACTATAAATGGTTAGTATTATTTCCTATAAGACAGTGAATTTCATGTATAAATATAGTATGGTTTACTATATTTTTCTTTACTATACGGTATAGTAGGATTTACAAACCAAATTTTTCTCAGTGCACACGCAACCGCCGGCTCGATAAACCAACGAATTTGCTGTATTGATTTTTGTGACACAATCGACGAGATCGAGCAGGTTCGATCAGATTCACAGTAGGTAAAGAGAAATAGTAATTCGCATTGGCTCAACGCAACGTGACAGCGCATCAGTGTCTCGAGGCGACGAGCGATAGCGGCGGTGGCGCCGAGTGGGATCGCGACCTCGCGACCGCACTGCAAGTAGTAGTGCGGTGGTACGCCCGGCCGTCGCCACCGCCGAGCCGCGTCTGCCGCGATTACGAATTATCCTGATGCAGCCGCGCGCGCGCGCGCACGTGCGGCCCGTACTCTTGTATGAATACGACTCGCGCGTGCATTTCTCGCTGGTTCTCGCTGAGTAGTACGTCCGATAAGTAGTTGCCGCCTTCTTCTCTCGAGCGCGTTGGGTACACACCGCTATAAACAAATTCGCGCGCGGTTGGCGTACGAACGCGATTCAAGAGAGAGAGACGCGCGTTTGACGCAATCGCGACAAGCGTCGATTTTGTTTGGTTTGGGTCGCCGCGATCGACGAGTGGGAAAGAGTTCCCCCAATCACGACTCGGCGGAGTATAGCTTTCGCGCGAGTTTAAAGTACAATATCGCGAGGAGAGGGATTCGATTAAAAATCAAGCCTTGCGCTTCACTAGGGTTCGTTATTTCATCGAGTTTTCCCGATGTAGCACACGTGAATCACGCGGGAAAGCCGGGAGTTGCAACGCCGAGTAGGGCCGGTTCGGCTCGTGGTGCGCAGAAATGAGAATCGCGCGCCGTTGGGAGTCTGGGAGATCGGCGGGCGGAGATACACTGCAAGCCGCCGCCGCTGCGCTGAGGATCGTCCGCGATCACGAGAGCTAGGCGCCGCCGCCGCCTCGGCCTTCGATCCACGCTCTACATGTATACAAACACACATGTATACTCAGACACGTGTATGTATAATATAATCGCTCGGTTTTTGTCGCCGTGGGCTGCAGCTGCCACGCCCCACACTGGCTCGCGATCGCGCGGCCCGAGTTAAAGGGCCGCTCGCGCCCCCCGGGCCTCCCGATCCCCCGACGCCTCGCCACACCCGACCTTGTCCTCATCTTCGGCCGACCCCCGTTCCCACCCGTTGCCACCCGTTCCCACCCGTTCCAACATTTTTCCCAACTGCTGGTGCATATATACTTTCGTCGCTTCGCTACGTAGACGTGCCAATGCTGTAGTTGCGCTCCCGCGACCTCTTCGATTTTCCCTGCTAGCTTCGCAGTCTGTTTGTCCGTATACATTTCAGATTATCTCCAATACTCTTTCCGAGACACCTCTTTCTCCCATATTTATCATATTTTATCCTTTCAGCATTCGCCTATATCATCGCTCGCTCAACGACCGCTTCCATCCCGGCCCTTCTTTCCCTCTTTCTTTCTCTCATCTTCATTCATTTTCTCGCGCATGTTTTTACAACTCTTATTCCTTCGCGTTCCTCTACTCACTCCTAGTCTGACCCTCTCGCTCTTTTTCCACTCTCGAATAACATTTCAAGTTCAGCCTCTCTCACTCTCTCTCTTTCTCGTTTGGTCCGATCGCCGCCGCCGCCGCCGCCAGCCACTTCCTAGAACCCGCCTTTTCTCCTTCGTTTTTTCCCCGTTTCGCTGCTCCGAGACAAAAAGAGCCGGCGCCGAGTATTGGGCTTTGCGATACAGGTATATATATCCCCACCTATCTATATAGATATGCGGCTGGGTAATGCAGGTAAGAAATGGTAATTCCTACACATTTTTTCCTCCTGCCTCTCGGCAAACTTACAAACACGGGAAAGTTTTTCGGAGTTATGTGATTGATCGCCGAGTGTGAGATTATTATGTAACACGTTTTACGACTTCTCAGTTTCTAGCGTTGCGAATTCGAAAAATAATGAAAAAAAATGCCGTGAGAACAGTGTTTCTGCGAACAGAGTGATTATCGCGATCAAAATATTCGTAACTGCGGTGAAATGATAGCTGCGTGAACAGTCTATGTATACGTATATGCGAATCAATGTCTTAGGATGTGGTTGCAGCAAGGATATCCTAATCACTTTGGGCTTTGGGTTTGAATCATCTCAATTGCTACACTTGTGGGAGAAAAACGACTTTCATGTGTTGGCTCGCTTTCCACGGATGAACAAATTTGTCTCTGAAAAATCGAAGCTTTTGCGAGGGAAAAATGATGTGGAAACATCTGGGCGGGGGACAGCGGGTTAGCTAATGAAGAAGAAACCACGGAGAATCTATAATTCGAGATGGCGTAGCTGCTCTTTAACAGAACAAGTTGCAGCCTTGAACTGAAACAAAGTGTACCAATAAAGTATCGCGTTACACTGGCCGCTCAGAGATATCCACAGTAGGCGAAAAAAGGATACAGCTCCCTGGCGTACACAAGAAAGGCTGATTGAGCGCGACGCTGGAAACGAGAAGTACAACGGCCACGGCGCATTGACGGCTCGCCCGGATTCGTAATTTTTTTTAACCGACGACTCCACCGCCAGGCGCCCCAGTACTTCCATCTCCTCCGCTCTATTCGGTTTCTTCCAACTCAATTTTTCATTCGCCCTCACTTTCGCTACATCCTGTGGAGATGAGCGATGGATCGCGCGAGTGCAGTCGAGTTCGTTCGAGATTTCCCTTGGAACAAATCGAAGGAGAAAAAATTTCGATTTAGATAATCTGATTCGGTTAAACCGACCGTCAGGAAACCGCTTAGGATTCGGCCTTTTAATTTCGATAAAACTTTTGGTGATGGCCTATGATTGCTCGAATAGATAATATATCGCATCCTAACGTTTTGGTTTCCTACAGGTGTACATTGTCATATTTTTGAGCAAAGAATTTATGTCGATGATACACGATAAAAACATAAAATTAGCAGAGATCGGTAATTTTCCAGACAAATGTCAGACAGTCTTCTATAGCAAGTTCGATTTCTTGAGATTATTCTTCCAAGGAGAAGAAGGCTGTCCAATCACAGTGAAACTTTGTGAGATGGTTCATGGGTAGCCTAATAGCTGATATCTGTAGCCACGTGGCCCAACGTTTCATTTTTTCTGGAGATATGAGCTATTAGACTTGTCATGAACTATCTCACAAAGTTTCGTCGTGATTGGAGACTCGAACGTAACGCCGTCTTCTCCTTGTTAGCTCACCTACATCTATCATTGTTAACTCTTACCTCACTCTGTCGATAGAAAATACCAAAAATTTCCGTTGTATAGTGGTCCAATGTTATTTTCTCAAATTGATGTGCCATTTCAGACGTGACTGGATTGGTTGCTGAGGATCAGACAGCAAAAATTTGAGTCTATATAGGTTATGATTTCTCATTGATTTTTCTTCAATTCAGTAAATACTATTTGTATTTTTATCCCTCATGAAAGTATTGATTAAAATGTAACTTCTCACCTTTCAAAACAATATAATAGAACCGGTTACCATAATAGTTTGATTGATTGATTCCGTGTAACACTATACACATTTGATAATTTGAAAAGATAACCATGAAAAATATATATGAATATGAAATTTGATTAAATTTGAGAAAGCTCTGTAATGGAGTGAAAATTGACCGCTCAGATCGGACTTGGGAACCTTAATATTCGTGATCTTCGGGTCGAAAAAATCACAATCCAGCAAAATCCGTTGTTTATTTCCCTAGCAACCGTTGCTGAGGCGTTTTTGGAAAATTTCCTTTAATTCTTCGTAAATGTTAGGGCCCGAGAAATTACAGGGTCGACGAGAATACGCGAGGTATTTTCCATAGCAACCGTTGTTGTTTGCGTTCCTAATGACCATTTCTGATAGAATTAAATATTGAGTTCGAGTTCATTTATGGCCATGTTGAGGTCTCACGGCACAGTATCTTTATTACATTACATGACTAGTGCGCAAAGTTTGACTATAACAATGGATGATTTACACGCGTATACAGAGTCATGCCCTTGTTGCTTGAGTGCAACGAAGGTACGATAAGCGTATGGACACAAGTAGGAGAAGACAAAGAGCGGGTCCAGGGGTGCAGAGGGCGAAGCCAAAATCTTTATTTTATTCATATCAATTCTTTGTCGCTGCACTTTCCGATTCCATAAAAATCGGGCACTCTTTCAATTAATAATTGTAGGAGAATTTGAGTAGTTTCCAATTCATTAACATGGATCTTTTCTTGGAATAGAATTCTTATACCGTGCTCGACAATAAATAATGTTTGGAGTTTTATTTTATCCATCTTATCTTTTAAAATGAATGGGAAAAGAGAATAATAAAAAAGCCCTCATTTCCGCAGCTTTCCAATATTTGGAGTAATTTATTGTACAAGGGTATCGAACAAATACATCGGGATGAGTTACAACGGTGATTGAATTATTCAGCAATAGATCAAATAGAATTTCCAATGATAAGCAAATAAAGAACGAGAGCGAGCGGTTGTGAGTGAGCTTCTGGCTAATATTCACAAAAATATATAATCAGTGAATCTAATTTCTTTTCAATGTTTATTTCATTGAATTTGGATACGAATATACATTCTCACAATGCGGGTTACCATTGCGGATTATTAACTATTGTTTCAATTATTCAGGGTCAATCCTTGTGGCTGAGGAAATAAATAAAAATAACTCCAACTTGAAATTTTAAAGATATATGCTTCTTAGCATCTTTTCAATCCAAAAGTACTATAAATGAACTTTAACACGATATTTTATTCCCTTAGCAACGTTAGCTAGAGACGTAAACAATGGTTGCTAAGAAGAAGCAACTTTCCGTGTCGTTCACCATCGATAAATGGACTTAAAACTGATTTTCCCTTTCTCGTAGCAACGGTTACTAGGAAGATAAACAACGGTTGCTTCGAGAAATATCTCATCGATCGTCGTGTATTTTCTGATCCCAACAAGCATTTACGGAGAGTTACACAGAATTTCCTGAAAGCACGTTGGCAACGGTTGCTAGGGCACAGGGCGCTTCAAACGAGAAAAGATTGACCTGAACTGAATCCAAGATCGGCTAACGTAGAAAGTTTCTTCATGATTCGGAGAACCAAAAACCATAAAAATCATGTCTGTGTGTGGGTGTGGGTGCGCGCGCATCAGTATTGATAGCTCTTGATTCAAATATAAAAAAATTAATCAATAAATTAACTAATTGATCAATAGAATAATTAATTTATTGACTAGTTGATTAATTAATAGTATTTCGCACCTCCTTCTCAAAAATCAAAGTCCCTTTGACTTTATGGTAATATGCCACGAACAAAAATTAAGTTGCTGATTTTTAAATTGTTCGAGAAAGTGATATTTTTTTGTGAGCTTCTTCTAGTTGACTAATTATAAAACTCGAAATTTCTGAAAAGTGCTCAAAATCGAATTAGATTGAAAACGGTTGAACGGTTCTCAAAATATTTTGAAAATTAGCATGCGGATTTATGAATATTCGAGAGGAATGGAAGTAAAAAAAAGACGTTCACGCATCCAATCACCCTTTCAATTCAACCAGTTCTAAGTCCCGGCAAACTTGACCTGGGCTCGAAAATTCACGTAGATTGGTCCGAGGATTCGTTGGTTATCGCGTGGCAGAAAAATCGTCACTCGCCACACCCACATATAGATACTTTGATGTACCGACACATTATTAAACCTATGATTTCCTAAGTCGGCTAAATTTACAATGGATAAAGTACTCTCGCACTTTTCCGTGTTTGGCAAAATTTAAAAATTTTCTCTTTGAAAAAGAATTATGCTATATATTTGAGTGTGCCTGTAAATGAAGAAGAGGGCTTGGCGAATGAGAGAACAATTCCAATGAAATATCCGCATGCATGTTCGGCTTGGTCACTTGCGAACTAAATTAGATTCTGGCGTTGATTAGCGCATGATGTATGTATATTTTTACTGATGTGGTATGCGGAAAGTGGGATTTTTCTTGCACGCAGCTGGGTGCACGAGAATCCGACTTTGGGCAGCTCGTTAAGAGAAATAAGGTGACGATACGCGCGTGCAAAAGATGGATTTTGACTGGTGTAATTGTCGCCCGAGCGGAGTGCAGAGTGAGCGGCAAACCACGCACGAGTGACGAGAATCGCATATTTTTCGTATCAGTCGAAATTGCACTGTTCCAGTCACTCAAAAACTTGAAAAACAGTTTTAATGCTTTCTCACTCTCTTTTAAGAAGAAAAAAAATCATCTAAATCCACATATTCTTAGAAACGTGTACCGTGACAAATATATCCACGGCAAAACTCGAAATTTGCCCATACCAACCGAGTGAGGGATTATTCCTCAGTTTGAATAATAATCCAGCATTTTCGACTGAGATTAGAATTTCTCTCCCACGCAATGAAGGCAATTGGTACACCTAGACTTTTATAGTCGCGCATAAAGCAACGCCACATTGCGCGAACCAATCATCGTTTGATCGCTATAAGCTCGAGTTCAACGCCGACCCTTTATCCGCAGTCGGATCGGGGCTGCGGTGCTGCTATTACAGCCAGCTCACCCTTTCTGCCGGGAAAACAGTTATTTTCGTCAAAATTGTCGAGGAGTGTGCGCACACCGACAAAATTAGCTCGCAGCTCGCGACTGTCGGTTAATTAATAAAATACGTGCGCCGCAGCTGTTAGATCATGTGGTTTGATTATAAAAATTCAAATGGCCAACAAGTGGCGGCTGGTTGGTTGTGGCTTATCAAAGCCGGGGGAATCGGTTCTCGCAGCAGCAGCAGCAGCAGCAGCAGCAGGATCGGCTCGGTTCAGCACTGTATACATATACACACTCGCAGCCGAGCAGGCAGAGTAACATTCCTCAGCAGAAAGAGAGGGAGGGGTGGGGGGGTAGGGAGAGGGAGAGAGGGGTGCGCGGATCTCGAAATCATGCGTACATACATCGTCGTGTGGCTCGGGGATCGATTTACATCGGGTCGGTCGCCCCTTCGGTTGGGCTTTGCTCTCTCTCTCTCTCTCTCTCTCTCTCTCTCTGTGTCGCTGTCGGTGGAGAGCCCCCACCTCCGGAGCAGCTCCGAAACCCGTAAAAACGCAGCCGCCGGCTGGGCCGGCTCTCCCTCTGACTTATGGTCTCGGCGAGATATGCGTCAGCCCGGCTCCCACACCCACGCGGCCAAATGCTATCGCTGGGAATATGTGCGAGCGACCAAGCGAGCGAGCCCCTCTAGCCGCGGGACACTCGAAATTTCGCTAATTGCTTATTACCGCTAAGCCAGATCGCATCGGCCCCCACACCGACCTTCTTTATGTCTAGCTCCAAATTAATGACCGCGAGCTCGGATAGATGTGCGCAAGCGCGCTCGCGGCTTCAGCCGATCTGGCGCTCAGTGCGCGCAAAGGTCAACTGATGGACTTCAGCTCGCTCGTGTGGGTGTACTTCGCTTAATCTACCCTTGATTCACTGTTGGCTATTGCTTCGATCCAGACAACGTACTGATAAATAGAAGATTCCAAAAGACATTTCCGATATTGAGTTAGCGATTCAACGCGACCATCTTCATCAACAGAACAAAATATATATATATATATATATATATATATATATATATATATATAATTGAATCTATCAGCAATGAGGAAGATGATGTTGTTTGCCAATAAATTAGTTTTCACTTCCTACATAAGAGCATGATTGTTTCTTGGGAAAAAGTTTCCTAGCTTTGTCTTGACTGAGAGCAGCTCAGTTCGTTGTCGACAGTTGGACTGTGCACAGAAATTTGTGATATAAGTGCTGTGGAAGTTGTTCTTAGTGTAATTTGTTCCAGTCCACTGGCCGGCGTTGTAATAACTTTGCTCATCGCATTCTACGTACTTGAGTAGATATAATATAGTTATAATACTAACAAAATTTTTTAACGTTTGTCTATAAATAACTGTATACTATATATATTATCTTGACTAGAAAAAATATCGTAATATGTCGAAGATTAATGTATCATATATTAACTATTCACTCTTTCTTAGTAATCTGTATCATAGCTTGCTTTAGTAAACGCCTTAAGCGTATAAGGTTGGATCCACCTGAATAAACCTTACTGATGAGTCCTATCAGGTGGATCTAGGACGAAACGCGCAGTAGTATAATATTGAAATTAGTAGTCTATCTTTCATTACACAACCAAATAGTACTTTTACATACACATTTAAACTGGCACACACACAAAATATTATACTTTTAACATCATTTTTGGGTTTTTTTGATGAACATGTGTATGATACACGTGTTAAATTAAACAATTGTATTATACAATTGTTTTAATCGCCAATCAAATTGATTATTATAATCAATTTATTGGCAAACAACATCATCTTCCTCATTGCTGATAGATTCAATTATATGAATGTGTCATAAGGAAGAATAGAGTCACTCACTGATGAATATTATTATTCATGATTGTATCAATGTTACTGTAAAAGAGTAACAGTGATTTGTTTTCATGGATAAGAATACTCATTGAAAATATATAGAACAAAATATAGTTGAACCTATAATTTGCGTGTTTGTTTACTATAGTCTGTAAGCTTCTATCCTCGCTTCTATCGCTTCATGCAATATTTATATGTAGTTCAAGCCCATGAGTTTATTACTTATTGCAATATCTATGAACTATCTTAAAAGCTTACAATGAAGAACTCTTGTTTAAAAGTGAAAAATCACTGTACGAAGGTGGATGGGTTATTGAATGGAACTGCAGTGAATTTTTTATGCAATGAAAATAAATTTTCACTTGAGTTGCATGAGTCTTGATAGTAAAACTCACTGCCAATTTTATGTTAATAAAATATGTTTGGTATCAAAATTTATGGAACTAGAGTGAAAATTCACTTTCATTACATGGAAAATGTCACTCCAGTTCCATTCAGCAATTCATCCAGCTTCATATGTAGTGATTCTTTCGCTGTAAACTTCTAAGAGAGTATAAAGTAAGATATTTTTGTCATTTTAATAGTGCCAGCTGTATATATGCCACCTCAGCAAAGATTCGATAAACGAACGCAAGTTGAATTCGTGTATTATTGGGGAGAGCCGGGTGTCGTTGGAGGGAAAATCAGCGCGTAATGTCAAAAGCTCGCGGACAATGGTTCGCGCGATCGATAGAAGGAAAAAGACGTCAAGCCCGTATCGGTATTTCGAAAGGGGCGGGCGCCCGGCGGAAAATATGATATACCCTGAATCGCGTAGTAGCTCTCTCGAGTGGAAATTTATAGCTGTCCATGGGGAGTCAATGCGGGCTCGCAAAGTGCGGCTCTCGCATGCGAAACACGGCCCCCACGTGTGTGTTTGCGAGAAAGCCGACAACGCAACGTACCTGTCCGATTTCCGAAGGCGACTCGATACGCGAGTATACCCGGACCGGCAGCTCCCGCCACGGAGGCATATGATGCGGTAATCGATGAATGGCAGCTGTTTGCGATACGTTGACCAGCCCGTACTTCTTTAAACATTGGCACACGAGGACAGCCGCGTCTTTCGCTCTTTCGGTTTTATTCAGCCGGTACATTGTGTCGCGCGAGTGTCGACAGAAACGGGAGCCTTTTCATCTTGTGTTAAATATCCGATGCTCCTTTCAGCTGCTCGTCGGCTGGTGTGTATTAGTTTTGAGCTATGTTGCGGTAATGGTCGCGAGAGGATCTTTGAGGATTCGCACGATGGCGATTTCGCACGAATTTGATCAGCTGTTACAGCCACGCGGTCTTTGATCGTCTTTGCACGAAACAAAGGATATCGATCCAAGTTTTATCGCGCCGGATCGTACGGCGACACATCGTAACTACTCCTGGATACACACATCGAAGCGGTATCTATTGGCTTGAGTCGGGTGCAATGCTTCGCGATTTTTCCTTGATACACGGCCACCCTTTAAAATTGAAATAAGCTATGCGCCATCCTTTGTATTTCATATACGCGCATCTAAAGTAGCGCCGAGGCACAAAATCTTGTCGACAATACAGAATAATAAAGAAAGAAAACATTGTGACTATTACACCAAGCTTGGCATTTCATTTACATCGTATAATTTTTTTCACCACACGTCTTTTTCATCAACCGTTTCAATGGCTCTTTGTTTTTGTTGCCAAGTGTACCCAATATGCGGCACCGATAAAATCTTCGATTATTGATTTTCTTCTCGATTTTATGCGTCTAATGACTGAAAAAGAACATTTTTTGAAAATGCTATTATTCAGCATTGAATAGTCTAAGCCAGATGCGGCTTGGCTCATTTTAAAGGTATTCAGTAGACATTTTCAGTTCATTCACCATATAATCGGATTCCTACCAGAGAACTACAAGAAGAGACCGGATGAAGAAAAGTATCCTCTGGGTGGCGCATATTGAGTACACTCGGATTTTTCTTTTGAAAATGCTACATCTCAGCGTAGAAAAATTCAAATTCAATACGGCTTGGCTAATTTCGAAGGTATTGAGTAGACATTCCATTTGCCATAGTTACATTGGAAAATTCACATTTGACGTGGTGTATTGATCTGTCTCTCTTAGGTCGCGTGTATTGGGTACACGTACTTTAGTATAAATTTCATAACTAATATAAACAGTAAATATTCAACTAAAAATTAGTAAAATTTTACTAAAAAATAGTTTTAATAATTTTCAGTTGATTATTTACTATTTTTTCTCTGAATTCTTTACATGAAAATGAGTGAAAATCTTTCTGTAAGCTACGGTGAAAATTTTTTGACTGCACTTACAGTGGATTGTTGACTCTACTACAGCTAAATTTCACTGTAACTGCAGTGAATTTTAACTATAACTATGAATTTTAAACTATGAAAATAAAATTATAAATTTCACTGTGAGTTACAGAGACTTTTCGCTGTAATATAATGAGCGACATTTCACTGAATCTCACAGTGAGTATTCACTATAGTATGTGAGATTTGACTTGAAGGAATTTAGAGAGTGTTATCAGTTATCCAATCTATACTAATAAATAGTAGGTTGAAACTATTTTAGATTTACAGAGCTGGTGTATATAATGTTACTCGGTTGTCTATTAGTCGAGCGGGATGTTGGCTGGGCCTAGCGATCGGGGCGCGATGTGCTCGGCATAGAAGCTTTTCGGGCGGTGGTCGCGCTCGGGGAATGCGCGCAAAAAGCGCCCGTGTTCACCTGTGTGTACGCTCGCCGCACTGCGCTGTGTTTACAAGTGAGTGTGTGCGTGTGCAGCGGGCCGCACTGCAGCGCGGTTTGCCGCGCGAATCGCGCGCCAACGCCGCATACGTCCGCCACTTGTTGGCGGGACAACGCGGACCAACGGGATGCTGGCACTTGGCGGCCGGCCGCGGCGTTCTCGAGCCCGCCCGCCCGATCCTTGTCCCGCGGAGCTTTGTTGCGTCGCGTTGCGCGCCGAATTTGCCGCGCACCCGGCCGCCAAGTGCCACAGCATCTCCCGCAACTATTACGCCCAACCAAAAGTCGACATTTCGCTATCGGATGATTAGTCGCTCAAACTCGAGCTCCGGATCGCATTTAGCGGGAGCTTTTCAAAATCTGGGCAATAGCTTCTTTGCTATTTTATAATACGCACGTCGTATGATTCTGAAATTTAAACAAATCAAACGGAAGCCTCCACAAAACACGTAGCTTTCAGGGAGCTCCCCCCTCCCCCAAAATTTGAAGATAAATGTAAGTGGACATTTTGTTCCAGTATTTCTTCGTTCTAAACTATTCGTCGATTCGCAAATGTTGAAGAGACCATTCCTGCAAATCATCCATTACAGCTGATTCATGTATATCTATAATGAATATTAGAGACTACTCTCTAAATTGAAAATAGTTAGAAACTATTATTTATTAGTGAAAATTGCATAAATTATGAATATAATAGCAAATGTTCGGAATTCAAAAATTAGATAATATCCACTGTATCTGGCAGTCCCATTTTTTTGACTAATAAATAGTATTTGATAGGGTTAATCAAACTGCCATTATTTACTATTGATATTGAAAAAATGAGATAACTGCTTAGAACAAACAAAAATTACTATTCAATAGTGAAAATTTACTTTTCGCATCAGTTTCACCATATTTGTTGAATGAAAACATATCGTGTCATATTGCATTGCGGATCCGATATATCAGAATCAATGGAATAATGATTGAATCATACATGTAAGTCTATCGTAATATACATTTTAACTTAATCTGGAAGGGAAAAATGTCAGGGGGAAGATCATCAGCTAGAAAATGATTTAAACAGTACGCGATTTTCGTCGTCACAGCGAAATATTAAATCACAGCCAAATAGAGCATCGACCGAGACTATGAAGAGGCGCAGTGGAATCGGGGGGACGATACGGCCGAATTTAAAGCTCGCCCGGACGAGCCGGGAAAGCGAGGCATTCGGTATTTGGTGAAAGAGTAGAGTTGGCGGGAGGCCGGCGAAATATGCGCGGGGATGAATGGCGCGAGTGAGAGAAAAGGAGAGGGAGAATCGGGAGGAGAAGGAAGGAGGAAAACGAGCGGGAGGATCGGTGGGCTCGCGAGCTCTCGGCACACGATAGCCTCGGGCTTTATTGAGCGGAGTGTGCGCGCTCGCTCGCGACCGAGAGCGGAGAAGTACTTTGGCCCTCGCTCCTGCGCACACTCCCAAATGGTGGGCGTGTTCAAAAAAAGCCGCGCGCACTTTCTACTTAGATTCCTCCACCTTACACGGCTCTCCAGACACTCTTACACCCTCATTACTCGCGCACTGCCCGTAACGTGCACTTGTTCACTTTAACGACTCGCTCCCAGTGACCGCTCGGGCTTTTGTTTTGTTTTGCTCCCTTGTATAGGCCAGACGTGCGTTTTCCTTGCGCAACTTACTCGCTCGTTAGATCGACACTTCATCACGTGCCTCTCTTTGGCTCGTTACGATATCCTAATGCGTTTGTCGCTCGACGTTACCAAGTTGATAAACTTTTCGATCAAGTAGAAATGCCCGAAATTGGTGAGACGTGCGACGAGTGGGGAAATTGTACATGCAACTGGCGTTTTTTGATTTCCGCTCGAAAATCATGTTGATTCTTTGCAGATCTGATCGGGTATGAATGATCTGAGTGGCAATATTGACCATTCATGTTTCCCCTAATGAATGAAACGCTCGGTTGGATTATATCCATTCAATACAGGAATTGTTAGTAAACTCAGTAGAATGTTATCTCGGAGTAGCACGTATCGAAATACACGATCACGTAACCTTCTGACGTCTGTACTTCACTCGCTTAAATGTTTATCATTACGCCGATGTAATACTACTGTAACCAATTTTTTCTCCCGCAATTTCACTTTTTCAATAATTAAATATTCATCGTTATTACCGTAACCAATGAAAATCCAATCCCCCCATGAAAACATTGGATATTCCGCCAAAGTTTTATCGTATTCTGGCACGAAGAATAGGACGACACTGAAATAGGCGCATCCTATCCTCCAGCGTGTTAGAGCTGACAAATTTGCATCGCATATATAGGTGTGTGCGCGCGCGCGTGTGTGTGTGTGTGTATAGCTGGGGAGACGGAGACGGAGTACGTCAAAATATAGCGATGTTAATAAGACGATCGGGTCGGGTCGATAAACCAAACACTTTACTCGTCTAATCGGGAGGCATGCGCGTGTATATCAAAGCGGGCTGCCGATGGGAAAGGGATTTTTTCAGCCGGGGCGAAGGAGAGAGAGAGAGAAGAGAGAGAGAGAGAGAGAGAGAGAGAGAGAGAGAGAGAGAGAGAGAGAGAGTGGGAGGGAGATGGAGGGAGCATAGGCTGCGCTCATAAAGCGCAACACTGCACGCGCTCACGCACGCGGGGACCGTGAAAAATGAGCCGCCGGATGTGTGACGTCATGTGCGAAAGCATGTTTTGACCGAGAATCTTTCGCTCGGCTCGCACTTGCACGCCGCGCGCGCACTCCCAATACAAGAGCCGAGCCTCGGCTCGATGCTTTTGCGATATGAAACGTGCGCGTTTCCATGTGCAGTGCGGATCGATCGCTCAAGCTGCAAATCTAGCAGTACACCTATATGAGTGCTCGACCAATTTGAAAAACATTGAATTTCCCATACTTTTGAGGTGCCTTTATTGCCTTTTAATAACCTATCGAGTTGAGTGCTTCGTTTTTTGTAACGCGCATTCTTTGAAGAAGCTAAGTACATATTAGCACCTTTTCCTTCGCTATTTTACTTCTTGGCGAAAATTCACCACGTATATATGCAGAGGCGCAGGTTGTATCGTCATTTCCACGAACAACTTATTTTTTCGACGTGGCGTTCCGGGAGTGACCCAGGCGGCACAAAGAATGAATGATCGCGCTAGACTTGAGTTGGAACGGAAACGGGATCATAGCGCCACCGCGTTCTCTACTCATTCCCGAAACAAGATGTCACTCCAAGGAGCGCCGCCCCTGCTCACTTAAACGGCCGGGGGAGTCGAAAATTTGGTAAACAACCTCCGCCCAGCCGCACAAGTAGCTCTCGGAAGGAAAAAAAGGCAAAACTACCTCGCGACGCGTCTGGCTCCGCATGCAAAACGCCGGAAAATCTCGCGAAAAATGCTCTCCTCGGCGAGCGTACGCCTCGCCTTTGTCGGGGTTAATTCGAGAGGCCGGGGCTCGGTTCGAGGAAGGAAAGAAGAAGCGGCTGTTCTTCCGGGGCAGTGGCGGCCCGGGAAAAGCGGCTTTCCCCGAAATTTTCGCGTGTTTTCCACTCGAGCGGGCAAATCGCCGGCACCCGAGAGAGAGAGAGAGAGAGAGAGAGAGAGAGAGAGAGAGAGCAGCTCCTATGCACACGGACGATTAGGTGTCGATTTGGGGCCCCTCCCGTGTCCCGGTGGTCCGCACTCGTCTGGGCCCCGACCCGCGGGGAATGTTATTGTCGGCCAAACATTGTCGGGACCGCTCAATTGTCGGCGTCTCGGGTAAATCCTCGGGCGCGCGCTTTGTGCCCGATCGAAATAAGAGTCCGCGATCCAGGCGCGCGCGCGTGCGTCGTCGTCGGCATGTGTGTACGGATGATCCGCGGCGCGCGCGTTTTGGGTGGCGCGTCGAAAATGCATTAAGCCCCGGGGGGATAAAGTGTCTCGCCCCGCACGCGCCCGCGCGATTCAATAATATTTCGGAAGGTCCAATTAGGGGCTGCAGCCACAGCAGGATGCAGCCGACACATACGAATGCGCTCGAACCGGACCACCTAGCCGATATATGCTAACCAGACCCTAATTAAGATCTACTCGACCGATTTCGCCCGAGTCGAACTAGTTCAGTTCCTTAGAAGCCCGTCGCAGTTCCACAGGACTATATAACAGAGCTGCGCTCGCGAGGATCGTAATATGCGTGAATGCACATGTGCCGGAGGTGTTGATAGCAGGGAGAGAGCCGACTCGCGCGCGCGCGCACAGAAAGCACTGAGTTATGCGCGCGCGTTCCGTAAGTGGGAATTATTCCCAGTCACGTGTTACTGATAAAGTTTGCTCTCTAAACGTTCTCCTAAAGCCTATATTATGCTAATGCATGGAAAGTTTTCGTGCCCAACTTCATTCATCCACGGCACAACGGCATTTTTTTTCTTCTCTCTCTCTCTCTCTCTTTTGACGAAATTATAATATTCAAAATAGCGAAGCTTTTGTGGCAGAACAAATATTAGTACACTTGTGTGTTTCGCTGTTGAGGGAAAAACCGCGCTCGACACTGAGAGAGGAAACTAATCACTCGCCATTTAACTAATTCAATGATCTCTCCTTGGACGCGTGTGTCACACGGTCTTGTCGTGTCTCGATACGATCGCGCGCGCGCACCGATCGATTTATCGTCCGTATCTGTATCGTACGAGCTATTGCCACGTCGTCTTATGAATATGCAGCATTATATCATTTCGAAGCCAGTGTACCGATGACGTATCGTAATATGCGTGAGCGGGAAAAAAAAAAATCGTACTCGGGTTTCAATGGCACGTTGCTCGTAGTTTCTCGCGAATATAAAGATATTCCAGACAGACACTGCAGTAGGCAGTTTCTTGGGTATTTATGTAACTATAGATGAATCTCGATCGGGAACCGAAGAGAACAACCGCGAGAGACGAAGAGTCGGGGCAGAGTTTTTCCGCAGTGAAAATTACGATGTTGGAAGATTTTCCAGTAGAGTGGAGAACATCATAACTAACACGAAGCAAAATATTCATAATCGAATTTTAATCAATGGTGTTTTAACAAACTTGCATATGAAGATTATCGTCGTACACGAAGTAGTCGATAGATTAAACGGGGAAAATAAAAACTATTCGCATAAGACGGCCGCGAAGGGGATGAAAGAAACCCTCTGTCGACGAGAGCGTTTCCACACTGACAACAAGTAGTGCACTTGTGAATACATTCGAATGTACAACGTACACAATCAGTAAATCGTTACCAGTCGAAGAATCGAGGTTTCGACCTACTACAAAATTCGGGCCATCATCCACCCGAGAAAGTTTGATCGATAGACAAAATTTCCCACCCGATAGTCACGTTGGATCGTTAGACGCTATTGGCAAACGAAGATCAAACCCTTGACAATTGGGATGGCGAGCGCGTGGAAGATGATAGCTGCATGTGTAGATTCCCGCCAAAACTGCTCGTGCAGAACAAAGAAGTGGGCTCCGGGAGGAAATCAGCAGCAGCAGCAGCAGCAGCAGCAGCAGCGGCAGTTTACACATGCGCGCGCGCGCGCGAGAGAGCCAGCTCCTCCAGCAGCCGGGCAGACGGCAAAGAAGCACGCGAGAGGAAGCGAGAGGAGGATAGAGCCAAGAGAAAGAGAGTGAGAGAGAGAGAGAGAGAGAGAGAGAGAGAGAGAGAGAGAGAGAGCAGGTACATGCCTCGGCTGCACACATCGGAATTCCCTCGGTCGAGTATATAGCGCCTCCCGCGCGCTCCAGACGGCTCTCCGCCGGAGGTGGGGGGGGGGGGTTAGCCGAGGCTGGATTCTCGGGGGCCTTTGCCATCCATTGACGCCTCGCGCGCTCATGAATGAAACCCGCCGCCGCCGCCGCCGTCCTCTCTCCCTCCACCGCGGCGCTCCGTCCCTCCCGCTGCGCTCAGCCCGTTGCCATGCGCCCAATTCGCGAGACGCTGCATTGCAGCCTCGTATCGGTCGGTCGCAGTCGGTCGCGCGCGCGCAACACTGCAGCTATCCGTCCCGGGGAATGCCGCTTCGTGGGAAATGCCAAACTATGGGAAAACGAGTGGCGCCACCGCCGCCCGGCCCTTTAAATCCCGCGCCGGCGATCGTCGTTTCCCTTTAAATCCGACCGGCCGCCGCAGCCCGGCTTTTCCAAACTCGGCCGACGCGGCTCGCTTCCCTCGCGCTCGTGCCCCTCCGGTGCCCCTCCGGCCAATTTCCACTAACTCGGTCTACGCGCGAGTTCTCACGCGCGTCTCGCGAGCTTCGTACAACCCCTTACTCGTTTGTTGTTTTCGTCGGGAAAACGTGAGCGGTTCCGCGCAGACTCCTCTACGTGTGAGTTCGATCGTAGGATGTGTAACCACTCGCTGTCACATTCTACAGTCTTCTAATTCGTCGGAGAAGGAGCTTGTACAGATACAACGGAAAATCCAAATCGATCCTAGGTCCTCTCGCTGCGAGTACGCAGTCGTGCATAATAGCTAATATATCAGAGGTCGGATTGGGCGCGAAGCCCTGGGCCGATCACGAGCGGACGGTCCCACGCGAAACGAGGTGCTGATCCGGCGGCGCCTCGGCCCTTGGTCGCGCGTAATACGTACGAGAGTTGCGCACGCGCGCGCGCGGAGAGCCGTCGGTGGGCGAAGGAAGCCGTAATCAGCGAGCACTCACGCACGCATCGCGCGGCCCTGATCAAATAGCACCGGCCGATGCACCTGTTGGCCGCCACCGCCGCCGCCATAATTGTGCATAAACATGAGGAAAGAGCTGGTGTGTGCAGATATATATGCTCACGCGCCAGCCAGCCAGCCAGCCAGCCAGCCAGCCATCAGCCAGTCAGCCAGTCAGCCATCAGCCAGTGCGCGGCCCACAGACGTGCCAACAAAGGGGATTGTAAAAGTCGGCCGGCGTTAAACGCGGGGCGCTTCTCGGAAGGAGGCGCTTCAAAACTCCCGCCGCGAGATGTGTTATACGCGCGCGAAAGCGAGAGACAAAGAGGGACAGGCCAATATAACGAGGGCCCACATATCCCGCCCGGAGATCGCCCCACGTGTGTGCGTGTGCGAAGGCCGCGCGCGACAACTACGCTACCCGTGCCCAATTGATATTTCAACTTTGAGTATCCGGCCAGCGTGCAGATTCGTTTTTGGGATTGCAAAACGCGGCTTTGGCCGGTTTGGACACGCGGGTGAGACGATGACTTCGACTTGCCGGGGGATTCACCATCGGAGACGAATTCCTGGTGAACACAGTGAGGACCACTGGGTGAAAACTGTTATTCACCAAATGAATTAGCTGTATACGCTTTACCCAGAGAGGCTTTGTGAACTAGGAATGTTCGATTTCCTCCACTGCACTTTTTTTTATCTTGGCGATAGTATCTATAAGTTAATAAATAAAGGTTATTTGGGGCGTCAGCAACTGTAACCGCTTTTATGGAATACTTAAAATCAGCTTACCATCCATTTTCCCACTTTCTATTAATGGTTGCTACATTTGAAAGGTATCTTCCTTGTCTTAGCAACGTTGCTATGGAAAATTCAACTCGTTCCACACCTTGTCACCACTGTTTTATGTGCGAAATTTCAGAACGATCCGACGGTTTCTCCGAGTTATGTTATTTCAAAAATATTGTCACGTTTGACGCGCCAATACAGACAATCCGCAAAAGATTCAGATGAACAATTTTTACTCTATCACAATCTAGCTAAGCTTTTTCCGAGGCAGCAACGTATTACCGGCTCGACGGCAATCGTGGGATCCTATGGTTTTTACAGACGTTTCGCGGTGAATTTTGCTACGACGGAATTGACAGGGCGCATCGGCGAAGACGCGATAAAATACATGGGGAAGTGGCTTGTCCACGGGATTACACGATAATTTTTGTGGGAAAATGAGCTTGCAATGTATATTCTCCAAAAATATAAGTGTCGCGCCGTGGTTTACTTCTCCATCCACCGCTTATCCACTCAGGGAAATTCCATCCGCGAATAATTATGGAACACACACAAAGGACAGCTGCGAAGTTTTTTCAGGCATGGAATAGAAGCTCTCTCGTCGAGTTACAAATTTGAAAATTCAAAAACAGCGGACCACTCGTAGTTTGCGAATATCGCTTGCGATGGGGTCTGAGCTACGCGTGCCATCGCAGACGTGCCGAGGCACAGCCGCGACGTGGGGGTAAATTCGCGAGCGGCGCCTGAAGAAACTGGTGCGCGCGCGAGACAAAGAGCCGCAGCGCGGCAAGTGCTGGAACGCCGGACGAGACTAGGAGAATCGGCTCCGTGCAGGTATATACGGCATGGCCCGCACGTAACGGATAGCCGAGCAAGCAAATCCGTGAAATAGGGCCGCGCCACCGGGGCACAGGTAATAAATACCTGCACGCCTCTTTCGCCGAACGCTCCTTCTCTGCACTTTTCCTCCGGGCGAGCCGGCGGATTTTTCCATGTGCTCTCGCAATTCCCACATTTCACGTCCCGTTCGTTCATTCAACGACTCTATCCGACGGACTGGCGTTTGTTCTATCGCGGATACATGTGTTTTTGCCCGTGCGTCGTCCGATCGAAATAACCGGTGCGGTGGTATGGCGATCGACTCGAGCGACGGACAATGAGTTTTTGCCGCTCTCCGCGGCGTTGTATCACGTCGAGTCGGTTTGATTGATGCTTTATTAGAACGTCGTTGAATCTCGACGTGTCGTGATTACAATTTCAATTTGAGATCTTCCCTCGCTTCGAACGTACGTAACAAAGAGTACGAACGAATGAAAACTCAATCGATCAAGATGTTTACGAGTACCGTTACTCTTCTATAACACATTGAGTATGTGCCGAAAAATAAACTCTATTGGTTGTGTAGTACACTATATATCGGAGTAAACAGGTAATAAACCCGTTGGCGGACGTCTCGCCGGTCCGTTCTCACCAGGAACTTTAAAAGTATAGACGGAATACAAAGTATAATCCGACTGCGGGGGAATGTTGGAGCGCGTATACAGTGGGGAACCCGCATGGAATTTCGCAGGTATAGCGAGCAGTGGCGATTTACCGAGAAATCTTTTTATCTCCTTGCGAAAAAAGTTTTTCGACCTTCGCCACCTGTGGAATGCCGCGTCGAATCCTCCTGCGCCCAGTCGCGCACGTAAAATCAATCGCCGCGTCGTTAGACGCCGAAATTCGGCTACTCGTACATACCCGTGTATTCGCTTGAAACGCGGACACGAGAGATTCCAGCTCGAGAAAATAGAGCCGTCGAACGCGCGTCATCGCTCGGCTGTATATCTCGTGTATACGCGGCGGCGGGTTAGACAGTTCAAGCGCACGATAAAGCCTTGGCGCGGCGGGGCGGCCGCGCATGTAATAATAATTTTGAAAATTAAAATTCCAAGGCATCTGGCCGCGATCGAGCGATATAGCATAGCCTCCCACAATAGTATACGCACGCACTAGTCAGCATTTCGTTGGCTGGGAGATTGTGAAGTTTCACAACTTGATTTATCGCGGCAGAAGCCAACGCTTCGACTGTCTTATCGTCAGTCCGTCACTCGGGCGTGAACAGCACTTGACACATAATACATTTGGATGGTCCCTACGCGTCTCTGGTGGGGTATGTATACCGAGCTATACGTGGGGGGCGATCCGGTTGAATGGGGCTTTTTCGCGACTGCACCGGGCCCCGGCGAACGAGACGGGGCGGACGTACACGTGTTGCGGAAATGGCCGTCGCGAGCATCATTCGCAAGAAGCGGACGAAGCTGGCACATTTTTGCCCGGCCGCGCGCGTCTGGACATGTGTTGTTCGATCGAGCCCGCGCGCAGGATATGCCGCCGCCAACGCGTTGGTCTATCTGCGATTCCCAGAGTATATATCTCGCGCTGCGCCGCCCGCTCGAGCTCTGCCACGTCTCTCCGTTTATCTGGATACCCCAACCCGACCAGCCTCTCCGCCACTTGATGGAATACTGCATATACCTGGGATCCTGCGTCGAGTCGCAAACACCAGCTTTTGGCCGAAAGCAAAAACAAATGTATCCTCCCGAAAAGCAGGCCTGATTACCGGTGTGCGAGATGTGTAGTGAAAACGTATATAGGTGCATTCCGAATTTACCCTATCTAATTGATCCACGTGCGTACTTTTTGCTTACAATCTTCGGAATGTATATTCATTCGATGAACCATGGCCAAGCTTGTGCATAATCCTTTGATGGCTCGAATTGGATCTGAGAGCGTTACGAATGCGTATGGGCAGGATGTTTAAAAAAAGAGGGAGGGGGGGGGGGGGTTGGGATGGAGTTTTGTTTTGGAAATATAACGATGATCGCAAGTCGTGCTCGAAATCAACTACTTCTCAGGCAATTTGGACGATACTATACGAGGGGACCCACCATATGTTACATCTATTGTGAGAAATGCACATGACAAGTGTAGTGCAATTTTTAGAGAGAAAAAATAAATTAGCCGCGAGATATTTCTCGAATAACAAACTGGCGCACGCGTAACGTTATTTCTCAGACAATCCCACCGGATCAGAGCAACTTTTTCTTTTTTATACCGATCCGAGCTATTGAATGTTAATATCATTAGGAGCTGCCCTGGTCAATCAATTCGCGGCTGGGGAGTCGGGGCGGGCGCTTTGGTGAAAAGTGCGCCAGGGGGGCGGGGGATGGGATTTTTGTCCAAAAAGATAAATGCCCGGGCCCGGAAAGAAGGATGGAGGCAAAATTCTTTTTCGCACGGCCCAGCGGGGGAAGAGCCGGGGGAGCCCCCGTTAATAAAGAACTGCATGTTTCGGCTTATCGAGACGCGCCGCGCGCCGCACCTCTTATAAACAGCCCGCGCCGCGCCGCCGCGAGTATATAGTCCCTTTCGGATAAACTGTGCGCGATGCGCGCTTCGTTTTTTCCGTTTTTTTCCTTCCTTTCTTTCTTTCATAGACCGCTTGCGTCCGTGCGAACTTTCGCAATCTGCGACACTCGTCACGCATTCAGACGTCCAACAAAAAACAGCTGTTACATATTCATTTTCTCCCTTTTCTCTATCCCTCCCGCTCTCATCCCCCCTTTCTCTCTCTCTCTCTATATCTCTTTCGACAATTTCCCCTCTTTAATCCCTAGTTTGCTCCGACTAATGCGGATCGCTCTATGTCTCAGCGTAATTGATGCACACTGGCGGTGTCTCAAAGAAGACGTCGCATGGCTCGCGGGAGTAATTTAGTTGTCCTAGACGAATTATCCAAGTGAATTTCTAGTGTGCGAATGGGTTTGAAAGTGCACGCGACAACTTTACCGCGCTCGCATACTTGTAAAAACTTTTTCTTCGCGCGCACCAGTACAGCACTGTTCTATTTTTAGAGGAGCCTTGGCGAATATTGTACAGTGAGCGCGAGTTACTTTGGACACTTGACAACTCACAAAGTCTGCTGCGTCCATTGGAATGTTGCAAATCATATCCTGCGGCCGCTCAAAAGTTGATCCTCGACCCAAACTACAATGTGCCACCCGTAGGTAGCTTATTGTAATCTGCAGGTTACAACTTTTTCCAACGTTCTACGCGCGACTACAAAAACACCTGTTCAACAGTCAATTATTGACAAAGTAAATAATTAGAACGCAATATTTACTTGTTGTCGACAGTTTCATGGATTAATGGACTTATCATGGCAATCAGTGTTTCCAAATTCATGTCATCTCAATTTTATCATTCTATGTTGAAATAAGTATTAATAATATGAAAATGTATATAATCAAGGAACCATATTGGTTACGAAGAGAAGTCATATTGCAGAAATTACTATTTTTTCGAATAACGCAGGACTATAAGGCCATTTTATGATATTTGGAACAGTAATTTTTTTCAAATGTTACAATGAAAAAGTTTATGTATTACACTATGGGAGAAATTCTTATTTAACAAATTACATATTCATTAACATTAATCAAGTACAACGATTAAATATTGAAATATTTTTTTTCTATATCTTTTTTCTTCTATGTTATTTTTTATATTTATATTATCGTACGAGGATATAAATGGTTTTCTGAAAAATGAATTCGGAAAAACTCTTCGAACTACAGATTTCTTTTTAGTATACCAATTATCATTCTTCAATCTGAATTATTATAAGGGTTCGACGTACGAGCGTGCGGGCAGTGTTCCTGCGTAGATGAAAGTAAACGCCGCAAAATTTTTGATAATGGGTGTATGAAATAATAAATAATTATAATTGTTATAAATATTATTTCGAATAGTATCAGAAATCACCCTTGTCATGCTGATTCTAGATGATTATTTTAATTTCTTCTTCAAGAAAAATTTTCCATACGTATTTTAGAAATTCCGGAAAGGTTACCCATTTTCGGAAACATAACAACTCAGTTATCAAATTATTTTTTTTTTTGAAAGTTCAAGTCCCTAGCAATAGCGAAAGGTCGCACATATGACCGGAACTGAAAATGAATGAGACGTCTCCGCAAGAAATATTCATAGCGTACAATTGCTGTCGAGTTTGTTTTGCTGAAGATACAGCCTAGTTTTTTCTCCTCCACAATAACTTTTTCCCAAACGTCCCCCCGGCGGATTCTTCGAACCGATGCAAAATAGCTGTATATTATATCCGTGTATAATCGGGGGAATGGCGTGGAATTCGAGCAAAACGCCCCATTGAAAATTCGCACAAGCCGGCTGATACACGCGGGCCGTCCATTAGTCATCGTTCGAAGACAACAGCCGCGACGGAGCACAATGGGCCACGATCATCCCCGAGGCTCGGAAGATTGAGACGTCGCGGTCGGTTGTAGGACTATATGCTAATGAGCAGTGACATTACAAAATTTGACCGAGTGTATATCCTCGAGAGTCATCGTGTCTCGCGGGCGCGACCGAGCGGCCAAAGAAGAAGAGGCGAAAAAAAAACGAAGAAGAAAGGCGCAGCAGTTGTTTGGTTCTCACGAATATCGAGGATTTCGTAAGAGCGTGCGCCGAGGAGCCGTGGCGAGTGTGTGCGTGTGTCGAGGTGAGCCGAGCCCGTCGCTCATCCTCAATATTCGAGGCGCGCATTCGCGAGTCCGTCGCGCGTATGTCGCACGTGGCCCGAGTGGACCGCCAATATTTGGCCTGGGTGCGCATATATTTATACGTATGAGAAGCACCGACTGCGCGAGATGACCGATCCAAATGGCCCGCGGCCATCGACTCAAGTGCGACACAACGCGCCGCGATCTCGTTTCGTTTTTTTCTTTCTTTCGAGCCTCGCCGGTCCACTTATACGCCTCATCTAACAATATTTAACCCATCGACCGTTGACAGCATTCACTTTCACTGCGATTGTAAACGAGGTATGTGTAACCAATATGCGCCGACTGAGCGGGGAAGAGATCACTACATCGCGACAAATGAGAATTTTTCAACGAGGCTGGTAGTAAATGCAAGATCTACTCAATACCTTCGAAATGAGTCAAGCCGTGTTAAATTTGAAAAAATCCGAGTGTACCCAATATACGCCACCTACAGGATAGTTTTTTTTTCAACCGGTCTTAGTTTTCTAGTAGGAATCCTATTAGATGGTATGAACTAAAAAGGTCTACTAAATACCTTAAAAATGAGCCAAGCCGCATCTAGCTTCAACTTTTCTATGCTGAATAATAATAACGTTTTCAGAAAATGTTTTTTTCGGTCATTAAACGCGTAAAATCGAGGGGAAAGTCAATGATCAATAATAAAATTGCGCGTATAATATACTTGACAAAAATAACAAAAGCCCATAGAAACAATTGATAAAAAGAACGTTTGATGAAAAGATAAATTATATGATGTGTAGATGAAACTAAACAAATTCGCACTCCCTTGAGCGAAATTATATGAAGAATCAGAGTTGATGAAAAAATGTAGAAAATGAGCTGTACCAAGTTGGTGTAAGCGTTCAAGCATTCATATATTCTATTAGCGCGGAGTACTCATTTCGAATGGTTTTATCTGTGTGCTCGTCCATACTCACGGTCCTTAAAAGAATGCTTTGAAAATAATTTCATAGTACTTGGTGGATGAATTATTGAATGGATTGCAGTGACATTTTCCATGAAATAAAAGTAATTTTCATATCAGTTCCTTGAGTTTAGGAACCAAAAATTTTTACATAAAACTCGCAATAATTTATCCTTTTGTATACAGTAATTTTAATGCAGCATTTTTTCACTGTAAACTTTCAAGAGGGTACCGATGTCTTGATTTGCTGCTATTGCTGCAAGCCAAGGGTGCTTCCAATACGGAGAACCACGGGAGTTCGATCAAAAGTATGATTTACGCGTTTCGTACAAGAGCGCCTGTGTACATATATACGCGAGTCAGACTGCGTCAAGCGAGAAGCGAGCGATATACCTATATACGTGTATACATACACCGGCTCGGCCAATATAACGTTGGTTCGTCGAGAGCCGTCAGATTTTGATTAGAAATTTTTAGCGCGGCTCACGGTCGCCATATAAATTCCGCTCGAACAACGAGAAGCCGACGCGGGATATTGATCGCGAGTGCAGCCACAGACCGAGAGCGTATAATAATCGAAGGAGAAGCAAAACGAGCAAAATAGATCGAGCAGCGGCGGAAGGTGCACGCGTATAATATACGCAGAGTCCAGGGATCGAGCCACCGAAAGAGGGACGATTTAGTTTATATGCGAATTGATGGAAGAAATGCAGGAGGCGCCGCGAGCTTGCGCGCGTGCGTCAATGTCAACATTACTCTACGCGCGTTCGTAATACAGACACCGCGTGCCCCGCGAGACACGGCACCTCTTATCGACGATCTGTCGCTCGAATGCTGAAGCTGCAGCGCGGCGCATTCCCTCGTACACCGATCTACGCATCCTAGAGCCGCGTTTCTTCGTTCTGTGTACGAGATTGTACGCTTCGGAGTAGTTCGGGTTTTGGTTTCTCCAAGATTCGGAAGCTGATCCCTCCTCGACGTCTGGAATTCCTGCACAAACTGCCAGTCTCGTTCGATTCGCTGTGTGTGTGTGTGTGTGTGTGTGTGTGTGTGTGTGTGTGTGTGTGTGTGTGTGTGTGTGTGTGTGTGTGTGTGTGTGTGTGTGTGTGTGTGTGTGTGTGTGCGTGTGTGTGTGTGTATGTGTAAATTCGATTTGCTGCGTATATGGAAATGCGGCGCGATCGTCAAATAAATGTTGTTGTTGTGAACATCGGCTATCTTAGTATATCGAAAAAATACGTCCCAAGGTTTTAGTGAGATCAAAATTTGAGCTAGCTGTGGTCTCCAGGTTGTAACACGATCGATCAATGAGTAATTCTCTTAGCAGTTTGAGTTATTCCGAACGATTATAAAGACTAGCCCTTTACAAAGTTGGGTAATATTTCAAGCTTCCAAACTTCATAATATATCTCACTCTCGAGAATATCGATTTTGGCACTCGCCAGAGTAACTGAGCCTCGTAGCTGGTCATTTTACGACACAGCATACCATTTCACAAAAATTTTCCTCCTTGCAAAAGTAGTATAAACGATACCGACGACGAGCCCAACACTCGGTGAAAGCTCCAAGCTCGACTTTGGGCGCCGACGCTTCGTTGCATACGCGTATACGAAAGAGCCAAATCGTTCGTATAATTATTGGCCAGCCGCGCGTCCGATTACTGCCCAATCACCATGTTTTGCTCGCGTAACGCACCTGCGGCAATCCCGCGTGTGCCTCGAGGCTCGCAAATTCTTGCGGCGCGTAGGAGGTCCTAAGGGGAACACCGTACGAAATTTCCCGCGCCGATTTTGCCCCGACATAATATATCGCCCCACGGATTCCTAGGTGCGGGTACCGCGACCTTCACAGCACACGCGAATTTCGCTCTAGTATTCATGATGCATCCGCTGTCTCGAATACTTTCCAATCCGATTCCGCCAACGAACCTGCACGACGAGTGCTTTGCTAATTCAATCCCGGCTCTGCCCCGTCCCCGACATGTCGCGAGATTTCCGTGCGTGAAACAAGAGCTGCAATTAAATGATTACGCTCGCTCGCTGGCTCGCGCGCGCGCGCGCAAGCAAGCAAGCACGCGGGTGCGAGTACGTGCGTGCAGTGCTCTCGCGAGTTAATAAATTGCTCTGTCCGACGAGGGTTAAACAGACACGAGCGAGTGATTTTGAAATGTGCGCACTCGGCTCGACGCTGGTATACATGTACATACGCGCCCAAAAACCCACTCGCGGATATCATGCGATGTATCCCCCTCCTCCTCGAAAATGCCAACAGGACAATCGGGCCATTAACACGTACGATGCTGTGTGAGCGCACCAATCATGATACATACGCATCGAGCGACACATCGGAAGATGAAGAATTATATACGGGGCGGGTGATTTTTTATTTGCGCGGCGGCGGCGGCGGTGGCGGCGGCTGCTGCACGAGAACGATTTAATGGAAACGAACGGGCTGGGCTGAATAATTCGCGCTCGGCAAAAATGCCGCGGTGAGTCATGCGCGCGCCGGCGATCTATATATGCGTGTGCTCCCATTAAAAAGCTCTCTTGCCCCCGCCCGCCCGCCCGTCCGCGCCCGCGCACGCACGTGAGAGCCAGCCGACGACGAGCTCTCTCTCTCTCTCTCTCTCTCTCTCTCTCGAGAGAGTTCTGCACTCGTTTTTGATCTTCAACTCTATCTGCCGGGCCTCGGGTTCTTTTTTATCCTCCCCCCCACCCCACCCCTCTCTCTTCCGTTTCTTTTCCATCCTTACCCCACCCCCCGCGCTCGCTTTCATTCGGTAATTGCGTGACCCGATCGATGCAGCTACTCCACAACTGGTATGTATCGATGTTTCTCGTTGGTTTTCTCACGGCCGCGCGTTCCGACAATCGGTTGGACGTATCCGAGGTATTGGGACTCGAGCGAAAGATACGCTCCGAGATTGACGTATCGAAGCGAACTCGAACGAACGGGACCGAGTGCGCTCTGCGGTATTAGAGCTGCGAGAGTATGCGTGAATTGGGCGGCGTCATTGTGCGAGCTGCGGAATTGGAAAGATTGAACGGGGGAGAGTTGTTGGTGCAATAAGCCACTCGGTTATCACATCATCATGTGAGCGTTGGCGCACGCATACACGAGCAGCGACGGAGCGACGAAGCGGCCGGGCCCCCGGCCGCCATGGGAAAAAGCCACGGAGCGGATTCATCGAGTGTGCTGCTCGACTACTCCAGCAGCAGCAGCTATAATACACTCCCGCCGCGCGAAGGTCTCCATTGTCCCATTAAGCCTTGGCGGCGTTTTCGCTTCATAAGCCTTAAACAAATCGTTCCTCCTCCTCCTCCTCCACAGCCGCCGCCGCCGCCGCCGTCGCCAATCGCCCTGTTGTATATGTACACTCGTTTGCGCGCGGCAGCCGCGCCAACATCGTTACTCGCGTCCTTCCTCGCGCGCCCGCGACTCCAGCATGTATACATGCGTGTGTGTGTGTGTGTGTGTGTGTGTGTGTGTATGTGTGTGTATACTCACGAGGGGGCATGAGGCGCAGACCAACAGCTAGAGACTTTGATACGGGACTCGGGCCGCGAGTGGTTTCCTTGTACGTGATGCAAAGCAGTTCGCCACAATACTTCCGTCCCGTTCTAAGATATCCCTGAGATATTAGCTTCTACATTGATTGCGTATTCCAACGAGTGTATCGGAGAGACTCGTAGGCATATGCGCGCGTCACGTACGACTGAGTGTGTTCATTGAGCATATTAAGAAAATCGAAACGCGACGCGCGAAATAGTCGAGTTCGAAGCTTTCAGTGCTCAGAACGCAAAGTTGCATGAAAATCCATCTGCCAAACGGCCCAGTGCCGCCGCGCCGCGCGGCGCTGCCATTTCCGCTTCGCACGCGCTTTTTCGCCTGGCGCACACAGCGCGCAAGCAGTCGAGAGCAACGCCGATTGCTTTTCGCCCGTCCTTCTGCCCGACGCGAGCTCTCTCTCTCTTGGGACTTTTCGCTCGTGCGAATTGCACGTTGAGCGCCTTCTTCTTTCAGCACGGCGAGCAGAGCAACCGTTGGCAAAGACGAAGATTCGGAAAGAGACACTCGAGCGACGAGGCAGCTCGAGCTAGTTGAATCAGATGGACTATTGAACCGATTCAGCCGTATTACATTGAGTGCGAATCGTTGAAGAAATTAGACGTGGAGTAATTGTTCCGCCGAGATCACATCGTTGGGCTCGTGGTGTTGGCGAGCGTTTGGTAACTTGGTCGATGTGGTCCGAAAGCACAGTATGCGGTTGATATACTGGATCTACATTAGATTGACGGAAATTAGTTTGCATAGCAGTGTTTCTCATCTTCCGGATAGTCGTCTGAATTCTGTCAAGCTCGGGAACGACATGCGATAAGGAATCGCGACGCAACAGCGAAACGACGAGACCGATACCCTAAATGACACTGCATCGAAACGAACCAAATGTTTATATCGAGCGAACGCGTCCGACCAAACTACATTCAATCCACTTGAATATTTACACAAATATAACTTGCAGCTGGTACCGAACGGATACAATTGCGAGACGTGACGATTCGGGCCGTCAAAGTCCCTATAGGCTATAGCCGGGAATGTGCGCGCGAGCTGTGGATCGGGGGTAAAAATTGCGCGGGACGCAAAAACACTCGTCTCGCCGAGCGCAGCGTCCTGCGGTATAGCGATCGCGTGTACCGGACGAGTCGTGCGAAAAAAAGTCTGTTGGAAAGACGAGCGGGCGGGGGGGGGGGGGGGCGCCCGAACTTCGCGTGCATAGACATATATACACCGCGAGTCGAGATGCAGCCGCGCGCGCACGGCCGTGCTCTCCCCCGATGCGCCGCGAGCCGCCGCGGCTACATACTCCGCAGGGCAGCCAAGAATGTAGGACATGCGTGTGGCGTGTCGCCGCGATCAGCTGATCCGAACTTTGCCAGCCGCCCGACCAGCCGCAGCCGCGTTTTTTTCTCCGTCTCGCGCCAAATTCCAGCGGACATATACCCCCCTTCGACCAACCGCATGCATCGACTCGGCAGCGACCCTTTTATTTTCCACCAAGTTTCACCGACTGCAAATCAATCCATGATGTTTTTCAGCCGCATCGGAGATCAGAAGTGCGTATCCTCACGAGTTACCGGGGGAATGCCTCGAATTGGCCTTTGCCGCACGTATACGATCAACGGAAATCCCAAATTACTATATACACACCCCCCGTCGGACGTGGCCAACAAAAAGTCGACTGAAACAGCGTAGGTTTAATTACTTATTATGACTGTACACGCTTATAATAAGAGATTAATTGTCGATAAAGCTCAATGGAGATAGCGAAGATACACGCGTGGATCGAGAGAGGGGGGGGGCAAGAGTAGGTGGAGAAAGTTTAGAGGTTAAGAGGAAGGGAGAGCGAGAGAGAGAGAGAGAGACAAAGTAAAAAGATGAATGGGCGCGAAGAGCTGGCAACTGGTAGAAAAAGGGAAAAAAGCATTTGAGCAGCAGCGGCGGCGGCGGCGGCAGCGGTGGTGGCGGCGGCAGCGGTGGTGGTGGCGGGAGCAGCAGCAACAGCAGCAGCAGCTACGGCAGCGACGGCCGACGAAGGAGGGGAAGCAAAATAAAATAGAGAGTGTTTGAAAGATAGCGCGCGGGCGCGAGGGAGAGAAAAAAGGGTGGAGGAGGGGAGGAAAATAAAAGTTGGGCAGTGCGCGCGCGCGCGCGCGCGAGGGAAGCCGGCCTCGCGGTGAGCTGCGACGGGACGAGGTGGGGAGGAAGAGGGTATATAAGAGGGAAAAAGGATGAGAGCCAGAGCGCGAGAGCTGTCCAGACATTGGTGGTCCAAAGGCGCGCCGCGTGATCCGAATTGCCATGGGCTCACACGCGATTCTCCATCTCGTTCCAGCTCTCTCGCTCCTCTCTCTCCATCCGCTCTTTTCAGCAGCTTCGGGTTTCGACCAGCGCGTAATCTTCTTCCCGTCTGCTTTCGCCGGCAGCTTCGTCGTCGCCAGCCAGCCAGCCAGCCAGCCAGCTCTTCTCGAGAGGCCGGGCCCCGCTGATCGCTGTGCGAGCCGCGGATTTGCAAATAACGAGCTGACAGAGGGGCTGGCCCCCCAAGGCCACGAATTCGCCACCTCTCGCCTAGCTTTTGTTTGCCCGCGACGCGGCTCGCCCTCGCTCTAACGCGCACTACTGCAAAGTCATCCTCGGGCCCGCGCGATCCAAAACAACCTCCGCGAGCCTCGGCATTGATTATCGCCCGGGCGGCCGAGCGCTCGCGTGAGAACGGCCCACACGTGTTATGAGCACAATTGCGATTCGTCGCGGGGCTCCTCTCTCTTTTCCGACTCGGGACTCCGAAACTTTCTCGCGTGCCATTTGAAAAGCTCGATTCCGATCTCGAGGCATTAGCTGTCAAATGCAAACGCGCAGCTGTGTTGGATGTCGAGGTTTTCGCAACGAGTTTCTCGGCTCGCACTGTCCTTGGACGCTCAATCAGTGGCCTACAACGAACGAGTAGCGGTATTCGCTCCTTAGAGAAGGACAATAGGTGCGCAAAGATCGACTGATAACGCGTCGGCGGGAGATCGGTACGGGAGAGCCGCGCGAGCAAGCAAGTGGATCCGATGATTGTGATTGGGGGTACAAGGTGAATTAGCCCTTCGATTGGTACGCACTGGCAAACAGTGCAATTGTCGGGCGCGCAAATTGCACGTCGGCTGCCGTTTCGTACGTGCCCCGACGCGCGGCTCGCAACACGAGAATATTCGTATTACTCGTATTATGGTGGCGCGCAATTTCGGGCCGAAAGTAAAAGTGCACCGATCGGTCGGACGCAATCCGATTGAGCTGGCGCTCAAATACGAAAATCCACTCGGTTTGATCGCGTGGAAATTGAGAGAAAATGATTGACACTCACTTTAACGCAATGTTAGAAATGTCGATTCGTGAGGGTTGCAGTTGTGTGTATGTGTAGATGTGGAGCATCGGTTTCGGGAATGGCATTCCTTTGAGCAGCTCGTGTACAGGAGGAAACGCGGCCGCGCAACAAAGCACGTACCCGAAACCGAGAGATAAAAGGAGAAAAGCGAGAGATGCGAGTGAGATAGCAGATATGTATATACATATATATAACGTAGGGGTATATGCACGAGTTCCAAAGCGCCGCTATCCGGCTCTCCTCGAGCCCTCTTCTTTATGGGTGACGCTGTTCGCGGGCGTCGTTTTTGCATCGTCTATCTCTTGCAGCTCTCGAGAGCTGCCCTCCTCCCACACGCTCGAGCAGAGGCGCAACGCGCGAATTCACGCGCCGCCCGCAGCTCGTGAGAATCTTGCCGCGTTCGCTCACACGTGAGTATCTAACGGGCGGAATATATATATACCCCTTTTCCCTTTCTCGAGCCGGGCGAATGTAGGTTACCTCGCGTTCAACGTCGAATCGCGATTTTGACGAATTCGCAAAGGCTTTGGGGAAAGGGAATGAAAAGCCCCGAAATTCCATCGCCAAATTGCACGATAAATTATTCTCCGTGTGGGCTAATCTCGAGGGAAAAACAGAAAAAAAACCCGTGTATTAATCACAAATTCACCCGAAGGAGACAGAAAAAAAGGGAGTCCCGATGATAATGTCCCGGGCGAACCGTTAATTTACGAAGGAGAATCGCGCGCACGCGCGGCCAGTGTAATATCGTCGGGGCCCATGGAAAGCTGACGCGTGGGCGGCACGAGGAGGGGGGGGGGGGAGAGGTCGCGCCCGTTGAGGATTACGTGACGCGCACCGGCTGCACGTCATTAACGATCGTCGGTTGGCAATCGTCGCTGCGGCGGGCAGTGCGTGCACCTTGGGCCCCGCCGGGAAATAGGGGAAAAACTATAGGGTTATATTGCGTCAATAGGAATTTTAATGAACGTGACGAAAATTGGGTAAGGGGGAGATCAGCTGTGGGGAGAAAGAGAGAGAGAGAGAGAGAGAGAGAGGCGTAAAAAAGGAGGTGCGGCCGCGGCTCGAAAACGAGAGTGCAGGGGGCTATTGAGAGGGAGACCGGAGCTGAGCTGAGTGTGCGCGCGCGTGTGTGTGTATACATCCTTTGATGTGCTGTGCCGTGTGGTAAGAAGCCTCCCCCTCGCGCCAGCGCTGCAGCTCTTTTTGCTCGTGTGCCGCGCCCGACCTGCCGCCGCAGGACCTCCCTGGACACTCCGCTCCAAGGAGGTCTAGCCCTCTCCGCTCCTCCCGCTCGCGGCGCTCAATGCCCGCCGCTTGCACTGAAGGGTTGCCCCTTACCCTCCAGCCGCCTTCTCTCTCTCTCTTTCTCTCTTTCTCGGGCGCGGATCCATTATGCACTTACTTACGCGTGTACACACAGGCACGTATGCTCGACTTGCTCCTGATGAACCGAATCGTCCATGTAGAGTTGCGCGGGGAGTGCGACAGCCGGTGGAATTTTCAAAAGGGGCAACGAGCTTATAGGCTTCGAGTGTGTGGTATTAGACGGGCGACCCCCTTCGCGCATGGAGGGCATATTTTGAAAGTGCGGCTTGGTGCGCGCGGGGGCGCGACAGCTTGGATGTCACGGGGGGGCGGATGGCGCGCGACACCTCCTCCTCGCTGTACACACGTATATACACGCGCGCTGCCATTTCAGCTGGGCTTTCGGCGATGTGTGTGCTCGCTCGCGTGCTCGTGTGTAGCACGGGCGAGGCTGGAGCGCTGGCCGCGGCGCCGGGGCGAAGAGGCGCGTGTAGCGCAGTCGGCCCCTGTCCGGACCGCATTCCTGGCTCTCGGCTCTCTCTCTCTCTCTCTCTCTCTCTCTCTCTCTCTCTCTCTCGCTCACCACCGAATTGGCAACAGGGCGAAAAACGAGCGGCGATCCACCGGCCGAATAACTCGATAACGCGAACGGGGCCCTTCTAATTAAAATCGAGCCCCGCCGACGCCGCCACTTTGGCTAAGCCAACTTTCCGCCGAGCCCACCAGGTGGGGGCGTTTATTATGCACCGCCGCGCCGCCGTGCGACCGCGCTCTCGCCTATGCTCTCTCTCTCTCTCTCTCTCTCTCTCTCTCTCTCTCTCTCTCGCGCGCGCGCGCGTCCCTCTGTTGATTTTACACCGGTGCGTGCACGTATGTGTGTCAATCGGGGGTAGTCCAATTTGCTTAATTGGCCGCCCGTATATTGGCTCGTTGGATTATCTATCGCGAGCCGCTTGTATACCGAGCTTCACAATAGATCTTACGTCGAATCGATGACGGTTCAAAATGATTGTGACTTTTGGAGTTTTCGGGCAAAAGTGAGATTTCACCCGATGATCATACGCTAGCCCAGCTGTGAAAACATGCTGGTCACACTTTATAACCGTGCGAAAAATTAAATTACGACACGAGCCGGACAAGCACGTGGTAGTTATTATTTCACCTTGGAAGTACGCAATGGCTGGGCAAATATTTTATCACGAGATAAACCTTTCGTTCGATCGCTTACAGAAATTTGAAAAATTAACCGCGAAGTATAGTGTAATTCGCGCGAGGATATAATAGGTAGAATCAGTTTATTCAGACCTTGGGGTAGAACTACGTTTGATCTTTGCGGCAGTACAGAGTATTCTGGAACAAGGAATGTAGACAAATATTTAAAAAAAAACAAAGTTTAACTATCAAACGATACGTTAACGAGCTCTCATCCGTTGACGTGCAAGTTACGCCATTCGCGGGCCGCAGCTAGCTTTGAAAAATTTCGAAATTCCGTAACGCCTGTAGAGGGCCCGTTAATCCGCCGAGCAAAGCCGGAGACGAGAAGGAGGAGGAGGAGGAGAGAAGAAAAAAAATCGAGATTCCCAATGAGGCACGCACCGCGGGCACACGTATACACATCAGATACGCCAAAGTCGAACCGCGAAATCAAAGGAGGGGTGGGAGAAGACGCGCAATTGACATTCCTAGTTCGCGTCATACACGTTAGCCGAATATAATCCGGCCCGCGCATAATCGAGCCTAATTCGAAATTCCTCTCGTCGCTGTCTCTCGCTCCGGCGCGGCTCTCTCGTGAAATTCGCGTGCGCGAGAGAGAGAGAGGGCACACGGGTCCCCGGGCCTTTCGCCTAGCTCGAGAGAGCCCGGCAGCGCCGCGATACAGGGCAATCAATAATCCCGCAAGACGTTTTTCTCGGAATTCCGCGCTCCTCTCTCTCGCTTGCTTTCGTATAACTTTACGTCTTTTTTTTTTCTCTCCTCCTCTTTTCTTTGTTCCCTCTGCTTCGGCTCTCGTGTGTCCTCCTCCCGGGCCTCCCCGCCAAGCTCTCTATGCGTGTTGGGCTGGACTTTAACGAGGGCCGCGCCAACTAGACGACTTTCGCTGCCTCGCTGGTCTGTTTTTTTTTCCTTATCCTTCTTTTTTCCTCTCTCGGCCTTTTTCGCCCGACCGCCCGATTCATTGATGTTATGCAATAAAAAATTTCGGCATTTAAATTCCACTTTAAATGCTCATTGTGCGCCGTATGCCAGCCCCGACCGGCCGCAGCTCGGCGCCGATACATTCAACTCTATACGCGCACCGGACAATATGATAAATCGTTCCGTCCTTCACTCTTCTACGTACTCGCGAGGACGTTTGCTTATCAATCCCGCAACGTGTTTATGCAACATTTGCTCGCTACCAGCTCGGATCTACCTGGATTTTTCGTCTCTCTCCCTCGTGCTCATCTATACGCGAATCTTTTTGAAATACCTTTGCTCGCGCGAATCAATACGTTCACACCGATACCCAAACGAGATGGTGAGTATCGAGAACGAGCGGACGAGCGTTGTTTTATACGTGAAAACGGGTGGGAACGGCCAATTGTGAAACAGGCGAACGATCGAGCGTACATCTCGCACCGACTCGAGCACACAGCACTGCTGTCACTTGCTCGGCGACGCGTCGCCGCACGAGTTTCGCGTCCCATCCCTCGCTCTGCGAGAGAGAAAGAGAGAAAGAGAGAAAGAGATAAATGAAGAGTGGGGATCGAAGGCGCGATTTAATTAACGCCTTATACGAGCTGTCAACTGGCCTATCGCACAATGCATCCGCGATTTAATGAGCCGCCGCGCGAATCAATTCTCTGCCGCGAATCCGCATGCACTTTCTCCCCGCACAACTCTTTCGCGCGTCCTCCTCCAGTCTTCCTCTCGCTCTCCTTCTTCTTTCTCTCCCGCACTGCATCCCCCTTCCCCGGCTCTCCTACATTCTTTTCTCTCCCCGCCGCCGCCGCCGCCGCCGCCGCCGCCGCCTCGGTGTCGTCTTTTTTTTCTCTCGCTCACTCTCTCTTTCTCCGCTTCTCTCACCCACTTTTATTCTGTCTGCTCCTCCGTCTGGCCGCGTGCGCGCCACTTGCTTTCTTTTCTCCATTTTGCACTCGCGTACACTCCTCCACCCCCACTGCTCTCTCCATCTCTCTCTCTCTCTCTCTCTCTCTCTCTCTCTCTCACTCACTCTCTCGGGATTATCCCGTTTCCGAGGCGCTCCTCGTCCCATTCATGCATTGCCTTGCGCGTAGGCCGTTTCTTATGTAAGTCGCGAGCCGTCTACTTCCTCGCACTTTCCACGCGACACATTTATCCCGGAGTGTTTCTCTCCCCTGTATTCGCATTGAATCGATCTAACCGACACGATTCGGCAACTTTGGCAATATCGAACTCAACGATCCAAAAATTCAATAATTTAGCCTTAACGTTTCACAATGCACGCGTGTGTGTGTGTCCTCAGGATTTGAACGGAGGTTGATCGAGTTGTGAAAAACTATTATGCATATCTGTTCCTCGAAATCAACATAATGAATCAGCACGTGGAAGAAGCAGCGGCGGATCGAATGAGCCGCTGCTGTCGAGAGGGATTCTCACGCCGGTATAATTATCACCTCGTCAAGGATATACGTTTAGTTTACGCGGCTCCAGCCGATAAAAGGAGGCCCCCGTACCCTTGTTATGTGCACCGCGCCGCCGACTATTGACCGCCCGGGCCCGGCCGCCTCGGGAATAACCCAAATGTTGTCCCGGTTAATTAAGGGATTCGCAAAAACACGGATGTATCGACTCGTTGCCCGTACACGCGTCTCCTCCGAGTATTTTCACGCTTACTCTCGAATTTGTTCGGTTTGATTTTTCGAATTTTCCCGCGATCGTCGCGACGATACACGTGCCGAAGATTTTCACGCGAGGAATAACGCTTAACCGAAAGAAACTTGGCGGTAGTCCGCGATACGTATAGAGGGATTAATCTCGGGAATGACGGAGCGAAGGTGGAAGCGTATAGACGCGCGCGGTCACGTCCCACCGGATCCAGTCATTATCTACTTGGCACAGCAGGCGCGCGAGCGCGGATAATTTTGGGGGTCGCGCGAGCGGGCGCGGCGCTTGCGGCTCTCGGCGGACGCGGCCGCGAATGCAACAGGTATATGTGTATGCTGGCTGAGGGGCAGCGCGCGTACAGCGCCCCCGACACGCCCCGGGCGGTTCCCATTCGGCGGGTTGGCTCCTCCCGCGCGCGGCCCAACCGGCTCCCTCGGGGGCGAGAGAGATGTGTGCGCAGCCTCGGACACCCGCGCGACCGTCGCCTCCATTTTTCCACGCTGATTTGTTGGCCCGCTTCCTCTCGCCGCGCGCGAGCTCCACTTCGCCGATGTTTGCGGGGACGTTTTTCTCCAGGGATATATATATCTGGGAGGGGACGCGCTGCTGCGTGTACCTCTTCTCTTGTTTCTCCCTTTTTTTTACTCCGCCGCATTCTCGGGACTCTCGAGCGCGGCTCGTTCGATATTCGCGAGTGGGGCATTCGTTACGTCTTCATGCTTGATTACTCATTTGCTTCGTTACGTGTACCCCCGAGAGCTCGATAATGATGCGGTCATACCCTTGTGAAGAGCATATATATAATACGTAATGGCCAGTTGATCAGTCTCACCATGAAACTTTTGGGTACTCCAGAGTCAAATCCACTTTATTAATTTAGTTACGTACAGGTTAACGTTTCGATTTACTTCAGATACCTATAGCTGATCATTTCAAATTTCACGTCCAGTCTATGCGTCTGTATAGGTTTTAGTAGATACTTGATACTTCGGACAAATCAAAACACTATAAGCTGCACTGAGAGCAGTTTATAGTTGGTTGAACTATAAATCTCCTATAAATATAGTTCTATTTAGACCCAGCTATGAGATATTGTAAATTCAACTATATAAATTTCGCTGATGTATATACCACGGAAAAAGTATCAATTATACTATATTTAAAGTAGATTTTACTCTATACAGTACTTTTATTTACAGTAGATGAGCGATTGAGTGGATACAGTTGACTATAATTCTGGTTCATTGAACAATAATTATTGGTGGATGAACAATAATCAAATAGTAATTAAACATTGTTTAAAAAACTATAGAACATGAGGGTTATTTACAGAAACAAAGTTAATTGAACGATATTTATAGTAGATACTTCTACAATTTCGTGCACTATATCATATAGCAGATTCCGAAAAGGGAATTTGTGGTTCAGTATAGAGTATCCCAAAACCAACAACTGCCAAATTTCGTTGAGCAAAGTGACCCAAAGAGACATAGTCTCGAGTACTAAGTCCAAATCTGCAGTACCTGATTAATCGAGAGCATAATGCGAATTGCCGGCACGGGTAGGTTGTCCGTTTGAGGAATGCTGTCGAAGGAAGAGCTGGCACAGCAAGAGCCGGAGAGAGCTTTGAAGAATGAGCGCGCGCGGCCCCGAGGAGCCGATGAAAAATCTCGCCTCTCGCGGAGAGCTCGGCCGGCTGTTTATCACCGCGAAGCGATAGGCCCGTCGATAGGCTGGCTCTCGGCCGGCCGACCCGGGCCCCGGCTATTGTTTCAAATGAAGCGCGAGCGAGCGAGCGGCGCGGGGTACCGCGCGGGGGAGAGCTGGGCCCGCAGCTCGCGCGTATAGCCGTGAATCAACTTACGCATACCTGGGCGCGGGCGCGCGCGCGCCGCCCGCAAAAACCTTTTGGCCCGCCTCGGACCTTTAATCCAATCTGGCTTAGGGCCTTTAAAAGCCCACCTCGCCGCGGCTGCTTTATACTCCTGCTCCTGCTCCTACTGCTCTCCTTCGGCCGCCTTCTTCGGCGTGTGCGCGCCTACGTGTGTGCGCCGCGACTTTTTCCAATAGTCCGCCGGGCTTTTTTTTTCTTTCTCTTTCTCTCTCTCTCTCTTTCTCTCCCTCTCTCTCTCTCTCTCTACAAACGGTGAAGCTTTTTTTCAAGCCTCGTGTGGAGCGATAGACATTCCTCTGCGGTATCGGCACCCGCGCAACCATATTTTGCCCAAGTTAAATCGTACTGCTCGCGTGTATATACGGACTAGAATTGCGTATGCCGATCCGCACGAAATTGATAATTACATTCTCGGATGGATTAATTAGTTTTGCGAATTCAACGTTCTGAAATTCCACCGCGCGTTGTTTTTGAAAACTTTTTACTCCCCAATCCTCGTGAACCAATTATCCGGTTTCGAGGAAACTTTAATAGACATATTCGTGTATTATCGCAGTTACGAGAATTATTGACTTTCGAACACCAGTCAAATTTGATTTTGGCTTTATTGAGCTTGATTAGTATTTTCATCGTTATTTTTATTCTTTGTTAGAACATAATTTTTGTACGGAACACGAAATCTTCATCATTTTACGTAACCAATGTTCCAAAGAGGAAGAATGAATAGGTATGAGATCTACTTTTGATAACATGAACGTCAAATATTTCATTTCCATTGCAACCATTGTTTACACCAGTGCGCTTCTTACATTGCTTATTGACCCAGCAACCGTTGAGAACTTCTCAAGAAATCTCATTTTAAGAATTTGCAAAGCCTCTTCGAGAAAGCATACTGATGATTCACTTGACAGTAATTTTTTGTACTCACATTTGAAACTTTTCTTTGGCGTTGAAGTTTCTCCAGAAATCTCACCTCTAATTCGATTGGCAGCGGTATTCATTGAATTATTCAACTCTTCTATCACACTAAAAAACTGTTATGCTTGAAGCAATCGGAATGATCATATTGAAGCAAATCTAGTTGTAGTTACTGTATTTTACATCATCACTTGACTAAATAATGATCTAACTTATGAACTGACATGAAATGGCTATTGCGTATTACATAAATTTCGTTCAGAGTCATCAAAATAAAATTGATAGCTAATTTTGTTATCCAGCTTATATAATCTGTCAAAGGAATAACATTTTTTATAGGTTACTTTCGACTGTCAGTAGAAATCTGGTGAATCAAACGGATTAACCAGCAGTGAATTTTCTACCACCCTCGGAAGGGGATAGAGGAAATCCGATAGACACCAAATCAATAGGAATTGAAACGATCGAATTGCAATTGCTTGAAGTATTTGCCAATCATTCAAATCTTCTTGTCCAAAAGTATCGATTATAAAAATATCGAGCTAAAAATAACACCACTTACGATGGGTTGATTTTTTCATTCGCAGCCATCGTAATCAATTCTAATCTAGTACGCTGCGGATACATTTTTGACAAATGATTTCTATACTTATTTCTTTAAGTCCTATTTCTATTGGATTTCATAAATATTATTGTTTATGGTTCGAACAAATGTGTATGGGTCATGTTTCTAATACTCATCGCAATAAGAACTATGCTGCAAAATCGTAATTGTTCATCTGCTTACTGTTCAATGAAAAGCGACAGAAAAACAGTGCTTTCCAATTACCAATGAGAATTTGCGCCAATCGTCGATATCCGCTGGCGAACCACGGACTTGACTCCCGAAGCACAGGTCCGAAAAGCGAGAGTGAGGCCCAGGGGGGTCGGCGACGTGCAAACCGACCTGGGTCAAGCTCGAAATTTCGCGAATTACTGCAGCGCGGTATTCAAGTACGGTACTTCGGAATCCGCTACAGCGACGAGCTGCAGTCGCGCGGCGGAGTGAAGAATGCCATCCCGAGGACGCGAGGCCGCGACGACGAGGAGGAGGAGGGACAAAGAGGGAGAGCAGCGAGGGACAAGCTCCGGAGGAGCAACAAAAAAAGATCGGTTCCCAGCCGAAATCACGGCCGGGACCGAGCTCGAGTGCTATTGTTGAGCGCGATAGCATCTCCCGTGTTCCGGAATCCGTGTTTACCTGCAGCCGACTTCTATGTAGGCTCGCTCCTGGTGTGCGTGTGTACGTGTTGCTCGCGCCGTTTACTCCCCCGACGGATGTGCGGTTTTGCGCGGCCGAAAAAGATGACTGTCATTTGGTCGTTTGCGCGTCATTAGCCGCGCGCTGCTCTCCCCGTCTGCCCGCGCCCCCGTCCTCGTTGAGTCTGCGGTCGGCGCTTTGATAACTTAGCCCGTGCGACTATTCGCGTGTTTACCCCGGCCGCGAGACAGAAATCTGGTCCGATCGCGGCCGTTGACTCGTTTTCTCCTCGTTACTCTCGATCATAGCCACGCGTTAATCCGTTGACAAAAGATCGCGCGACAAGTGACTCCTTTTGCCGGTGTCAAACTCGTTAAAAACAATCGACTCGTGGATATCTCGAGCATAGACTCATCGGAAACGAGATAGTCGTCACCGTCGCCGAACGAATTTACAGCTTAATTAGGGCGACGTCGCAGACGGGCGTATGTACACAAGACGAGGGCAGGCTGCGCGCTCTCGACTCGCGATGATCGGGGCCGGGCGATAATGGATTGAAAAAGAGACGAGCGAGAGAGTTTTGGGCGGGATTTTCATGCGCTCCGGCAGAGGGTATACGCTCGTTTGGCCGGGCCGAAAATTTCGGGCGTGTAGCCCCGGCCGTGTATCTCGGAGCTAACTCTCTACTTAGGCTCGTTCGCCGCCGCCGTCGCCGCCGCGCGCCGGTTCAGCTATGATTTCCGAGCATCATCGCATTATACGCTCTTACGGCGTTTCCGCCGGCGATCGCCACATACGAAAAACGATCGTTGGCCGAGCCGCTCGCTCGCTCGCTCGCTCGCGCGCGCGCAAGAGAAAGAGAGGCACAGCCAGAAGAGAGCGAGCGAGAGAGAGAAGGACGAGATCCGATAAAGAGAGATGCTCCCTCCCTACCCCCGCGGACGGTCCCCAAACGAGCTCCGTTTATATCTCCGATCCGCACTATGTGTGTGTGTGTGTGTGTGTGTGCGTTCCCCGGACCGCGCACCCACGTCATTATAATATTTTGCATCGGAACAATTTTGATGGAATAAATTATTCGCTGTTTATTTCTCGCAGCCAGTGTCGCACGGTGAGATTCCTCGTTTTCATACGTACCGGTGATATCTCTCCGGGTTATCTCTCCGGGCCAATTCGAAAATCGGATGTTTATATACTTTTTACCGCATGTTTCGATGCTTGATCAGTTCAAGCCGTCGTCGAATGAATATCTTCTGGATTGATTGGTGTTTCATCTTGGCTTGTGTACAAAGGTCGACGGTCTCAATTACTGTCGGGAGATACGTGCTCTTCAATCGCTCGGCCGTTTGTGAATAAATTTTCGTATAGGAGAGAAATCACATTGTTGGTCACTATTTCTTTTTTAGACACGCAATGATGGAAGGCCATGATGACAATTTAACAGTAACGTTCGAATAAAAATCGCACCAAAATATTAGTAATGTTAGTAAACTTGCAAAATTGTTGAAACTGCCCTTTGTCACTGCGTTACTAAAAAATATAGAAGATTTTACAATGTAACTTCTCTCCGTGATATTCTCAGTACAATAAGAGATAGATATCGCATTGAAATGACCGAGCCTGCATATGCTAAATGACACGTGTGCTTTGTCGATCGACCCATTACTGACCGAATCCTCGAGCAAATCAAGACAGCTGTCCAACCTTGAATCTCCCCGAGTATGTGATAATTTTGGCTATCGCACCATCAAAGCAGAAGATTATCCCAATCGATATATACGTATATGTTGCGATTTGAATGGCCGTGGCAATATACATGTATCTCCGGATGGAGTAAATATAGAAATCCATCCTCTTCCGACTGGGCGCTTATTGCGCGGGCCACTGCAACTCGAAAGCCCCGGATGCACAACGGCGCTCGGCCGCTTTCATGCGGGCTATCTCGTTTTCCCGCTCTGGGAACGCGCGTCGCTCTCGCTTATAATCGCGAGCGTATACATATACATATACATACATACTATATACGTAGACGCATTTCGCGCTCATACGGGCCACCTCCGGGTTGATTCGCCCCCTTTGTGTGCGCCTCGAAAATTTGTAGCTCATTGTGGCGGCTACATTGCAATGGTTTGTTGTCGATCGTAACGGGAGCCGAGTGTCAACACCGTGTGAAGAGTCTTGTTTGCCCATTTACACGGGGCTGCTACTCCTCCCTCGCATGATTATACTTCGAGCAATATATCCATTAGGGCTTGTGACAAGAAATGTTCTCTTCACATGAAAACGTGATGATCTACGAAATGAATTGCCAGATGAGTCGTGATTTTTTTTATTGATTCGGGCAGCTAACCACGCGACACGAGTAACGTAGATATTGGTACTGAGCAAGGCTACGACTTGTAGAGAAAATAAGTAAGAGGGAAAATGAAAAGGATCTTCTTTGGTTCTACAGGGTACTTAGTCGGTTCCAGTCTGTTTTGCAATAACGATAGGAAAAGCTAAGGATAATGCGTTTCGAGGTTTTAATGAGCAAATTTATTCTCAAAAATCTGAGTTAAATATGAAAATAAGTTTTGAAAATACACGTATTGAAATGAATTACGGAATACGTCAGATAACCTTCGATGAATATATCAAGAAAAATAATTTAAATGTAATTGTAGAATGTATATGGATGTATATCGTGAGCAGTACGTCTAAAGGCAGCTAGTTTTGATAATTATACTAAATCAATGATGAACTTAGGTCAAAAGTGTTATGAAAATAAGCAATTAAACTTTCAGGTTCTGTGAGCCGTGCCGTACTCATATTGTAATCAATACGTTATAAAATCTAATGGATCGTCTAAAGCTAACCAAAATCTACAGCTCGCGGTCGATTTATTTTTCATTCAACTCCGCTAGATTGACAACAACTTTGAGAACACAACATTCACCGAATCTTCACTTACCGAAATCCGCACACATTTTTACTGTGCTCGCGTGCTATGGTCACTCTCTCGAGTGACAAATCAAGTTTCCCACTCCAAATCGTAATACTTGTACGTTCCATTGTCGGTATATATACCAAATCTCGAAATCAGCTCCTAATCCAATATGTTAACGTGCAGATCACAGAGATGGAGCGCAGGGCCAAATTAATCTTGTCAAAAGCCCATTGGCTGGGCGCAGTCAGTGCGTACGTGAGTCGATCGTTCGCGTGTAATCATGCGTGCGCGCATGTGGGTCGCTGAATCGCTTTGTAAGCCCTTCCGAGCAGCGATGGATGGATGAACTTTTGCAGAGAAAGAGAGACAGAGCTTTTCGATTCTCGAGGCGCTGCTGCTGGCGGCGACGTGGCCCGATCTAATCGGATGAGGCGCTGGCGGCGCGCATAGTGTGGGTGTGCACTCAATAGACGCGTGATGAATGTGCCGAACAAACGCCGATTGGGCCCTGGCCATTTTTCTCTCTCGACCATTGCTGTGCCAACTCACTAAATTGGATACTGGCTTGTTCCCTCTCTCTCGCACACACACGCACACACACCTTTGCGCCCGATCATTTTCAACTTCGCACTTTGAAGTTGCTTCGGCTTCGGGGGGCTTCGATCCGGCGTAAATGATACTTATTTAGTCTGACCCGAGGGCCGAATTATCGTGGGGTGTACCGTAGAATATCGGGAATCGTGGGTGACGGAGGTGGAACGTTTTTTGCATATTTTGTACGAGATACTCTAAAAATCTATCATTTTGTATTTAATTTGATTATTTTAATTTGATAATTTCATCGCCCAATGGATGATCGACGTTGTCGACGGTGTGAAGATCCTGAAACGAGACTATGCAAATACATGTTAATATTTCAGAATTAACTTTGGTAATTTGACTGAACTCCACTGAACTAAAAGTGAATTTTTTTAAATACCGACCATATGGTTAAATTCAGAATCATTCGTTCTCTATCAATTATGTATTTTCAAAGCTTTAAGTATTGTTCATCTTACTTTGCTGGACAAACTTAAATTGAGCGAGAGATATGTTTACGGAGGAACAACAAATGAAACCAAATTTTAAACTTCTTTGTTATAATATTATTATGAACTGTTTAGTGTCGTAGATCGAGTTCACAATCCCCGATGAGCAAAGTGATCTTCTTGATTTTGGGAGAGTGACGACGCAATCGAATATCATTGAGAACGTAGTTTTTCAAAAGCATAATTTTCGAAATTCGCACTGCCCAAACACGCATCCACCATATATTCTCTTTATCAGTGCGTAGTAATGATTACGAAGTAAAACTCGGCGAAGGTGGTGGCGAATCTGGCTGTGCACCTTATAAACTATGGAGCCGCAAAAAGCATAATTTTCTCATTCCGCGCGGCTGAAAACGAAGCAAAACAAGGTTGCCAAGGCGGTTGCAGCAGGCCGAGCAATTAAGAGGCTCTCGGTCGGAGAAACCGAATCCCCCCGGTGTCGAGAGCGAGTCCTACATTCGCATCTCGCGTCTAAGATCAAAAGCTCGCGGAGATCGGCGAAGATACAGTCGAGTCCGGTATAAATACAGCCATATACGCGCGCGCGCGCGAGAACGCGATATAAAAATGCGGCGCGGCGCTGACCTTGATACCCGCGCGGATTAATATAAAATAATATGTGGCCATTTGTGTTGTGAGACACGACAAATTGCCCGGCTCGCGCGGAGGAGCGAGCTGCGACTAACGAACGACACGCGCGCGCGAGCACCCAACTCAGTCTCTCGGACGCGAAACCCCCCGCGAGACCACATTCCTCCAGCCCAGCCCAATTCTTCTCTTTCTCTTTCTCGGTATATCTGCAGCTCTACTACACGCCAATAGTCCTTTGTGGGTGAGAGCTCGATATCTTCATCTCATAAGCACACTGCAGTTCAATCTTGTTTCCGGGCTGGGCCGAGTTATTGAACATGTGGCTCATTATTCTGTAGTCGTTTTTATCTTTCGAAATTTCTTCGTCCATGCAAGGTGTGCAGTATTTTTGTGGGATGGATCTTACTGTTAAGAATGTTCGATATTCCACTCACCTGGTTTTGAGATTCATGAAACACAAATTCAAGTTAGAAATTACACGAGATGTACATCTTCAAATCGCATTCTGTAGATGAGAATCTATTATAGCTGCAAAGATATCTGCGATACGTCTTTTTTTCCGATCAAGTGGTTACACACGTATCATATCCTTGAAACCACGTAACCTGGAGAATAATAGCTCGGAAATAAGCGTAAGGTTTGGTTAAATATCAGTTGGTTTGGTTAAATATCAGTTCAGGACTGAAATAGGATATTCATATGCAACTCGTGTGAGAAACGCGATTTTCCCGCACGGGTGTGTTCAGCATGGACAGGTGATGATAAAGCCTGCCATCAACTACGACATAGTAGTTGATGTCAGGCTTCATCATCATTATACGATTAGTACACGCGGTTCTCTAATAACAATCTGTATTATAATATTCATAAAATTTCGAGGGCGCGACGCCAGAAGTGCGCGAAGGCAGTGACTTGTGAGCTAGAGTTGTTTACTGTCGACCAACTATGAGTGAAAATACGAAGGTAACAAAAAGAGTCATCCACACGGGAAACCAATTTTTGCCTTTCTCACGTTGTTACAAAAAATGTTATTAAGACTATTGTGTTTCTCGCACTTGTGTTTTAATTGTATCGGTAAGCTACACGAGTACGCGAGAATCGCAAACTTTGTTTCATAATTAATCAAGAGAGGGTAGTGCTATTACTTAAAGAAATATTCTCAACAGACAAAGGGAGGACAGACCATAGTACAAAATCGATCAGTCAAAACTGCGCTGAAAAGTCGTTTCATGTATGAATCAATCGTTTGTCACGTAACGATTAGTTTGGTTTAGTATTCTACATTCCCAAATTCCCAACTATTCGTTGGGAAAATCTCTGGAATCGTCACACATTCAAAGAGGTGGAAAGCTGATTGTCCGAAGCTCGATCGCGAGTCAATACTATCAGGTGCGCGTCGGGGGATCAACGGCGCGCGGGTGCGATCCAGCTCGCAACGCTCAACGGATCAACACGTACTCGAGGGCCAGCGCGGGGCCAAGCGGCGAATTAATATTTTGACGGGGCGCGGCGCGTTGCCGAGGATCGTTGAAAGAGAAAAAAAAACGAGAAAGAAAAAGAAAAAGCTCGCCGCAAGAGGTGTAGCCGCGCGCGCATACCATCGCGGCGAGTAGCCGAGGGAGCCGAGAGGAGCAGCGGCCGGGAGAAGGAGAGATAGGAGAAGAGCAAGGCAAATTTACCGAGCAATATTCGGGACCGGCGAACTTTGTGGCCGCGCGGCGCCGCCGCCGCCGCCGCCGAGCAACATAACATTGATTTAAGCCCCTGCTGCCACGGGCTTACGAAATATTCCAAGGGGTAATGCGCGGCGCTGATTATAGTGAGTGAGCGATATGGCAAAACGAGCAAAACCCCCGGCCGAGCAGGAGAGCGGCGAAAAAAATGAGCCGCAGAGAGAGAGAGAGAGAGAGAGAGAGAGAGAGAGAGGACGCGAGAGCTCGAAGTAGGGGACAGGATCGCGAGAATGGGAAAAGAATGGGCTCGAGCTGAGGAATTTCGTATGGGGCTGGACGGAGGAGCGGACAACGGGCCGGGCAATGAGCGATTAGCCCGGGTAATAGACGAACCCGGGTATATACACAATGCAATCAAGTAGTGTTCCACTGCGAAAACGTAACGTATCTCGCAGAGGCGTGAACCGAGGATTTGTTTCATTCGCAAATGAAATACGTACGACATAGACGCGGGCGGAGTTGATTAACCGCGCGCCCGTGCGAGCGGACAATTGGGATATAGCGGATTGTTGCAACTGCAACGAGGCGGTCTGCTGCGATTTAATAACGCCATTCGCTGATAATTGCATACTTGGAAAAGCACTCGAGAGCCCAGTGTCTGATGATAAGTATCAAAGTCCAAACGAGATTGGAATGGCGCGAGCTGCCCCGGCCGGACGAAGCATGGAGAGGAACTACTTGGGAGCGCTGCTGCAGCTCAAGGCCTCGCTCGCTCGCTCGCTCGCTCGTTCGCGGATAAAAGATGCAGCGGAGGACCGAGCGGAGAGAGAGAGAGAGAGAGAGAGAGAGGGAGGGAGAAAGGAAGAGCCCATCGATTTGGCTGGGGGTTGTAAATCCCGGCGCTGATTAGAGGTCGGCGCTGGCGGAGCGGCTCTTGTTAGCCGGCCGGCTCTTTGGCCAGTCGAAATAACGAGGAAAACGATTACCACTTGCCACGCGCAACCTCCTCTCTCTCTCTCTCTCTCTCTCTCTCTCTCTTGGCCGGCCCTTATTAGCCCCAATATTGATTGTTCACTGCCGAGAAATTTGCTTAAGGACCGAGCGCGCGGTTTTCCTCTCTCGCGCCACAGAGATACAGCCTATAGTATAGCACACACATAAGTGATGGGTTCGCAGCGGCGCCTGACTTGTTTAGCGGCTATTTCGTTTCGTTTATCCGGCAACTTTCACGCCTCGTGTGCGCCCTCGAGTGATGTACGTGTGCGCCGAAATCAGTTGGCCAGATCAGTTTCCGGCCGCCGCTTCGTCCAGGTGGGCCCCGACGCCAAATTATCTACTCGCTCTCGCTCGTAGCTCTATACGAGTTACTCGTTCGCCGCGGCCGAGGTATTTCGAAAGAACGCGCGATAAAATCGATCGTGGACGCTTGGGAAAATCGCTGCCGCGTCAGCTCGATTACCCGATGCGCAATGGTACACGAGTACGTATCTACGGACAATGTGGTTCGGCAAATTTCCTCGGTGGCGACACAAACACACACACGCGCCAAGTAGGAATGCATCAGGAAGCACATTCTCAGACGAGCTGCGCTTAGCTTTCGCGATCGTGTTACTGCGTATATCGTCGTAGGGTATTCTGTACACACGTGCATTAATTTTCTCTCGGGCGTCGTCAGCGAATACCCGGCGCTTGGCGGGCAAGTGAATCGCGCTCGATTGCGCCAATAGTACGTCTGTCTGTCTGTCTGTGTATATATATATATATATATTGCCTTGCGTAATATCGGCCGATCAATGGCATTTAAATTTCCCAAACATCACGTGCGCGACTCTGGTTCTTGCCCCCCGAGTGGCCGCTACACGTCTCCGGTCATTCACTTGTTTGTAATCACAAAGAAGGTGCAATGCCTCTGGCCGATTCCGCGAACGGACAACCCGATCACTGCGTACCTCGCGAGATATACCCCCGGATCTAATGGACTGTTTTCAAGTTTTCTCCATATAGTTTATTGTTGGGCGTAATTATACATGAATAATACAATTCCGTTGGTTTGTGAAAACAGCTGCGCTCAGAAATATCGTATGAAGTGAGATGACGATACTCGCAAAGATGAAGAAATTTAGTCATGTATGAGCTGAAATTCTTCAATTTCATTCGACGTCTCAAATTGTATGGGGTTCGAAGTCGTAACGGGATTTGGCGTTTCCAAGCGGTATGCTTGAGAAAATGAGGGAGCCGTTTCGGCCGGGAAACATTTCATATCCCAAAAATCCTCATAGAATATGACGAGTGAACATTTGAATAAATCTACGTTCTCTCGCGCAGCAGCGCACAGGAAATCCTTTTCTCCCCACTTGTCCGACCTTTTTTTCCCCAGTCCATTTATTCGCGATGATCCCCCAGAGTTAGGCGCGCTCGGGCATTGTTTGCGGATGCTCTCCGGACACTTTTCAGACTCGTAAAGGACTCGGCTATAATACATACATACCTACTGTATTAGTCCGCACACGCGTCCGTGCGGATTCTTCCGCTTGCCTATATGTGTGCCGACGATTCGCTGCAGCCGCGAGCTCTCTGGGATATACTCATCAGCTGTGCATGGAAATGGATCGCTCTCGCGTGCTACATATAACTGCGCGGCCCTTCTCAATGGGGTAGCGTGCAATTCGGCGCACACACACACACGCGTGCAACACAAGACTCTTTTCTCCGTAGCCGCGCGCGCACGCACAGAAGCAAAGGACGGTTCCCTTCTGTCAAAAGGGATATGTGCGCCGTTGGGTGGTATGCGCAAACCGTCGGCATCTTCCGACCGACTGACGGGACTGGTTCTATCGGCTTCTCCGTTGCTCGATTTGAAAAGTTGAAGAGAAAAAAACCTCTATCTGCTCGTATTTTGTTATGATTCCTCGCGGTTTAGAACGGCTTGCAACAGATGGTTCGTATAGTCGGCCAACGGCTCGTCACCTCTGCGCATTTTTGACTCAACTCTTTGGGTATTTAATTGTGGTGCTCGACTAATTTTTTGAATTCCGAGTAAACTTTTTGTCGCGAGTGCTTGATTTACATTTTATGAAAATTGAATATCATATTCTTGTCTCTCTATCAATTTTCCAACAAACGTCATGAAAATAACAAAAGTAAGAAGGTCGAAACTGACTATTTTTGCAGACATATCGTTGCATTATACAATTATGTGGCAGGCGCAAACATGTCGAATTGAAGTTAGGATTCTCTGGGTCCCCAAGACGGATTTGAAGTGTTTAGAAAGGACCGAGGATTGAGCCAAGGAGATCATGAGAAAACTTCACCATCTGCAGAGAAGCCTATACACTGTTTGCTGCTCATTGAAAAGTATACTTTGTACTGCTCCTCCATGAGTATTGCACAGTTCCATTGTGATAATAATTGATGATCAGCAGATGACTCTACCTTTGCTGCTGTATCTTGGGACAAGCCGATTCACGAAGGATAATAAGTTAAATTAATATTTGCACACGTATAACGTAATTACGTGTAAGAAATCGTTCGTATTCCCTTGTTCAACCAAACGCTACTTCCGAAAGATGAAGTAAATTTTGAAAAACGTGATCTTAGAATAAACCAAGGATTTCACAAGAGTATTAACGTGAACATCTGCAGTACGGTTCAAATAAATCCCCAGCGTCGTCGATTTTTCATCGTCTCTGACGAAAGCTACCCGTATACTGGCAAAACACTGTCAGCCGCGGGGTGAAAAAAAAACGTCGCGCGTTCAAACAGTTGACAGAGTAGAAACGTCATGAAATCTTCATTTGGCGCGACGGGTTGAGCAACAACGCGCGCGCGCATCGATCAAAATAAATCTGCGGGATGGAGTGAAAAAATTTGGGGCAAAAGCCAGCGATCCCCCCCCACCGGGATGCATCGGGAAAATCACGTATCTGACGGGAGACGAGCCTGCCGTTACGGCTCGCGACACCCAATGAAAATAAATCTTTATTAAACCAACAACACGGGGTGGCGCGCGTGTCCCCCTCGAAGGAAGACGAAAAAAAGAAACGTGGCGAGAAAGAATACCGCCCGCAAAAAAGCCGAGCTCATCGATCGGCTAAAGACTCGGCTTTTTTCGAGTTTAATAACCATTAGAGATTGGCGGCGGCGCGCAACGGGCAAGCCGCGAGCCGAGGCAAGACGAAGGGTGTGCTAGAGAGTGAGAGAGAGAGAGAGAGAGAGAGAGAGAGAGAGAGAGAGCATGAGCCAGTAGGCAGCAGATGTTTTCTCATTGTCATGCTAAGCCACGTCTCCGCCCGGACCGACCCCCGGTGCACGTAACGTCTTTTACAAAGCGACTCGCACGCTCGGGTCTGCGCGCCGGGCCCCAAGTCTGCGCGTCAACGTGAGCGCGTGTGTACTTACGAGCCCCCGACCGCACACGCATGTGCAGTTCGCTCGCACGTATCCCGATACGCATGTATATATACCGTAAGCAACAAGTATGCAACAGATGGATCGAGGGCTCGCTCCTTTCTTTTCGCACATTGTACTCCTCGCAGACTCGAGCTCGTTAATGTCCGCCGAGATCCTAATTCATCCCTTGTACTCGGCAGACACGTATATACTTACATACGCGTATAGCGTTCGTTACCTATACGAGTTCCAGCACGCCGCGAGACATTGATAATAATCGCGAGGCCTTCCTCGCCCCTTGCGAACGATTGGCCCCCTTCGATCGGAATTATTTTTTGCTCGGATCCTTGCGTTTCCGGGCCGTTTACCTTGAAACGCAGTTCTCGGGGATGAAATTGAAACGAACGAGATCGCGGGGAAATGGACTTGTGATGTATTGGAGGCCCGAAGGGGTTGAGTCCCACTTTCGGTTACGACGGATTATCTATCATTTCGAAAATATACGGCTGATGTTTTCCTTCAATAAAGTTTCAAACTGTTTGGAAGGGTGTAATCGGATCAGCCAAGGAAATACTCGAATTTATTACTTATCGAATTAAGGGATTACCTGTAGAGCTCATGATGGACAATTCGTCATTATCAAAGTATAACTGCCACTTTAGATAATCGATCAAATAATAAAAATTGGTTCATATATCGGAGGAATATTCTTTCCTTGACATTAAAAAAATATTTACCCAACTTCTCTTCGTACTAAAATTTTGAAGAAAATGTTTTTGACAATTCGCGAGTCAATTATCTAATGAGAACATAATAAACATCGATGCCCTTTGTTACGACTATAGCATTGCTTGCAGTCTATTCATAATCAAGTCAAAATCAATTGATGTGATCAGATAGTGAGAATATAATATCCACTTTTGCTAGGGAATTTCGAAATGCACCGAGTTACGGTGGGAAACAAGTCAAAGTGTTACTGTTTGCGAGAATTAAATATAATTTCTGAAATCATACAATCGTACACTCACAAAAATCAGATTGTGGTTTAAGAATAAAAATCAGTTTGACGCTTTTACAAGAAAATTTATCCCCCTGATAAGCAGACTCATCTAGAATCAAGAATAAGGTCGCTCGATTCCAGAGGAAATCTTTTTTCTATAAAATTGATTTTTCTTCTCGAACCAATATTACATTTTGGTGAGTGTGCTATCATAAGAAGAAGGTAAGAGAAGAGGTAAGACGAACTGATAATTATGATGAATATACATGCAATTTCTTTTGAAGCAATCAATGAGAATATTTGAACAAATCTTATCCATCTAAAAAATGACCAGATAAAAAAAAGTCAATAGTGTTGATTTATCCGAGTTAACAACGCATTGTTCGAAATAATTTCATTTTCTGCGAGCAGTAAATTTTTCCGAAACCTTCCTAAAGTCTATCGAATTTTCCGGAAGATTCTCAAAAGATCCAAGTCTCTTTGGAACGGTCGCGTAACGGATAGTTCGATACATATATAGCAATCGCAGAAATCAAGTGTGAAGAACGAGCGTACACACGTGAGGACAATGGGGGCCCACACGCGTCTACGGAACATCGACTTTGAGCCGTTTGAGAAATTGTGGCTAATTCGAAGCCGCCACAAAATCCGGCAGTAAATTCACCCCCGACAAAAGTGTCAGCGCTTGCGCGGAAATGATCCGAGGGGATATTCGTTCTGCGATTGGCGCGAGCCGTCAAACGTCGTGTTGCAGCCGCAACGATCGTCGATGCGCCTCAAACGAGCCGCGCACGCGCGGGTGGACTATGTGTGTCGACTCGTCGGGTACGCACCCCCGCTCGTCCCCAACGGCACGGAAATTGATCGGCTTATGCGCGCTCGTAAAAACGCTTAATTCGCTGGCTCGCGCAGAGTTGGAGGCCGGCTCCTCTGCGGCCGAATAAAAATCGCAGCTGCCGCTACGTCGTCGTCGGGGCATTGTACGCCGCGCTAGCCAGACCTTTGTTGCCATTGTCGCGGCAGCGGGTGACTTTCTTCCTTTTTTCGCGAGCACGCGCGCGCTACGCGTATATAGGATCTGCAGCCGAAGCAACGGGGCTCGACTATTCAGCGACTCCCCGAATTAAAAGTCATCGACTCGAGAGAGAGGGAGGCGGAGAGCCGTATATATACGTTTTTTTTTCCTTACAAGGGTGTACTTTGCCGGCCGAGCGACTGGCCCAATGCGCCGACTTGTTATTGTTGGCGATACACATTAGAGCTTTTTGAGACGCGGGGGGCTCGTTTCTTTTCCTCCACCCTTATACATATACGTATATATATTTGCTTTAGTGACTTTCGAACGAGGCGTCGGCTGCACGCGCGTCTCCATGCGCGCCGCATGAATAATGTGCACTCATATATATATAATAACGAATATCGTATATAACGTAAGGACGCTTCGCTTCCAACGGAAAAGTTTTTTTTTGCCCCTAGTGCCCGCGTCGTATACGGCACGAGAAAATTTTTTCACGGCGAAGAAAAAATGTGAAAATCGTCATTGCACACCTCGGGATCGATATTTCAATGTTCACGGAGATCGTTACGGAATATTTCTTGCCCCGGCGCGATTAATAGGTGTGTTATTCGCGACCAATACAGGGGCTATAAAAACTGAACGCTCCAAATCGTCTTCGCTCGAGCACACGAAGTGTTTGATCCGTCGTTTCAATCCAAATATCTATATCGGCAATACGGCGCGCCAATCGGTCTCAATTATACGCACGCAGATGTTTCAATTTTCCTGGGTTTTCCGTGATTGAACAAAATCACACCGCCACACGAATCAGCTTTCTCATGATCGAACAGGGAAAAAAAATCCCGACGACTTACGCGCGCGCGCGTGCAGGAATCGGAGATGGATCATCAAACCGAGTCGTGCGGATTTGACAATGAGGCATTTATCCGAATAGACGGAGTCACCATTGTGGCAAGGAAAACGATCAGCGAGTATTTTCCAACATTCGTTTGGACGCCCTGCGTTTTGGATAACAATAACGGAGGGAAAAAACGCATCATTTGATTCGAGTGTACGAGGCCGCACGTCTCCATTACCGGCACTCTAAACTCGAGGGTGAACTCGGCGTCAAATGGATGCGACCACCGTATTGTGATGGAAATCAGCTGTATTGCCGAGAAAAGTAGCTTGTGCGACATTATCATATACGGCAACGGCTGTTTCTCCATGAAATACAGATTTGTATTGTTGCGTTGTTAACCGTCGAGCGGGGTTTCTCGCTGTCTACGAGCGTAATAGGCAATTTGATTTTATTTTAACGGAGTATGCAGAAATAATTAGGTTTTATTTCTTTTACATTCAAATTCAATCGAAATTCGAACTAAGGTAACTGTACCCAATTTGGCACTGTACCCAATTTGGCACAATCGTCAGATTTCGTATTTCCGGTGCTCTCTGAGCATTAGTCGCTCTTGGGTTATGTTGGGGGAATTAAAAGAAAATTTTCGGTATCTTCCCCGCCCATTTAGCTCTTAAAACCACTCTCCTACAACACTTTGAAGTTTCACTTACTCATTTTTTCACCATTTTCTTATTTCACTTTTCACACTCAACCTCAAAAATCAGGTGTCAATAATTTTTATCTCTCAAAGTGTCATTGCTCTTTTTTGTGTAAAAACATCTCAGCTTTCGATTGGTCTCATCAGTTTTCCTAAAATTATTTTTTATCCTACTCAAATTGCTGTTTTTCGCATCAAAAAAAAGTGTACCCAATGTGCCCCTCTACGCGTTTTTAAATGGGAAGACTGAGTGAAATCATTGAATATTTGTATAGACATATTACGATGATTTAGACGCGTATTTTTGAGTTGTATGTTAAAAATTTTGTATAAATATCACTGGGAACGTGATTGAGAGTTTATTTCAATGCCAATTGGATCGTCCCTGTAGGCCTATATAGGCTGTAGCTAATGATTAAAAAATTGTGCCAAATTGGGTACACGTTTTGTGCATTTAGCCTTTTTGCGTTTTTTTTTTAAATTGCGATTTTCGATAGGTTAAAGTAGTCGAATGATGATTATGAAGATGGTTTCTAATAGGTATTGAGCTAAGCTTTGAGATGCCATTCACAGAATTTTAAAATTCGAAGTCTATCATAGTCAAATTCGCGAAAAACCCTTAGGGGGGGGGCATATTGGGTACAGTTACCTTACAAATACTAGGACGTAAAATCCGCTCGACGTTATACTGTTAATATCGACGATATCAATATATATAGAAATCTGAATCTTTCAACGTTCATATCCGTTTGAAAAATGGATTTGAACGGAAGTAAAAAGGTTATTTTTCTATAATCCACCAATAAAAATTGGTAGTTAGAAAAAATATACCCGACATGCTATAGCTGAAAAATCAAGGCGAAGCGTCTCGAATCGAAAGCGTATGGACGTATGGATCTTCCATCGAGCTCTCGAACAGCCAGTTGTATGGGCACAGGCTCGAGCTACCAAATTATTGAAATGAGCAGTTGACAGTGCAGGGTGTATCCCCCTCGGTTAGTGCAAGAAAAGACGCGTGGATATAAAAAGCGACACCCACCCGAGCAGTGTGATACCCATCGCTCAAACTCGCCGGGCCGTCTCGTCGTAGAAGACGCGGGTCGGTGCGCGCATCGGCGCGACGGCACGTGGCCGGCTGTGTAAAGGTAGGGGCGGGTGCGTCGTTGGTGCGGTGCGCATACACACACACACGCACGAACGCATAAATATATATAAAAAGTGCATTGGAAAGTTGCGTCGAGCCGAGAGACTCGGACATATGTCAGACGACGTTGGCTCGCGGCCGGTCGCGTGGGCCTAGTCCCGGCCGCGCACACCTGCGCGTCTCCGTCTCTCGGGGGTTACACACGTCGCTTGAGACTCGCTCGGCACACCTGGTATATGTATGCACACATACGCGCGCAGCGGCCCACATTATACGCGGGGCCGGGGCCCGCAAGGAGCTCGACGCGCTCAATAGAAGAGCGAGATGATCGAAGGGTGCACGAGCTGCAGGGTCAAGGCGAGAGAGACCGAGCGCGAGCGAGATCTCGAGAGAGAGAGAGAGAGAGAGAGAGAGAGAGTCATTAAAGCGCGTGTGCCGCGAGCGCGCGACACCTGGCACACGCCGCGCGCCCCCCACCTCCGCCGTATATAACGTATATAAGTGTGTGTATATATATACAGTGGCGCGGGGCACAATGATCGGCGCCCCGCAGGGCTGCTGCAGCCAGATCTTAAGCGCGACTTCGTCCCATTACGTCCTTACGTCCGGCTCCTTGCGCGTCCACCCGAGACCGCGCAGCTCCCCTCTCGCGTGTGTACAGCCATACTGTAGCCGTTGCTCGGCATCCCTCCCTTTCGTTTCGGTGGCTTTTCCGTGGCCCCGAGAGAGCCGTTGGTCACTTGCGCGCATCGCCCCGGGAAATCAACGGCGCTCGGTTAATCGTCGCACAATGCCGTCCCCGGTGTATATACGCCCGAGCGCATCCGAACGCCTCAATCCGGTCGGCTGCGCTCGAGGTAGCGGCTACCGTCCGATGCGTTTTCATGTATATATATCGGCTATTGACTCGCGCCGAGGCTTTTCTCGGATAGAGGCGCGATTATTACGCTCGATTCGAGCCGCTAATTCGGAGGCTTTTATGATACGCCCTGTGGTGATTGCGACTGATTTATATATGGACACACGCAGCCGGACCCGTTGCATCGCCTCATCGTCGACGCGTTTCGCCTGATTTATTTATATCCAGATTGTTTGGGTGTATGTTTTACCGGTCGTATATATTCGTAGACGCGTCGATGGCGGCTGTACGAGACGCCCAAACACCTGCCTTTCGTACTATCTACGATCGAACATGAGACACGCTTATCGCGACGATCGTGTGATCAGTCCTAGACTCCAGATCAAATCTTTTGTAGTTTTTTTTTCAGTGAGCGTAACCAATACAACTTAATATGTACCCGACTTTGGACGTCTCGCGAAACGAGCCGGGGGCAAATCAAACAATCCTTGTTCGAAACATCATCTTATCTGACCATTGCTAATTATTGTTGTATCCAAATAACTTCAAACGTTTGGAGAACGTATGAAATGACTTCAGAGGCATTTACTTTTTCACTGGGTCATTGCAATCGTAAGCATAATTCCCAAGTATGAATTTAGCGGAGCGAGGACATGCTCTCCTATAAATTTTTTCGACTTATGCTTGTCGAAGAAAAAACCGCTGCCAAGTGCCTCAGCAGTATGCTTTCTCAAAGTATTGCAATTGAACCTCAACTTGCATTAATCACCACTCTTTGAGAAAGCAAAATGAACCTATAAATCATTTCCTCCACTCCATAGTAACGGTTGCTATGGACGATCGGACTATTCCTTCGAAAGTCATCGTACGACAAAAATAAAACATGCATACATGACATACAGACATTTTTGGATTTTACCCCATTACAAAGCTTTCTCTTTGAGAAAGCAAAACACCACAGGTATGTATACGATGGAGAAAATCGTTTCACTAGCCTCGTAAAATTGTCCAGCGTGATGAATAATTTTTTTTTGTCGTTGCACACGCCGTAGCCGTCGCGGTATCCCCTAAAAACGCGTGTAAAAATGCCGCGGCAATCGGTGCCGTGAGTGAAATATCACGCGGACGGACGAGCGACGTGTCGACTGGACAAGCGGCGGAAAAAAGCGTGTCGATCCGATATACGCGTATATGGTATATCTGTCCTCGGCCGCCGCCCCTGACGGCTGGGGGTAGCATTTAAAAAATCTATCACGTCCCGAGCGCGTATACATATATATAACGTATAGGACGGTCGCGCGTGCCGCTCGAGATCGGCTCGCTCCCCCAGCTGCTCCGTCTGCATAGCGCGCAACGTTCGGTTGGGGCGTCGTCGCGTCGGTTGGCAAGCCGCCGTGCAGTCGTTACTTGGCCGCACCCTCCGTAACCGTCTTGAACATAAGGCGCGCTCCTTGTGCCCAAGAGAGAGAGAGAGAGAGAGACTGATTATGCCACGGGCGCACGGCGGCGCGTGCCAGGAGACACGCACCCGCGAGCCGGCGCTTTTTCTCCCCCGGAAAGTACGGCGAATTTGCATCTTGGTGCATAAGTGGCCGCCGCCGCTGCCGCCGCTTTCCCTACGGCCGGCTTTTTTCTCCCCCCGCTCGGGTAATTGGATGCGGCTTGAGGTGGGTGGGTAATGAGGGGCGCGTGCCGGACGACCTGCGCCCCACGCACGCGCTCGCGCTATTCAATTATACGTGCGTATATATATCGCTCATCTGCGATCGGCTCGAATGAACCTCTTCAACGCCGGCCCTCGCTTCATACATTGTTTATTTTCTTTACCTCGAGCCGTATATAACGACATTGTATTCATACGGCTCGACATTTCAACGGATATGTGCCAATGTGACTTTGTACGCCTTGTTTTCGTTAACTCGTGGCTTTCAAGAAACAATTACATGCTGTTCTGCGCCGAGCAAAATTTTTTCTTCTGAAAACGTTTATACGGTAGGTACACCCAATATGCGACAGCCTTTGTATTTCATATACACGCGCATCTAGAGCAGCCGAGGCACAGAATCTTGTCGGCGATACAAAATAATGAGGAAAAAAGAACATTTTGACCGGTCGCGAACGATTACACCAACTTGTTAAAGCTCATTTCAGCATCTTTTTCACCAATTCCGATTCTTGATCTAATTTCGCTCAAATGAGTGCGAATGTTTTTGATACTCTCAGACTATGCCAAAAAAATCGAGTCACATACCATTCGATCCCTTGACATATTCCATCAGCATCATCCGATTTTTTTCATCCAACGTCCTTTACATATATCAATTTTCTTTTATGGCCCTTCGTTATTTTTGTCTGTATTGTTTGAGTGTACCCAATATGCGCCACCATATAATTAAGTATTGATTTTCCTCTCGGTTTTACGCGTCTACCCGAAAAAAAAAAACATTTTTGGAAATTACTATTATTCAGCGTAAGAATGTCTGATCCAGATGCGGCTTGGCTCATTTTAAGGTATTTAATAGACCTTTTTAGTGTATAGCATTTCTTCTATATTCACCATGAGTGTAAAAACAACGCAAGCTTTTATGTTTTCATTGTGTCTATAAAATCACATTTATAATTGTAATTGCGTTTCATAATAGGTTTTATTCTAATTTTCAAATATACGACATCACAACTGTATCAATCATCCCGAACAAGTTTTTTCTTCACATCCAACCCGAGAACGTCGATTGCGATCTGTCGGGACATAAATTTGTTCACTTTTTTCATACGAGACCAAGCGTGTCGTGAATATTGAAGCGACCACATCGATACGTGGAATCCGTATACTTAAAGAACGTCCGACAAAACCACCCTAAATCAAGCTCACGGAAAATCAAACTGTCTTTTGAGCAACCATCAAGCTTTACAATGGGGAGGGAAAAAATGCAAACCGCCAACATGTATCCCTAAATCGTCAACTTCCCCGCGAGTGGAGAGTTGACCGCTCGATGCGCCCGTGTCGTATATATATGAAGAGCAGTTGCGACTTGGCGCTCAAGAGCCGGAACGTTCTGGGACCGTTGCGTCTCATACATAATGGGGAAGTTTTGCCACCTCGGACGGAGGGGACGCTAATAATTAGTCGCCGTTATGTTGAGGTGCATGCGTGCGCACTTTCCATCCATTATTCGACTCAATACAATTTTGTTGGTGGAAACTTGTCTCCCAAGACCTGGCCAGAGAGACTTTCGTTGTGCTATCATCAAGGGAGGGGTACATAGAAGTTAGGTATAGTAGCGGGGAGTAAATGATTATTCTACAACAGAGCTCACCCAACTGGCAACTCAAAGCTCATTGTTATAGTTGCTTTTCAGTTTATATGTAATTTCATCCTTCCACTGATTCAGAATAGTTTTTCGGTTGTCGAAATCTTTCAGTAAAGATTGATTTTAGGATAGCACAATTAATCTTCATGATTAATTCATAGATAACTGATACTAATAATTTTGTTACTACTTATTCTCACTTTTTTTCAACATTATTTATGCAGTGGAGCTGATTAATCTGATTTTTTCACGTTTCCGATAATTCAAACGAAAATTTATTCAAAATTGCCATCTTTAAGAATTCATACAAGTGAAGAAGGAAATTGTTGGGATAAAATCGGGAATGGAACAGAAAACCGTTACTCATCGTGTGATGTAAGAAAAATATTGGGTGACGACAGTCTGATTTAGGGGTTGGAAATGTGAAATTGAATCTTCTCTGCATGGGGGGTTGTATCTACTATAGAAAATCTAAAATGGATGATCTGTCATTGTTTTTTGTATAGAAGTTCCTGACAATCATTTTTCAGAACTGAAACGTTCTGTAAACACGTAAACATTTGATTTCTGTATCGTTTTTATGAATGACAAATTGTCAGGGCAAGATTCACAAGATGTTTATTTAATAAATTAGTAAATATATTGTGGTGGAGAAGGTAATAGAATCCATAACTACTCTGTAGGGCAATATGTTTTCTTGAAGATTCTTTCCAAACTGCCCGAAACTATGCGATATCATCACTAAAATGTACCACTAGAGCCTTATCTAGAGTTGTGTGAGATACAGTTTCCACTGAATTAATCCCATAAAACCATTATTCGTGCACGCTCATCACACTTATACGAAAAATACCAGGATAATTTGTGTGCAGCCGATATACCACCTCATAACGGTTTTTCACAAATTTGGCTATGATAAAACTGAAATTTCATTATTTTGCGGGGTATTGAAGGGTAATTCAAAAGCTACCAGAAACAACTAGTCCGAAAGCTCGTTTCCATTTTTATGCCTAACCATATTATGACAGTAATAACATGCATTCTATTGAAAATGGCCTTCCAATGACCAAATGATATTTCTCACGACTGGTAGGTGGGACATGGCAATTCACACGTGTTTCACATGAAGTAACTCGCTAGTGCCCCATCGCTACAGGACAAAAACTGCGCAGAAGTTTCTCACTCGATTTAAACTGTTGTAAAACAGTGGTTTTAAGAGCAAAATGACCGATGCAGGACATCATCGACTGCACTCACCTCATACATACTATAGTCAACACATCTTACGGTAAAATCCCTAGAAATTTGTCGAGAGGTGGAATATCACAAAAAGAGGAAGTCCAAAGATTGCCAATGGTTTCTCGAGAAATTCAATGGATTGAAATAAAAAAATCAAGGTTCTCATCAGAGGTTTATTATAAGTATGGGACGTTCCACGTCAAGTGAGCATGGTCAAAATTTTGTTCGAGATTCTGCATTGACAAATTGATTGGTATCCATCCCCAGAATACTCAAAAATTTTTTCAGATTTTTAGGTGCATGTATGTGGAAGTTAGTCTGTGCACTCAAAACCTGAATTATTCAAAATTTAACTTTTTTCTCAATTTTGAGAGCCCAAATAATCTTGTATATGTGGGAAAATGAAAAAAAGTTGAGAACAAAAATTATGCTGAATACTACAAAGATTATAAAAAAAAATTGTTTGACACCAGAATCCTCCATCCGGATAGGCTACTCTATTAATTAAACATGTTTCAACCAGTTTGGCTATGTTCGCCCACTTATTTTTGACCTTTCAAGTTATACGTACAAACCTTTGTTCGATAGCTTGAAAATGGTCTCATACATTTTTTGGAGAAATTCCAATATCTCCTGCAATTAATTGTTTAAATCTGCAATATCACAATCGCCTTCTTGTTAGTTTCAACATATCAGGTCCACGATGAAGCTCACAGTGAGGATATCATGCCTTCGGGTCATCAATCTCAGCCAAACTCTACAGATATGTTCCCTGACACTGGATCAAGCTACCGGTAGAGTTTGGAGTTCCAGCGCTGTCTTGTTATAGAACTTTTTATGACTTTAGACTGAGGCAGCTATATATAGATATACATATCTGCCTTGATTTGTCTAAAATCCACATAATATTCATAATTTCATCAAGAAAATAATGTATTTCACCTTGTTTGGTACTATGAATGAATATTATAACTTATGGTTTCACTTATATTGTGTGAACTGCAAGGCTAAGGTTGGAAAAGCTATTGACCGGTTGTCTCAAATCACATATTCCTGGTTAATGTTTATAATTTCATGTGTAAATAACTTGCATGTGATTTGAGACCACCCGTCAAGAGCTGTTCACACAATATAAGTGAAACCATAAGTTATAATACTCATTCATAGTACCAAACAAGGTGAAATACATCATTTTCTTGATGAAATTATGAATATTATGTAGATTTTAGACAAATCAAGGCAGATTATGTATATCTATATATAGCTGCCTCAGTCTAAAGTCATACAAAAGTTCTATAACAAGGCAGCGCTGGAACTCCAAACTCTACCGGTAGCTTGATCCAGTGTCAGGGAACATATCTGTAGAGTTTGGCTGAGATTGATGACCCGAAGGCATGATATCCTCACTGTGAGCTTCATCGTGGACCTGATATGTTGAAACTAACAAGAAGGCGATTGTGATATTGCAGATTTAAACAATTAATTGCAGGAGATATTGGAATTTCTCCAAAAAATGTATGAGACCATTTTCAAGCTATCGAACAAAGGTTTGTACGTATAACTTGAAAGGTCAAAAATAAGTGGGCGAACATAGGCAAACTGGTTGAAACATGTTTAATTAATAGAGTAGCCTATCCGGATGGAGGATTCTGGTGTCAAACAATTTTTTTTTTATAATCTTTGTAGTATTCAGCATAATTTTTGTTCTCAACTTTTTTTCATTTTCCCACATATACAAGATTATTTGGGCTCTCAAAATTGAGAAAAAAAGTTAAATTTTGAATAATTCAGGTTTTGAGTGCACAGACTAACTTCCACATACATGCACCTAAAAATCTGAAAAAATTTTTTGAGTATTCTGGGATGGATACCAATCAATTTGTCAATGCAGAATCTCGAACAAAATTTTGACCATGCTCACTTGACGTGGAACGTCCCCGTATGTAATTGAAACTGGGATTTTTTAAATATGTGGAAAATTCGTTGATCGTCGTGTGTTTTCAGAATTATGTGTTTCGACAAAATGCATTCTGTCGCTCAAAAAAGTTTCACTATATATGTAATTCTGAATGAAACCAGTTCATCTTTGTTCCTACCATAGAAAATCTATCCGCAAACAGAATGCCATGAAAATCATTTGATATCGTTGGTTTAGTTTTGTTGGGCCCGGGGGCACCACCCCAAAAAACGTTGTTTCGAGAAAAACGCGATTGAAGCAGGGCTTTCGCAGTAGAATCTTTAATTTTCCGGGTTTCGTGCTGAAATTTCGTCAATGTGTTCTTGGGATATCGGTGATTGATCAAATTTATTGAATTAAAATAGTCACTAAAAACGTATTGAATGAAATTAATATTTTACGATTTATCAATGAACTTTCGTCGTCTGAGCTTGTGCGGCTGCTGAAAGTTTCATTCTGATTCATTCCTTGGTAAGTTTCAACTGCGCAGAGTGAGTAGACGCGGAAATTGGTTAGTTAGTTTTGTGTGTGACACAATGAACACAATGAACACAATCTAGTGAGTATACACCTTCGAAGAAAGCTTGCGAAAGAAAGGGATAGATATAGAGAGAGCAAGTGAAGGAGGGAGTGAGAGAGCGTAACATACGTTGTTGCCGTCGGCGAGTTTTATATTTAACGTCGATAAGAGAGGTGGAATGCCGATAAGCTCTCGAGGAAAATCCATCCGAGAGTTTGTGCGCAGACGTAAAGGTCCCACGACCTCTTGTTGCCGTACCGAGAAATTTTCGCTGACCACATTTATATCTGTTCTCCGGCACCCCGCGCTATTCATCAGCTCTCTCTCTCTCTCTCTCTCTCTCTCTCTCTCTCTCTCTCTCTCGCTCGCTCTCTCGCTCTTTCTATGCTTCCCAAGGCTTATTTTTAAACTTGTTACCAAGGCGCCCTGCCCTCTCTTCTGCAGCGACCGAGAGACCCACGTCGAAGACTTGTTTTTGGGACTGCGCGCGCTCGCGCGTTTTCGGGAGAATTTGTTTCCGTTTATTGCTGCACAGATAAGCTGGCATGAAAGTGCCGATTCTTCCGAGTCTTCTAAGAACAAGCCCATCTCAGCGATCGTATTACCTCACGATTTCACAGTCACTAATCACTTTGTATGATCCATCGTCACCGCTTGCAACATTGCATCTACTGATGTGTCGGGGAAAAAAAAACGTTCAATTGAATAACTCTGTTACTATCTTCGATGGTATACTTTCTCTCAGAAACATAACCAATTTATAAACAAGCCATTTTCGTCAGATTTATTAATTTCGTAAACCCTTTTTTCATTTCCAGAATCGAGTGCATTGTTTGTTCGTATCGTTCATCATTTACTGTAGTTATATCATTGTCCATTTTAATGATTGTGAGTATATCCATCAACAGTTCTATCCCCACGTCTATACATATGAATTTTGATGGGCGATTGTAGATATTACTAATAATCTATTACTTTTATGTTTTTCGAATTTGTTTTCTCAATCGTGAGACACAGGGGAACTCATATAAGCACGTAGTGGTTGCCTCTTTCCGGGGTTGTTTGTCTCTTATTGGTCAAACGAAGCTACGTATCGCGACAAACACACGTGGTTCACGGGCATTTTGCAATTGAAAATAGTATATCATGCTACTTATAGTACGTGAAATTTTGAAGACACGTGTGGCCGACACAAATGAACGCACCAGTTGGATACGATACTTTGTGTTACGAATGCTTGTTTGAAGAGCGTTTGAAAAAAACAATAGTGCGTGAAATGCGATTTCCTGTAATTTGAAATTGATCCTCGAATCTCATATTGTCGGGCCTCCGTGTGCATTCAATACGATAGAATTAGAAATTACCGCTTGTGTTGTCCAGAAAAACGAGCCTTCCCCACGCATCTCTAGAACGCTGACAAAAAGGAACGTCATTCGCGATCTGACCTCCCACGCGGACCAGCCAAAAATCGTCTAATCCTGGAAATGCGCTCGCCGATAGTCGCCCACGCGGTGCACGTACGAGAGCCCGCGACCCGTCAATGGGCTTCTCTCGCGCGCGCGCGCGCCGCGCCGCGTTGCATCATCGCTCGCGTGCATATGCGTATGCATACTTTGATACGTCGAGCAAAAGGAAGAGACTCTTTGGTGCGTGGGGCTTTTTTTTTGCTCCGCGGGTCGGCAACTCTTGAATGAACTTATATCCTTGCGGCGGCATAGTGGCGCGAGCGCGTGTTATGAACGGACGTCGCGTTATATTTGCCGGTTCCGCTCCCCTTATCATCGGAGCTCAGCTGTTTGCCGGGATTCTCGGAAGGTCACCATAAAAATATCGCAGCCGTGCAGGATGCACACACACGCCCTGCACGCATGGCACTCACGTATATACATATACGTATACACATACACTTATATGCTAAAGCGCTTCGCTGATGCCACACTTTATTTCGGCTCGCCGTCGTGGGCGCGCGCGCATCTTTCCTGCTTCCAGACGCGCAGCCTCGCCAATTATATTACACCCGGGCCTTTGCATTTTATTGGAATCCCGCGCACTCACGTCCACCCAGACAAAGTTTCCAGAATGTCGCGCGGATTCTTTTACTGCCTGATAAATTTTGATTGGGCGCGCCACTCGCGCGGCCTTGTGCACGGCCGGATAGCTCAATTTTTCGAGCCCGGTACTTTTTCCCGGGGCTTGTGGGAATTGGCGGTAAATCCACCCGGGGAAAAGTTTTTGTGTTGAAAAAAAAAACAGCTAATACGCGATCTAATAAATCAATTTCTTTTTCGTTACATATGGTCTGATGTGATGGATGTACCAAAACTGGAAATCGATCACGGCCCGACACTTCCGCAACCACGAAAACACGTTCGGTATTGATACCTGGTAAGGGTTGCAGGTTTAATATGGGATTTTGATGAATCATTACGCGAGAAAAAAAATATCACCGACAATACGTCGCCCTGGAACTTTATCTCAAGTTCTTCATTAGTCGCCAAATAACCGAAATTCGGTGGAACGCAATTAATAAATTGATTATTTCTCCCACTATCTGATTCGAATATCGGAATAAATACACAAATATTTTGAGCTTAGATGAGAAAAATTCCAAGATAGTCAGCTACTACTAAATTTATTTTAAATATTATTTTTCATTTGAAAATCACCCATAGTCCAGGCAAAAAACTTGATACGCGTCGTATCATATGTTTGTTTCATCAATACATACATTGTAAGAGCCAACCGCGAGGAATAATATGACCAACGTATAGATAAAGTAATCGTCTATTCGTTCTCACGAAATGATCAGTACACTGAAATAAATTTCCAACAGAATCTTAAACGGTAAGGGCTATTGTGATGAGACCAAAGTCCAACTACAAGATCCAAGACGAATGTCGGATTTTCGCCAACATGTTCGAATTTTTTATGTCGAAAAATATCATTTTTCAAGTGTCTGTATGTGCGTGTGTGTGTTTCACGATTCCTCGAGAACGGATAATCCGATTTCGATGAACTATTTGTGAATATTCACGTATGATTAGTTATACGTTCCTGATGGTACGAAATAAACGATAGTCAGTCATATCTAGAGCAGCTATGATTGTTTGCTGGAATATAAATCAAAATTCAGTTTTGCTTTTTCATTGGGGTAATATGACTTCAGTGTTCTTTTATTAGTGAATGAAATGATAAGAAACGAACCGCAAGCCACTCCTGATATTGAAATTGCGGCTGGCGAGCCATTTATCATGGAAATTGATAATCATTAACACCGAGTCACATATGAAATCGTGAATTATAGTTGACGTTGGGTGTGCGTGGATGTATGTGTAGATATAGTGCACCGATTAAAATTTAAATAATATATTGTGCACCAAAGTTAATAGTTTGATGTAAATAGCTCACTTCTCTCTCCGAGTGCAAGGGAAGAAAGCCCGTATATACATGCCATTATATGCCTGGCAGTCGGGGAGAGAAGTGAGTACTTCATAACTGGGCATGTTCGGAAAATTTAGATCAAACATGTTTGGGGTGATAAGACTGAGATGAATGAGCGAATGAACGGAATTGAAAGATTCTACATAAAATCAGTAGAAGAAATGTTTATCTTGAAAATGTCAATGTCAAATGTCAATGTCAATGTCAAAAATTATGATCATACGACTATTTAGAATAATGAAAAATATCTTCAGATTTTTTTTTGCCCACCAAGTCCACCAGACGAGATTAATAACAATAATTTAAAATGCAGTGCTTGTAACTTCATTCACAGTGAAAAAGCCGACTGAGTAAAGAAAACCTCAAGATTCATGTTTTCTCTTCTAATTCGATGCGTCACAATTCAACTACGCTCTAATAATTGAAGTTCTATCGAAAATCGTGAAAAATTGTTCGAGTCAATATTGGCACTGTGCCGGAGTATAGAAGAGAGGAAGAAAGCTGTATGTATCTACTTCCTTACACGAGGTCGAAAGAAAAAAATAAGCAGCTATACAGCCGAAATAGCGGGTACTTTTTTACGTGCATATATGATCAAGCAGCTGCGATGTTTGAAGAGCGTCAAACTCCCTTTTATTGTGTCCTCGGACACATCCATTTCACGGTGGCCATGCACAAATAGGGGACGTTGTAACGGAACAGCAGGAAAAAGTTCCATGTCATGGATATTCTTTTGAAGAATTAGTTAAACTTGTAAGCCACTGATTTCGTATTCTCCGGAGCATCTAACATGAAAAGCAATCATATCGTTGAGCAAAACAAGCAATATTTCCATCGAGAGAATGTCAAAAGGGAAGCTTAAAATACCCGTCATTCTCCATTGTTGGCTAGAATCAGCAGAATAGTTTGGATTGGGGGTAATATTTGTAAGCTGAAGAAATAATCTAAATTATAAGAAGTTAGTATTATTTACATCCAATATGAGCCGGGTACGCAATTCGAGCAACTCTTTGGATTTCATACTATTCACGCTTCTAGAGCAGTGCTGCAGCACGGAATATTGTTTATGGTACAGAATAACGAGAAAACAAAATATTTTGACCGTTTGTGAACGTTTACAGTAATAGTAAGTTGTATAAGCAGTCGTTTACTGCAAGTTTTAGTAAATCCCAATGTATATTTGATTTACCTGATATAAGTGACCATTTTTTCAATATACCTAGACGAGGTCAAAAAGAAATCAAACGATGATTCGGTTACTTGATATTCCAAATCATCTAGTTTTGATTTCACGAAGAGAAAGCTTTGCAACGAGGTGGAAATTGATCTCTTGAATCAGACTTTGGGACCTCCATGTTCGTGATTTACGGGTCGAAAAATATAGCAATCGTGGCTATAGAAGAAGTAAAGGTCAGGGTTTTATTTTGCATATGTTTATTGAATGTCAATCCACTGTTGTGTAGGAGCATTTTTGCATGAAAAGTGAAAACAAAAATGGTTAAACAACTGCTCAATATTTTTTTCATGTCCATAAAGAGTTTTTCAATTTTTTCCGGAAATTACGCACAATTTAAATATTTTTTTAAATAAAACCTTTTTGAAAAAGTATACTACTAATTACTGCATTTAGCAGTGGCTTTTTTGTCGGGCAAACTTGATGACGCTCACCCCCCTGAATCATCTATTTCTCTCTCGATTTTACGAGTCTAATGACTGAAAGAAGCAATTATTTTAAATTGGTGTTACTAGAAAATAGTATAAAAGTTCAAACTGGTTCATTGTGTGAGGTATCGAGAAAACTTTTCATTTCCTACTAGCAGCTTTGGGAAATCCACATTCAACATAAAGTAGAGACTGTTCGCGCTCAGGCGCCTTGGGTGCACTTTTCCTGCATATTAATTGAATTCAATCATCATTTTTATAGTGTTTATAAATGTCGATGAATTTAGTCAACTTTGCCCAAGCTTTTTTATTTACGAGATTGTCGCTGCCCCGGCTCGTCGTTTTCATCGTTTTTGCACGCTTCCATAAACATCGGGCGCAAAAGCTCGCGCACTTCGAGGTCGCAGCCCCGAACTTTCACCTATATAGGTATTCGTCAGCTCCACTGTGATTTCTCAATTCCCATAGTGTCTCTCCCGCTTCCTGTGCGAGCCGATTATTTCAGATACACTGATGTATACACTAATTACTTTTATACCTGGAAGCAATTTTTTTTCTCCCGTGTATGTGTCTCCTATAATATACTCACGTGCAACGCGATTCGTTTTCTGCATAAGTCTATTGAAACAAAACTGTTTCGTAATGAATATATATGAGCTTCGTGTTATTAGTCTTCGAATGTGACAATTCGATCTTTTTGTCCGCGGACGAAGAAATCCAACGCCTAGGAAGTGCAGTATAGTGTCGCAACAGTCGGCTTGCTCAGCTCTACAAGCTGCATCACCGGTGAGTTTGCAGAGCGACAATTTACGAGGCGAAATATCTCGTCAAATAGAGCACAACTGCACACCGGCGGAAACAACTTCTGTCTCGAGGCTCGGCTGGCCATCAATAAGCATTACACGCCGGGCGCAGTCGAAGAAGTTATGCGGAGCACAACAATGGGAGGATCCGCAAAAATTCAGGCCAGCCACGGAAAAAAAACGCCAGGGCGGGGCGGGGCGGGGCGGGGGGGGAGTAAGAGAGTAAGAGGAGTAAGGAGGAGGGGGAGGAGGATCGAGTCTCGTTAATTCGGCGTGGCAAGGCAGACTCATCCGTATTAACGCGCCCTAATGCGCCGGAGTTTTGTAAACAGGAAGCAGCAGCAGCGGCGGCAGCAGCGGGCATTGATGAAAAGATGAAGAAAAGGAATAGCTGCGCTGCAGAGCGATGAGCCGTGCGGCCCGGTATATACGCGGGGACGTGGCGGTGGCGGCGCGTGCGCGCTTGCAGGGGCCAGAGCTCGAGCTGCGTCTCTCGCTGCTCTCAAGGACAGATTAAAAATCGCGACGACCAGTCGCAGGTTGTCGGGACCATTGACTCTAAGGGATTCCACATCTCGAGTCGGTGTTCTCGGAAGGGATCTAAGGCCCCCGGTATACACACGCGCGCACACACGGCCGCTCGCGCCCACAGCATACCAGCATCATTCGCCTAAACTCCGCGCGCGCGCACCGCCAACTCACCCCTCCCCTCCCCCCCCCAAAGACAAAGAGAAAACGGAGAATTATATACGCGGCATAAAGGAAATAAGATATACAGACCCACACGCGCGCGACTGGCCCACACTCGCGCGGTGTCGGGCCCCGTCGACAATTAGAAGTAAAAGAATCGAGTAACCAGCCCCTCGCCTCCTCCCCCCCCCCAACGATCTGCTCGGCGCTCCCGCTCCTACCCTTTCGCATTCCTATATACGCGGCTCTCTCGGGGACGCACGGCTCAAACGAACAGTCCATATATATTTGGTCCGTTCTAGTGCGATTCTCCAGCTACGCGTGTATAGAGCACTTAATTAGGGCCAACTGTGCGGGAATGCACGAAACTTCACTTTTATCCTGGAATAATCGTGCAATTTTTGAGACGCGTCGAACAGATGACGAGTGTCCCTGTCGTTGGCTCGTCTCGCGCACCCTAAAAATCCCCACGAGACAGCCTCGTTAGCGAGGCAATGAACGAGCGGCCCTTATCAAATTAATACATCAAATGTTGGCCCCCGCACTGGCTTTCGTGGAATCCAGGCTCGATCGTTCTGTTGCGCGCCCGTGGTTCCGCAACTGGATTTCCAGGAAAGCGAAAGACCGAGAGAGAGAAAGAGGGGATAGATCGCCAAGGCGTGAACGTCTAATGGAGTTGTTGACGTGTTTTCTTCATTACGTAATTAATCAAGTCAATTCCGTGGAGCATTTATTGCACGCACTTGGCCGGGGGAGAGGAAGAAGTCCTCGCGGCAGAGAAATAGCTGCGAAGGTGGTCCAGCCGCGCGCCAGAGAGAGAGAGAGAGCGGTCTCTTTAATCGAGCAGCCCGGAGACTTTGGGCCCCGGCGCGCGCGCGCGCGCTCTACTTCCATTGAGCCAATTGGCAATTTTCGACGCCGAATATCCGTCGGAAGTAGCTCGGAGCGCTCGCACGACATTTTTTTCCCTCGCACGCTAACTGCCTGCGGCCGGCGGCTTCTTCGCATCCTCCGGCGCGCCGCACGCGAATTACATCGCAAGTCTGGGCGACGCGAGCGAGCATGCGCGAGGGGAGCCCCTTCCGAGCCCGGCCGCCCATCCATTGGTAATCGCGGCTCTGATTGCGCGTCCCCGCTATTCGCTTCGCCGCGCGCTCTGCTCTTCCCGCGCGCGCATACATTTGTATTTCGTCTCGACGATGTTTTTATGCGCGCGACGGCCGAGCCGTGGCGCTATCCATATACTAAACCCGCCGACGATTCATCTTTCGGTTTCTCACATGAGAACGGAGTAATTATTGCTGAGTCAATTGGCTGTCGACTATTATCAAACTCGACTCTTCTGTCGCTCGCTCGTAAATTTATGTATCCGAATAATAACCATCGCGACAACTGTCACTCCCGCGCACACTCATCCACTCGCGTATTCTCGAATTCACGCTAGTTATTTCGTTACAGCCGTCCGTTTTAAACATACACGCGGAGAATCATAGAATTACGCAAGCCACTGGCTCGTCAATAACACGTAAACAACGATAGAGCCGCCGCCGCCCCTCCCCTCCCCCACCTCATCAATCAAGCCCGACTATGGAAAAAGCCGGCAGAAATTACACGTTCGATATCGGTATTAGCGTGACGCCGCGCGCGTCGGACTGTGTATACATATGCCGAAGCCGCGCGTAAACACCCGCCCACACACGCGTGCGGGCGCAGTGAAATTGCGCCGGTTCGTATTATATGGACGATTTCATTGCGGCCGGATGACGGCAGCTGTCCAAGTCTTCCGTTGTCTCGGGCCCTCCTGTCTGATTCGCGCCGCGTCTTTTTCTCCTCTGACCTCCCGGTGCTTTCTCGGCAGCGCCGGCGAATAACCAGATTCGAATCTCGAGAGTCGCGGCTCGGCGAGCGGTTGCGTATGCAGAAGACGTCCGTTTCGGAAAATGCCGCCGAGACTTTTTTGCCAGAGCGTCTTTTTTGGGGGAAAAACCGTAACGTTGATGAGGATCGCAGCCTGGATTCGTTCTCCTAAAATATATATATTTGACTGTCACCTACTGCGGCTGGTGGTGGGAAACAAACAACTTCATCGAAAATTGGTGAAATCTCACGAAGATAAATCGTCCCATAAAATTACCAATATTATAATGTTGAATTGTAATTTGGGATGGATTAGAATCGTACAATTAAAGGAGAAAATACGCGACTAGCTGCGTCGCGGACATTAGCGATAAACAGCCACGTTGCGGAATAGAAATGTCACTTGAAGATGGAGTTAGATGACATTGAACAGATCCTCCGAAATTCAAGTTTGATCGGTATCTTTTTTGTATAAAAAACTTACAGGTTTGGCTCTGATGTCAAAGCGGTATTATAAAGTACCGAAGGCTTGTTAGAAATATGAATGCGTTTTGGAAATAAGAGTCATTTTTTGGATTTCCAAAACTATTTGAGAGTAAAATTGTAATCGGTAATATGAGAAATAGATCCAAGTATATTGAGAGAAATGATAGATGATCAACCTGATCAGTTGTTTGATGTTATTGGCAGCTGTGGTTCAATCAAGACTTCATGGATATATAGATTCTTTATAAATGTTGGTCGTTCAAGTCTCAACTCCTCATATTATGCTCGGATAGGGCGCGCCGGTAAAAGTTAAAGCCCACGCGTACAGTAGCAGCGAAGCGTATGCACTCTCGTTTCGAAAAACCGTCCCTTTAAACCGTCAAAACAGAGAGCGCGACCGAGCCGGGTGGGTTTGACCGGAAGCTCGCGCGACGAAGAACGACACGAAAAAACAGTGACGATCGGTCGTGGGAGCCCCCCAAGCCAGCGTTTCCAGCCCCGCGAGCAAATATAAACATGGGCTCATCTTCTCGGTACGAATATATACGCGTATACATAATGTATGTATATGCGCGAGTCATCGGATGAATTAACCGCGCGTTTAAAGGGTTCCCGCGTGAGACGCGCACATGTGACGGCATTCGGTCGCCGCTCGTATGTATATATGCATACGCAAGCACATCGCGCCCCAGCGCCACCCTTATCACAACACTCATCGTATATATATATATATATATACTAGCCAGAATCACTCACTCGCTATCGCTCGCTCGTGTCTTTCATTTGCTCTATCAAGAATAAAGGAAAATAATGAAATTTTTATTGGAATTATTGGTGAATAATTCAAAGTATCTACGGACGCTTTTACATCAACATGTATCTCACCTCTAGGCTATCAAAAATAAGGTCCCGATGTCTGATTTGAGATGTCAATTTCAATTTACCTCATACCAAAGCTTTGTCTTTGAGGAAGTAAAATAACATAATCAGAAATAGATTTTGTTATGATCATGAATTTTCGTCAAACCTCAAGAAATATCAATGGAAATAAATAAAATTTCTACTATACTGCATCTTATTACTATATTGCAACTTAATAACTTTCGCCATGAAAACATGCAAATTTCTCATAAAATTAACGCCCACGCATCGACATTTTTCCATTTTTCACGATGAATAATTGAAGCGCTCAATGAGCTCTATCGATGCCTCTAATCATAATTTCCATCACGACGCTGTTTCATGGATTTTTTTTAACGGTTTATGCGGCACAACTTGACAAAAGTCAGTTTTTTCCATATTTCACGCCCACCTATCATATTTTCCAAAATTCTCTCCATGGATATTCAAGCCCATCCGATGTTCCTTCGATCGAACATACCCGACATGTCACCAAATCATAATCTCACGTATTTATCTGAAAGCATACAAATCGCAAAGTAAACCATCAATTTTCAATCACAAACTTCACGCCCACGCATCAATATTTTTGGATTCTTCACGATGAATAATTGAAGCGCTCAATGAGCTCTATCGATACCTCTAATCAGAATTTTCATCACGACGCTGTTTCATATATTTTTTTAATGGTTTATGCGGCACAAGTTGACAAAAGTCAGTTTTTTCCATATTTCACGCCCACCCATCATATTTTCCAAAATTCTCTCCATGGATATTCAAGCCCATCCGATGTTCTTTCGATCGAATATACCCGACATTTCACCAAATCATAATCTCACGTATTTATCTGAAAGCATAAAAATTGCAAAGTAAACCACCAATTTTCAATCACATACTTCACGCCCACGCATCAATATTTTTGAATTTTTCACGATGAATAATTGAAGCGCTCAATGAGCTCTATCGATACCTCTAATCAGAATGTTCATCACGACGCTGTTACATAAATTTTTTTAGCGGTTTATGCGGCACAAGTTGACAAAAGTCAGTTTTTCCCATATTTCACGCCCACGCATCATTTTTTCCAAAATTCTCTCCATGGATATTCAAGCCCATCCGATGTTCTTTCGATCGAATATACCCGACATTTCACCAAATCATAATCTCACGTTTTTATCTAAAGCATAAAAATCGCAAAGTAAACCACCAATTTTCAATCACATACTTCACGCCCACGCATCAATATTTTTGAATTTTTCACGATGAATAATTGAAGCGCTCAATGAGCTCTATCGATACCTCTAATCAGAATTTTCTTCACGACGCTGTTTCATAGATTTTTTTAACGGTTTATGCGGCACAAGTTGACAAAAGTCAGTTTTTCCCATATTTCACGCCCACGCATAATTTTTTCCAAAATTCTCTCCATGGATATTCAAGCCCATCCGATGTTCTTTCGATCGAACATACCCGACATTTCACCAAATCATAATTTCACGTATTTATCTGAAAGCATAAAAATCACGGAGTAAACCACCAATTTTCAATCACATACTTCACGCCCACGCATCAATATTTTTGAATTTTTCACGATGAATAATTGAAGCGCTCAATGAGCTCTATCGATACCTCTAATCAGAATTTTCATCACGACGCTGTTACATAGATTTTTTTAGCGGTTTATGCGGCACAAGTTGACAAAAGTCAGTTTTTCCCATATTTCACGCCCACGCATCATTTTTTCCAAAATTCTCTCCATGGATATTCAAGCCCATCCGATGTTCTTTCGATCGAACATACCCGACATTTCACCAAATCATAATTTCACGTATTTATCTGAAAGCATAAAAATCACGGAGTAAACCACCAATTTTCAATCACATACTTCACGCCCACGCATCAATATTTTTGAATTTTTCACGATGAATAATTAAAGCGCTCAATGAGCTCTATCGATACCTCTAATCAGAATTTTCATCACGACGCTGTTACATAGATTTTTTTAGCGGTTTATGCGGCACAAGTTGACAAAAGTCAGTTTTTCCCATATTTCACGCCCACGCATCATTTTTTCCAAAATTCTCTCCATGGATATTCAAGCCCATCCGATGTTCTTTCGATCGAACATACCCGACATTTCACCAAATCATAATTTCACGTATTTATCTGAAAGCATAAAAATCACGGAGTAAACCACCAATTTTCAATCACATACTTCACGCCCACGCATCAATATTTTTGAATTTTTCACGATGAATAATTGAAGCGCTCAATGAGCTCTATCGATACCTCTAATCAGAATTTTCATCACGACGCTGTTACATAGATTTTTTTAGCGGTTTATGCGGCACAAGTTGACAAAAGTCAGTTTTTCCCATATTTCACGCCCACGCATCATTTTTTCCAAAATTCTCTCCATGGATATTCAAGCCCATCCGATGTTCTTTCGATCGAACATACCCGACATTTCACCAAATCATAATTTCACGTATTTATCTGAAAGCATAAAAATCGCGAAGTAAACCACCAATTTTCAATCACATACTTCACGCCCACGCATCAATATTTTTGAATTTTTCACGATGAATAATTGAAGCGCTCAATGAGCTCTATCGATACCTCTAATCAGAATTTTCATCACGACGCTGTTACATAGATTTTTTTAGCGGTTTATGCGGCACAAGTTGACAAAAGTCAGTTTTTCCCATATTTCACGCCCACGCATCATTTTTTCCAAAATTCTCTCCATGGATATTCAAGCCCATCCGATGTTCTTTCGATCGAACATACCCGACATTTCACCAAATCATAATTTCACGTATTTATCTGAAAGCATAAAAATCACGGAGTAAACCACCAATTTTCAATCACATACTTCACGCCCACGCATCAATATTTTTGAATTTTTCACGATGAATAATTGAAGCGCTCAATGAGCTCTATCGATACCTCTAATCAGAATTTTCATCACGACGCTGTTACATAGATTTTTTTAGCGGTTTATGCGGCACAAGTTGACAAAAGTCAGTTTTTCCCATATTTCACGCCCACGCATCATTTTTTCCAAAATTCTCTCCATGGATATTCAAGCCCATCCGATGTTCTTTCGATCGAACATACCCGACATTTCACCAAATCATAATTTCACGTATTTATCTGAAAGCATAAAAATCACGGAGTAAACCACCAATTTTCAATCACATACTTCACGCCCACGCATCAATATTTTTGAATTTTTCACGATGAATAATTGAAGCGCTCAATGAGCTCTATCGATACCTCTAATCAGAATTTTCATCACGACGCTGTTACATAGATTTTTTTAGCGGTTTATGCGGCACAAGTTGACAAAAGTCAGTTTTTCCCATATTTCACGCCCACGCATCATTTTTTCCAAAATTCTCTCCATGGATATTCAAGCCCATCCGATGTTCTTTCGATCGAACATACCCGACATTTCACCAAATCATAATTTCACGTATTTATCTGAAAGCATAAAAATCACGGAGTAAACCACCAATTTTCAATCACATACTTCACGCCCACGCATCAATATTTTTGAATTTTTCACGATGAATAATTGAAGCGCTCAATGAGCTCTATCGATACCTCTAATCAGAATTTTCATCACGACGCTGTTACATAGATTTTTTTAGCGGTTTATGCGGCACAAGTTGACAAAAGTCAGTTTTTCCCATATTTCACGCCCACGCATCATTTTTTCCAAAATTCTCTCCATGGATATTCAAGCCCATCCGATGTTCTTTCGATCGAACATACCCGACATTTCACCAAATCATAATTTCACGTATTTATCTGAAAGCATAAAAATCGCGAAGTAAACCACCAATTTTCAATCACATACTTCACGCCCACGCATCAATATTTTTGAATTTTTCACGATGAATAATTGAAGCGCTCAATGAGCTCTATCGATACCTCTAATCAGAATTTTCATCACGACGCTGTTACATAGATTTTTTTAGCGGTTTATGCGGCACAAGTTGACAAAAGTCAGTTTTTCCCATATTTCACGCCCACGCATCATTTTTTCCAAAATTCTCTCCATGGATATTCAAGCCCATCCGATGTTCTTTCGATCGAACATACCCGACATTTCACCAAATCATAATTTCACGTATTTATCTGAAAGCATAAAAATCGCGAAATAAACCACCAGTTTTCAATCACATACTTCACGCCCACGCATCAATATTTTTGAATTTTTCACGATGAATAATTGAAGCGCTCAATGAGCTCTATCGATACCTCTAATCAGAATTTTCATCACGACGCTGTTACATAGATTTTTTTAGCGGTTTATGCGGCACAAGTTGACAAAAGTCAGTTTTTCCCATATTTCACGCCCACGCATCATTTTTTCCAAAATTCTCTCCATGGATATTCAAGCCCATCCGATGTTCTTTCGATCGAACATACCCGACATTTCACCAAATCATAATTTCACGTATTTATCTGAAAGCATAAAAATCGCGAAGTAAACCACCAATTTTCAATCACATACTTCACGCCCACGCATCAATATTTTTGAATTTTTCACGATGAATAATTGAAGCGCTCAATGAGCTCTATCGATACCTCTAATCAGAATTTTCATCACGACGCTGTTACATAGATTTTTTTAGCGGTTTATGCGGCACAAGTTGACAAAAGTCAGTTTTTCCCATATTTCACGCCCACGCATCAACTTTTCCAAAATTCTCACCATAGAATAAGAAAGCTATTCGATTGATCTATAAATCAGTGAAACTCAAATTCGCACCATACAACTTTCTCACAGTTTTTTTCAATGGTTTATCGGATACCAAAAAAAACGCAAGTTGATTTTTACCATTTTTGACGCCCACGCATTGTTTTTTTCGTGAATTTCAATGTGGAACATGATACCGCAGGCAATTTCCTTTCGATCCGTCTCATTTGTTTTCATGGAAGTCAACTCCTTCATTGATATTTATTTACATGAAATTTCCGGGAGGATTAACTTTATATTATAGTATAGATATGTGTGTCCATGGATAATCGCTTCCCACGCGAACGCGTGTAAATTACATACGTCGACGCCCTTCCACTTTCGCACCGCACCTGGTCTCCGCGCGTCCTAATTCATTCGCGAATTTAACGTTGGCGCCGCAAAACCACTGTCCCTCCCTCGACTTCGAGGGACGTGCCACTGCTGTTTGCCCGGCTTGACAAAGTAAAAAATTATCACTTGATTTGATTGCTCTCTCTTTTTCTCTGTGACTGTTTGGGCCAATTTCGATCGGCCTTCGATTGCGTGACCGCACGCCATGTTTTTCATATATACTCGCTGTTTTTTACTGTTACTAGAAGCTGTTTAGCGCGCGTACCGCGCGCGCGGAGTGTTTCATAGGTAGATGTTTTCTGTTCTGAAAATTTATTTTATAAAAACTTACTTAAAGCATGATGTCGACGTGTCTTACGAAGAAAGACAAATGCAATCTGTCCGCGAAGAAAGACACAACTCCCAATCTAACCGCAAAAAGGATACATGGTGCACATCCCACAATTTTCCGACGTAAAAAATATATGGAATGAAAGTTTAGAATGAGTGGGTTATAATTGACAAAAAAATAAGCCTTTTCTACAGTTCGATTGCGGTTTAAACTCTCTCTTCGTTAATATTCACGGGAGAATAATTCTGACATCTGTCTTTCTTCGCGGCCAGATTGCGAGTTGTGTCTTTCTTCCATAGAATCATGATAACATTCAAGCATGTAACGAAGAGAACCTATAAACGTTGACGGAAAAATAACAATTTTTCCAATCCTCATATTATCGTTACTATTCACTCTCTTATTCAAATGATCCATGAGTACTTTAAAAAAAGTAATTCTTAATTCTGCTTGATGTGATTTACAGTATTCAATATTATCTTTTTCAATTTTCACGTATGAATCAACTACAAATTATTGGAATAAACCACGGCCTAAAATGATAGGATTGAATGATTCAGTCCTAATAGCAACTTTATATTTAACATAAGCTGCTCTTGTTATAGTACATTACGTGACTAGTGCGCAAAGTAGGTGAATCCACCGAGCGCAGCGAGGGTGACAACACGAGTCCATGGATTCACCTACGTGCACACGAGTTGCGTATACTATTTTTCGTATCGAAGTGCGAAAAGTTTGACTATGTAATGGATGATTGACACGCGTACATGGCGTCATGCCCTTGTTGCTTGAGCGTAACGAGGGTACGATAAACGGAGGAGTACGAGTAGGAGAAGGGAAAGAGCGGGTCCAGCGGAGCCCCCCCCCGCCCCTTGAAACAACGAAAATATTAACATCAAAAAGAAAATAAACACGATGCTACAAAAAAAAAACCGAACACATTTGAGCAATACATTTCACATCAGATGAATATGATAGTACTACTGAAACATTGCAATTTGTTAATTTTTCTTTCTCGCAAGTGAAATCACGGAACGCGGTAGTGTTCCATGCGTCAAGCAGAAGACACCGCAACTATATAATGTTTGAGATCGCACGCTCGATTTTTACATTGGCATTAATTTAGCCAAAACGACTGTTTTTGGATGCGAAACATGATTTCATGATCATCTAGCATCCCATTTGAGCGATTGACAAAAAGAAATACTCAAAAACTCGTTCGCAATAATGAGTTTGGAGTGCCGTGTCAAGCGATCTACTAGTTTTTTCTCCCGACGAGATTTTGTTCAGATCAATTTTTCTTAGGACCATGAAGTAAGCCGCGGTAGCCTGATAAAGCAGCTATGTTCACGCATAGTACGTAACACGTTTACATGCTCTTGCTTCCCGCGTAGATTTGAAACCGTGGGATTGAAAGTAAATTGTTAATGTATTATAGTTAGAAAGAATATGGCAAAACTATTGACCGTGTCCCATAGATTCAACGAAAAGTAATGCAGATTTGTTCAAACTTACAGAAGATAAGACAAGACATATCAAAGTTCATTCCATGTTTTTTTTTTTATAATTGATTTTACACGGGCAAATGGTAGTTTAGAATGCCGATGTCGGCGTGTCGACTTAAGTTTTATTTGAATAAGCATATACCCTAATACCCGATAATGTCCAGGTAGCTAGTGTCGCCGATGGCAGCGTCCCGAGGGTGCGCTCCTCGTATTTTGACTTGGAAAAGCTGACCCTGGACCCGAACGATGTCCAGGTAGTCAGGGTACCCGATGACGGTGTTCCAAGGGTGCGCTCCTGGTATATTTGGTTGGAGTGCCTGACCCTGGACCCGAACGATGTCCAGGTAGCCAGGGTACCCGATGACGGTGTTCCAAGGGTCCGCTCCTGGTATTTTTGGTTGGAGTGCCTGACCCTGGACCCGAACGATGTCCAGGTAGTCAGGGTACCCGATGACGGTGTTCCAAGGGTGCGCTCCTCGTATTTTGACTTGGAAAAGCTGACCCTGGACCCGAACGATGTCCAGGTAGTCAGGGTACCCGATGACGGTGTTCCAAGGGTGCGCTCCTGGAATTTTCGCTTGAAGCAGCTGACCCTGGACCCGAACGATGTCCAGGTAGCCAGGGTACCCGATGACGGTGTTCCAAGGGTGCGCTCCTGGTATTTTTGGTTGGAGTACCTGACCCTGGACCCGAACGATGTCCAGGTAGCCAGGGTACCCGATGACGGTGTTCCAAAGGTGCGCTCCTGGTATTTTTGGTTGGAGTACCTGACCCTGGACCCGAACGATGTCCAGGTAGTCAGGGTACCCGATGACGGTGTTCCAAGGGTGCGCTCCTGGAATTTTCGCTTGAAGCAGCTGACCCTGGACCTGAACGATGTCCAGGTAGCCAGGGTACCCGATGACGGTGTTCCAAGGGTGCGCTCCTGGTATTTTTGGTTGGAGTACCTGACCCTGGACCCGAACGATGTCCAGGTAGCCAGGGTACCCGATGACGGTGTTCCAAGGGTGCGCTCCTCGTATTTTGACTTGGAAAAGCTGACCCTGGACCCGAACGATGTCCAGGTAGTCAGGGTACCCGATGACGGTGTTCCAAGTAGCTGACTCTGGACCTTAATGATGTCCAGGTAGTCAAAGTAGTCAGCTTCCTCAAACAAAAATACCAGAAGCGCATCCTCAGGACACTGTCATCAGCGACCCTAGCCACCTGGACATTATCGGGTATCAGGTTATATCCTTATTCAAATATTCAGTCGACACGCCGACATCGTCATCCTAAACCACCATTTGCCTATGTAAAAATAGTTAGAAGAAAACATGTGATAAATTTTGATGTCTTGTCTTAAATTCAGATAATAGATTAATTATTTTCTACTGATTACATATATTTATTTTGTGTATCGCTCATCCATATAAATATTTGCATTTTGGAAAAATATCTATTTAATTTTATTACTGACGCTAATGCATATACATTTTATTGATTATTATTTTCATAATATATTATACTCCGCAAAAAGGATTGAAATCCTCAAAAAAACCTTTTTTAGAAAAAGTAAAAATGTTGCGTCAAGCATGTGGCAGAACTAGTTTATCTCTTATATTGCTTAAAAAAAAATGAAATCCATAATAGACACATGAGTCAATTTATTATTTCATCAGTATTCATTCTGATTAATTCCTCATATAGTTGGAGTATTACGTATTCTTATTACAGTTTAGATACTATAGGAGACGTTGTCAACTTTAACTAACCAATTACGAAAAAACTTACCAGAATGCTCTTAGGTACCTCATCAATTATTTGAAGAACTAATGACGAACCAAATTGACGCCACTTGGTAGGCATTTTTAACGTCTTAAGAATAATAATATTTCACTAAAGCACTGGATGTGAAAATTATCATAGAAATATGATAGAAATATTTATAATTTACTGAGACATATGATCAATAGTTTGAATTATTAATATTTGTCTCTTTGAAAGACAATGAAAGTATTGATAATAGAAGAATATATAAAGTCTATCTGTATTATAGGATTAACTGCATTGCAATTACGATACAAAAATATATTTGACATAAATCAAACGATTGAGGAGAGGTTGTGAAACCGTTTAACTAGAAATAAATAGGTAATGAAATAAATAGGTAATGAAGAATATTATATGTCAGTTTAATAAGGCATTCAAAGATATTCGATCCTACCAAGTGGCGTCAATTTGGTTCGTCATTAGTTCTTCAAATAATTGATGAGGTACCTAAGAGCATTCTGGTAAGTTTTTTCGTAATTGGTTAGTTAAAGTTGACAACGTCTCCTATAGTATCTAAACTGTAATAAGAATACGTAATACTCCAACTATATGAGGAATTAATCAGAATGAATACTGATGAAATAATAAATTGACTCATGTGTCTATTATGGATTTCATTTTTTTTTAAGCAATATAAGAGATAAACTAGTTCTGCCACATGCTTGACGCAACATTTTTACTTTTTCTAAAAAAGGTTTTTTTGAGGATAGAATACCCTTGTGTATATGAGCCATTCCACGAAACCTTAGGATTCCATGCTCCTGTTGTGTTTGATGGCTATTCGATGATTTTTATGAATTATGTGCAATAGGACTGTATACTAAAAATCATAAAATATAAGATCATATGTTCATAATTATTATAAAAAATCATTTACTACACGTAAGATATCATAATATCCAGCATTTTCATTGATTTTCGTTGCTACCAACCCAATTTTTCTGAGTTATTAGGGATCTGTATGCAAGCATTTTCACCAAAAATACTCGAAAAGATTTTATTTGTAAAGTGTGATGATCGGAGAATATAGTAGAAGCTGTTTCAAAAGTGTCCCTAATCGCAAACTGGCTTATTAATTCAATATATACCTGCAACTACTTTTCAAGAAAAATGAAAATGTTTCGCTTTTGCCTCTGTAGAAAAAAGCTTTTTTCGATCACATGAAGTTAACATACTGTATATCGTAGATTTTTTGATGCCGAACCATATGCCTTAGTTTAAATGAGTGTGCCGCAATTAATAAAAAAGTTATACTGATGTAAAGTTAGGTAGTCGCATGGGCCCCTCATTGAGAAAATTCACATTTTTTATCAGCACATTGCTGGTACGTTCGGTACATTCTTCAAACCGATGGCTCTTTTCTCTCCATCCTTTTTAGGATATATATCCCGATGGTTGAGACAGAATTCGCATTCTGCAGCGAGAAGAGGCTTAAGAAAATTTTTAAGAAATGCGAAATTATTCTATACATGGTACGAAAGATTTTGAAGCAATAAACAACTTGGAAAATGATGATTTGAAGAATATTCGGTATGATGGGTCGGAAGAGGAGGTCAAGAGCTACAATTTGAACTGGCTAAATTTTTTTCTCCATATAAATAGTTTTTTTTCACTTTTCCTTAAAACATTGTTGGATAAAATGAGGGGCCCGATATTTTTTTAACTGTCATGGTTATTTGGAATGTTACAGAACAATTTTCGGTGGTGTGCCTTCAAAATTAATTCTTTGATTTTTCTTCATCCAAAATCTTATTGTTCCGTGGAATTGCTCATATATACCGGCCATCTGAACCTCACGTTTCCAAGCATTATTCTGTAGAGTTTACCTCTACTGTTTTGACTAAAGGTTTAAGGGGGGATATATAGTTAGAACGAGAAAAAAAACTCATTTTTGAAAATCGTTTTTCAAGGGTAGTTTTTAATCAAATCAATCAAAACTTTTTTACAATTATAAGTGTATCCATGTAGTATACATAAATATTTTTTTTTATTTTTTTTTAACAAAATGGCGGTCGTTAGATAGCGTTGAAATAGTACTTCTATTTTGCTTGTGCCAGCTCTCCTGGTCGCAATTTTGATCGGAAATCAAAAAATTAAAAAAAAAACATTAATTACATTCACAGTTTGTAGATGAATTACAAAAAAAAAGTGAAAAAAAAGCACTTTTGGCGTATCTTTTTCAAAAAACTCAATTTTTTTCAATTTTTTTTCCGCCATTTTCTCACATTTTTCCATATTTAATAATAAAATATTACAATAATTTTTAATTTATCTGATAGGTAATACTATAATAAAGAAATCCTATAAGTTTCAGCTCAATCGGATAATTAGTTTTCGAGTTATCACAGGCATAAACTCCAAAAATGCAGTTTTGAGAATAACGCGTTGAAAGTTTTAAATTGCCGTTAAATCGTACTTACACTTCAATCAGCAATCCCTTGGAAAAAACACTTGGAGTTCGAATTTCGAAAAAAGGGTTTCAGGAGCATATTCTACGGAAATTTACTAACTTTTTATGAAAAAAAAAATCGAATTTTTTTTCCATTCTAACTGTATATCCCCTCTTAATCTTGTCCTTTCGACTCCCAGAGGTCTGAATTTTGAACTTGACCGAGTCGAATTGAACAGAAATTTTTGTGGGGATTTTGTTTTAGAACTAAAATGAGAGAATGGTTGTGTTTTCACCCTCCATTCTTTAAATTCGTGATAGTTACGATCTTTGAGGGCCACTCCGTGATATGGAGTTCAAATGAAAACTCCATATATATTTTTATTCAGCGACCTTTCGCCAGCTTGGTTCGCTGGTCTCATCAGGCTATTTATTGTCACAAAACAAAACAACAGTAGACATTACAAACACCATTTACATATGTTTCATCAAGAGCAAACAATTTTTCTCACCAGTGTGAAAATTAATTAATCCATTCTTGAAAATTAAGGAGTGGAAGAAACTGACTTCCACTGACACCGTCAAATTTATATCTGGGAGCAAAAGTTAACCCACGTGATCTTATATAGAGTTACCGGTGCTAGAACGTTTGTTGTGGAAAAGGTTATTGACCTTCCTGTACATGTGGCTGAGTGACTGTGTGTCTTCTTTTCTATTAAGTGTATGTTTATACATGTGAATATGAAGCATCTCGGAAAAAAGTCTTTTATTGTGATTCTTTTCTCTATCCAAAATTTTAACATTATTCCAATCAAAACTATGGGTACTGTTCTCGACAATATGACGTGGTACAGGCAATAGATCGTTATTGCATTTTTGATGTTCAGAAATTCTTTCTTTCAATTTTCGTTTTGTTTCGCCGATGTAACATGCAGAACAATCTTTACAATCAAACTTATACACTACGCCGGTCTCTTCCCATTTTTCAGTTTTGTCTTTGCCAAGTCTAATTACACATGAGAGTTTGTTATTGACTAGGGGCACAGTACGAATATCGAATTTTTTTATCGAACCAGTAACTTGTTAAGGAATAACCAGACTTTGTTAAAAAATCTTTTGTGGTAGGGAATTGATAATGTACACAACGGTTGTGTATTATTACTATTGCATTTTTTTGTTGAAAAATTTATTGAACGTAGTCTATCGTTTATGTTGGAATCTATGAATTTTAAGGGGTAATCATTTTCTAATAATATGTTTTTAATTTTCTGTATGTTTTGAGTGTGAAAACATTCTTCGGAAAGTCGTACAGATCTATCTACGAAATTTTAAAGCTCTAGGTGACAACTCCTAATATAGTTTGGATGACTACTGCTGAGGCTAAAACAGTTTGATATTCTGAAATCAATCAATTATTATGTACTTCAGATCACAATAATCAAATAATCGAATAATAGAAAGTATTCTAAAGAATGGAATTACCAATCAAAGTCATGTAATTTTATCAGTTTAGATATAAAAATATACATTATATTGAAAAATAAGGATACCACCACCGGAGATGTTGAGGGGGGGGGGGTAGGGTTTTGAAGGCAGAAAAAAACAGGTTCTTACAGATTTTTTTTTGGGCGTACGGGGAAAGTACATTCATTTCTGATTATTGTACATTAAAGAGTAGTAATTGAACTATATTCTGTGAAATATTGGTTGAAAAATATTGAAAATTGACCGAATGGCAGCAATTCTTCGCAGGCGCCTCAGAAAAAATACATTTTGCGGTGCACATCATACCTCAGCACTGGATCATCTGAAATGAAATAACCAAAGTTTTTCCCTTAATTTTTATGTCCCTCTAGGTATCCCTGTCGAGTTTTTCCATTTTTTTTAAATTTTTGAACTTTTTACAAGACTTGAAAGTGAAAATACCGATTTTTGGCCTAAATTCATGACTATTGTTGTTAATAATAAAAAAAATAAAATCAAAAACGAAAAAATCTCAACAGGGTTACCTCATAAATTATATAAGGAAATACTGTAAAAAATTTGAGAACGATCGGTTGAATAGATTTTGAGATACAGAGTGCACCGACTCATTTCTGAGGCGCCTGCGAAGAATTGCTGCCATTCGGTCAATTTTCAATATTTTTCAACCAATATTTCACAGAATATTGTTCAATTACTACTCTTTCGTGTACAATAATCAGAAATAAATGTACTTTCACCGTACGCCCAAAAAAAAATCTGTAAGAACCTGTTTTTTTTTCTGCCTTCAAAACCCTACCCCCCCCCCCTTAAGACAGTTAACTTAGAGAGAAAAGAAGACAAAGTTTAGTTTCAATAAGAGTAAGTGCCAAGATAGTGATAGTAAGTCAGTACCTATTTTCATTTAATTCATTCTTTCTTCATAGGTTATTATTTGAGAGGATTCAGGGAATAATGAAGCACGCGAGTGTCGTTTTATAAAGTCTATCTATTTATTAATAATAAAGAAAAGCACTGCCTAATCAAACGCTCGATTTCAGCTCGGATGCGACTGTTTAGCCGGCTGTTAGAACAGGGAATGGGCGAAATCAGCTGCTTGGCTCTGCTTGCAGCACCACCGAATATCGGTCGTTTTGATGGGGCAGTTTGTCTTTCTCTTAAGGGGGTAGCCTACCTAAATTTTAACATGGTTAAAAAAAATCGTACGAGGCTGTAAATTCATATTCTAATTCATTTTTTTACGGCGGTTTCAATGACGTATCGACCACTCCGGAAAAAAATTTTTTTCACTGTAAAAAATTTTTTTCAATTTTTTAGAACGTACTTGTGATTTTTTTTCTCGGCTCCTAGAAGTCCAATCGCAAAACCGATACGTACGTTTGTGGACATTGTATTGAGGAACCCTAAAAAAAAATTCCAGCCCAAACCACTGGAAATAAGTTTCAATTATCCACCTCCTCCTGCATCACGTTCCCACCTTCATTCTGCAACGCATAAAAACATCCATTTGATTCAGACTGAGCATTCAGCATATATGCGATGTATAGTGGAAGGATGTGTGCGTGCGTGCGCGTGTGTGTGTGTGTGTATGCGCACAAAAACACAAACATACACACACATACACACACACACCCACACACACATCCACACCTACCTACATACACAAACACACACACACACACGCACGCACGCTTACACACACACACACACACACACACACACACACACACACATACACGCACGCACACATCCTTCCACTATACATCGCATATTTGCTGAATGCTCAGTCTGAATCAAATGGATGTTTTTATGCGTTGCAGAATGAAGGTGGAAACGTGATGCAGGGAGAGGTGAATAATTGAGACTTATTTCCAGTGGTTTGGGCTGGAATTTTGTCAGGGTTCCTCAATACAATGTACACAAACGTACGTATCGGTTTTGCGATTGGACTTCTAGGAGCCGAGAAAAAAAAACCCAAGTACGTTCTAAAAAATTAAAAAAAAATTTTTTACAGTGAAAAAAATTTTTTCCGGGGTGGTCGGTACGTCATTGAAACCGCCGTAAAAAATGAATTAGAATATAAATTTACAGCCTCGTACGATTTTTTTTTAACCATGTTAAAAATTAGGTAGGCTACCCCCTTAACATTATTTAATAAATTAAGATTAGTGTTCAGTTAAATTTACTAAAAGATTGCACAAAACAGCTTGACTAGAGATTGTGAGATGCGCTAACTAGGAGACCACTTGGAATTCGGGTCACCAATCTTGACCAAAATTTTTTCCTTATTTTCTGGTGGCCATGGTAGAGAGAATCCAAAATTGTAGGGTCCAACGCTCTCAAACTTCGGGTTAAGCGCTTCAAGTTTTTGTCGTAAAAAATTTAAAAGTGTCGATACGTGGGCGTGAAGTAAGTACTTGAAAATTGCGTGGGCGTTAATTTTATGAGAAAATCGCATGGTTTCATGGCAAAAGTTATTAAATTTCAATATATTTATAATATAGTAAAAAACATATTTATTCTAATGGATATTACTAAACAATTGACGAATATTTACCATCATAACAAAATATATTTTTGATTGTTGTTTTTTCAGCTTTCTCAAAGAGAAAGCTTTGGAATGAGGTAAAAACCGACATCTCGAATCAGACATCGAGACCTTACTTTGCTAGCCTAGAGGTGAAATACATGGTGATGTGAAAGCATCCGTAGGTACTAGAATTTTTCACCAATCATTCCAATATTTCATCATTGACGTATATTTAGGATAAAGCAAATGGAAGTCACGAGTGAGCGATAGCGCGTGAATGATTCTGGCTAGTTATTGTATATAATTTACTTACCTGGCTCCATTTTTTGGCTGCCTCGAGCCGTTATCCAATTTATACCGGTGGCCGTTTTCCTCCCAACAATTTCTTGCCCTTGGGGCTTGAATCCTTTCCATTACTCGTACAGCACGTTGATGGAACAATACGTTTATGGAAGAAGATTGAAAAATGTCACATGAGCATAAATAAACAAACCACCCCGATCCGAAGTTGGATGCACATGCAGCGCGATCGTTTCTATCGACGTGGTCGATAATTGTGCTGCCTATTGAAAATATCGGCAAAAATATTTGTCGGCGCATTGGACTGTCAGCACAATGCCCTAGACCCTTTTGAACATTTGTCATATCATGGTATAACCAATATTATTTTTAATTTATCTACTCACAGTTTTGTTCTCGCTTGAATACAACTTCTGGCCCTGTACAGCTTACCTGGAATACAAAAATTATCACAAAGCAACATATTACAAAAGATATATGCACACAGGCAAAGGTTAAGTTTACTTATCTGATATTTTTTGCGCCTTGAATGAAAAGCCATCGACATTTTAAGCAATTCCACATACGACATTTTAAGCAATTTGAAAATAGCGTGGAATAGTATTTTTTGTGATATTTTTTGTGGATTATTTTTTTGTGGTTTTTGTCGTACTTTTCACCGGTTGTATTGAAAAATAAACCATTTCATCTTATTTTTCTTCATTGGCGATGAAATAGTACATTGTTTAACGAGCGTGGAAAGTCGCCAATTGCACACGAGCGCAGTAAGTGCAACATGCCACCCAGCCAACTGCACGTCGTGCGGTGCACATATTATGTTTCATCCCGCATATATATTCATGAAATATTTCGTGAGGGAAAAGCAAAGCGTGGAAAGAAGGGGTAGAGGCAAAGTAGTAGCAGTAGTAATAAAGTGCACAAGCGCTCATTTCGTGCACCCCGAACGACCACGAAATAGAACATATTATAGCAGACTTTTTCGGAAAATTGATCTGTTTCCTATCATCATTCGGAATAATGAACAGCCGTATTAATTTGGATTGTATTTCAGCAATTCGAATAATTTGTACTTATAAAAAATATTCAATGGTCGGTAATAAGATTTACTGAGTTATACATTTTCTTTACTTGATCCTTTTTATGTATTACAAGTCGGATACCTTAAATTATGATATTTAAATGAATGCATTGACGTATTTCACATTTAAGCGCATAAAAATCTTCAGATATGTTGCGAGAAATGAATCATAAACAAAAATTAATTATTATTGAAGTGTTTGAAGGTTGCATATTCCGAATCACGAATTTCGGAACTTTGATCAAAAAATAAACGAACATTCCAACTTTTGAGCCCCCCGTCCCATATAGTATGTTTTGAAAACTTCATACTTTTTTCTTGGTTACTCTTATTAGTAGATGGCAACATCTCTGTCTTTGGAAAATAAGTTGAAAGGAGATGGAAATGTATACGATTACCAGTATCCTTCAATTTACTAAATATTGATGAAATCCCAAAAAGAACAGAGTACATCATTCTCATCCATAAAGTTTTCAATAATTTTATCATCTCCAAAAGCCAGATCTATTACTGACTGTTCAAACATAAAATTTGTGTACCCGTCTTTGTATACTTCGGTGATTTTATCTCTCACTTGTTTGATAGTCAAATCTGTTTTTGTACATAACTCTAATTTTCTCTGAGTTCCATATGATGGAGGACTTTTATAAATGTCTTTGACACTTGGACAATGTTTCCATGTGATGTAAAACATTCTCTTTGGCATTTTGCTTTCATTGCAGAGACTTTTTATCTACTCCATGACTATACGTTAGCCCCAAAGCTTTGGGGAAAAATTGTCTGACATAATTTATGTCAAGTAAATCATTTTCAATACTCATGTATAATGATTGATCTTTGAATTTGATGAGATCAAATAAAATGAATATTGAAAGTAAAGTATTAAATCAATCCTAAGACATCACTTACTTTGGTGTTTTACTAGATCAGATTATGTTAATACTGTTGTTTTTGACTTCTCGATCAAATCGCAAGCGATCTGCAAGCATGCGACATTAGTAGCTTCTAGGCGCTTCCGTAGATGAGGGCCATCGACGTCGTGTACGCCCTCGAGCTCATTTACCGAGGGCGGCGTCATGTCAATGATGTTTCAATGACTCGTATCAATGTTATTATTGAACTTTTAAATAAATTGGAATGATACAAATTTTGAATAAAGTAGATTAGTCTAAAATAGGGTTTACACTCACGAACAACGTTTGCGTCATGTCGATGAATTGGATGTAGTTCTACCGTTTCAAAATTTAATTCTTCAACAATATCAATGCCTCTCTCCGGTTCCAGTGCTAGTTTTAGGTTAATAAGATAGTATGAATACATTTATGGAAAAATATTTTACGTGTACACTCAATAATTTATTTGAATAAAAATCTACATAATAATAAGATGGATCCGTACATTTTCCTAGTCCACCTTTCTTGCTCTCGGAAACAATGATATAACAGTTTCGAGGTACATTCAGTATGACGGATCGAAAGGTGGGATCGAGAGCTACATTTACATAAAAAAAAATTTTGAAAAATTCAAGTTGCGGTGGGCGTATGGACAATTTAAAAAATTTTTTACCGATGTCCGGGTGGGACCCCCTTCAAAAACGTACAAAGGGTTGATTTTTCGAAAATTCGTTCAAGCAGATCGATAGAGGAGCCTGAGCGCTTCCATAATTCATATTGAAAAATTTGATAATATTGATGCGTGGGCGTATTCTATGTGAACGAAAATGGTGTGGTGAAAAAAAAAATTTTCATCAATTTTTCTTGCTGATGCAAAAACCAAAATTATACAGTTTCGAGGTACATTCAGTATGACGGATCGAAAGGTGGGATTGAGGGCTACATTTACATAAAAAAAAAATTTTGAAAAATTCAAGTTGCGGTGGGCGTATGGACAATTTAAAAAATTTTTTACCGATGTCCGGGTGGGACCCCCCTTCAAAAACGTACAAAGAGTTGATTTTTCGAAAATTCGTTCAAGCAGATCGATAGAGGAGCCTGAGCGCTTCCATAATTCATATTGAAAAATTTGAAAATATTGATGCGTGGGCGTATTCTATGTGAACGAAAATAGTGTGGTGAAAAAACAAATTTTCGTCAATTTTTCTTGATGATGCAAAACCAAAATTATACAGTTTCGATGTACATTCAGTATGACGGATCGAAAGGTGAGATTGAGAGCTACATTTACATAGAAAAAAAAATTTTGAAAATTCAAGTTGCGGTGGGCGTACGGACAATTTAAAAAATTTTTTACCGATGTCCGGGTGGGACCCCCTTTAAAATCGTACAAAGGGTTGATTTTTCGAAAATTCGTTCGAGCAGATCGATAGAGGAGAAATCGATGCGTGGGCGTGAAATATGGAAAAAACTGACTTTTGTCAAGTTGTGCTGCATAAACCGTTAGAAAAATGTATGAAACAGCGTCGTGATGAAAATTCTGATCAGAGGTATCGATAGAGCTCATTGAGCGCTTCAATTTTTCTTTGTTAAAAATCTAAAAATGTCGAAGCGTGTGCGTGGAGTATGTCATTGAAAATTGGTGGTTTACTATGTAATTTTTATGCATTCAGAAAAATACGTGAGATTAAAGTCTGGTTCGATTTTGAGTATGTTTGATCGAAAGAACATGGAATGGGCTTTCATATCCATGGCGAGAATTTTAGAGAAATTCTTGCGTGTGCATGAAATATGGAAAAAACTGACTTTTTTCAAGTTGTACCGCATGTTCCGTTAAAAAAATTTATGAAACAGCGTCTTGATGAAAATATCGATTAGAGGGATCGTTAGAGCTCATTGAGCGCTTCAATTTTTCATCGTGAAAAAATTGAAAATATTGATGCATGGGCGTGAAGTATGTACTCAAAATTCGGTGTTTCAATTTGTAAAAATTTAGAATTCGTTTGAAAAAAATACTTGATATTTGAAAGAAATGAAGAATTTTGGAAAAATCGATGCGTGTGCGAGAAATATGTGAAAACTGACTTTTAGCAAGTTGAGCAACATAAATCGTTAAAAAATCTACGAATCAGCGTCGTGACGGAAATTCTGATCTGACGAATAGATATAGCTGATTGAGCGCTCCCCGTTTCCATCGTGAAAAATGGAAAAATGTCGATGCGTGGGCGTTAATTTTATGAGAAATTTGCATGTTTTCATGGCGAAAGTTATTAAGTTGCAATATAGTAATAAGATGCAATATAGTAGAAATTATATTTATTTCCATTGATATTTCTCGAGGTTTGACGAAAATTCATGATCATAACAAAATCTATTTCTGATCATGTCATTTTACTTCCTCAAAGACAAAGCTTTGGAATGAGGTAAAAATTGACATCTCAAATCAGACATCGGGACCTTATTTTTGATAGCCTAGAGGTGAGATACATGTTGATGTAAAAGCGTCCGTAGATACTTTTGAATTATTCACCAACAATTCGAATAAAAATTTCATTATTTTTCTTTATTCTTGATAGAGCAAATGAAAGACACGAGCGAGCGATAGCGAGTGAGTGATTCTGGCTAGTATATGTAATGATCTGATGAATGAAAATTGAAATAGTTTGAAATACAGTTTCACTTACGAGCAATGTTGGCGTCAAGTTGATGGATCGGATTTGGTTCCTCCGCGACAAAATCGAATCCCTCATCATTCATGTCTCTCTCCAGTTCCACTTCTAGTTTAAGAATAAAAAAGAAAAGGACAATAAATACTCGCTTGTGCACAATATATTTTTTTGATAATATGAATCGGGCCACGATTAACCGTCCTTCAGGAAACGTATATGTGAATATTTTTAAATTCAATGCATAATCTTTAATGCAAGAATATTCGAGAATCATCGTGTGCACAATACATTTTCAAATACAACGTTTGGTGCTAAATATTATCTGGAATAGATACTGGAATAATAATAGTGCACAATAATTCAAACTGATCGGCTGTGAACAATTGGATGTGCACAATTTTAATATGCATAATTTTACTGTGCACAACAATATTCTTTCGGACATTTTATTTAACGTAATTAAAATAACCGTGCACGAAAAAATTCATCATGTGCAAAATCAAAAAATTATATCTTACGGTGCACAATTGTGAGATGCACGATTTTTATGTGCAAGGGCGATGCCGCTCTATCAAACATTTTAAAACGTTTTTAATTCCATCAAGCATTGATTATATTGGATGCTATTATTATACTTCAACAATTAGTATAATTCACGTAAGTAACTTATCCAGTTTATCGATGTCAAGAAAAAGGTTCCCTAAACGAAAAAATTCCCATGTGATTTCCATGGGAATCGGTCGATATATATTTCATTCCCTACAGAATCGACAAATAAGGAGTATCGTGCCCAGCTGCTCTGGTAATCTAGCGTTCGGCTTCACGGAACCTTGAGAAATAACGGCTTTACTCGAGTAGATATTACTTCCCGATCTATTTATTCAAATCCTCTGTTTCGCATAAAGATAAAAATTTACATTCGAAAAAACGCAGCTCTTGTTATAATTTGCCTATCAAGAAAACTTTCTATCGATCCGAATGTACGGTTTCATCAAACCTTTGTAATTATATAGGATTTCGTTCGTTTCGCTTGAACAGCTCATTCGGAAAAGTATCGTCCTTCAAATCGACTTTACGCTCGGGTGGAAAAAAAACCGAGCTCACAGTGTCAACACGCGGCCGTATTATGCTCTACATTGAAAAAAAGTCCAAAATCATTGATTAAAATTGGAAAACAAAAAGAGTCAGCAAGCGCAACAGCTGGCTGTAGTAATTGTTGCATATGCGTCGCGGAGACACACGGCCGAAGGAGTGCGGAGTCCCCCGGGAGGTGTAATGCGTAATGCTGGCGCATGGACGAGACACGTGCGCCCGAGCGATCCAGGCAGGTGTTGAGGAACGCTTTTATATATATTATGCGTGTGCTTCGGAATTGACTCATCGACGCTGCCGGGCAAAAAAAAGTGGATTCTCATAGTGAGCGCGCGGTAGCTTATCTCGGAGGCCGAATCGGGCGTCTCGCATCTCGGGGAGGGGTGCAAGGAGCCATTACGCCCGAGCATCTGTCCTACCGGCATGTATACGCGAGCGCGATTTGCTCGCACATTACCTGATGCAGGGGCCGCTTGTGGGAAAAGCCACGCGTGTACCGGCCATCTGGGCCCGGTACACTCGTGGTATGGAGTGAGAGAAAGAGAGAGAGAGGGAGAGATTTGACTGAGTGATTGCCAGCGGTCAAGGGGCGCAAACGCAGCCCCGGCGGCTCCTACACGGATTACGGATATTGCCGCGCAAGATATGGCTCCACGTTGCTCCCGCGGGGCTATTGTTGGCCAGTTCCGCCGGAGATACCGAGGTGCTTCCCCCCGCCCGTACGGGGACGCGTCTTCAATGCGAGAACATTTTTTTTTTGCACTTCTCGGCGATTCCACGGGTTTCACGAATGTGTCGATGATGCGCATCGGAGACGTGAGAAATGCTGGGGGAAAAAAGATGAAAGCGAATGCGAGACAGTGTTGGGTAGACGGAACTAATATTATAAGGAAAGGTCGATTACGTCCAAGGGAGCTTTATGGATTGCTTTTTCTTATCGATAGTTTTCACGTCTCGCTTCGTTTTAAATAGCTCTGTTCATTTCAAATGTTCTCTTCACAATTTCCATGTCAAATTGTAGAAATGATTGTCACCAAAACATGCCATCTACCAACAGCTCTACCAACAATCTTATATTGTTTTTGATTACCTAATAACTATGAAAATTTTCACCAAGTATATCAGAGCGTCAGTTGATTTGAAAATTCTTATTCCAACGTTGAAATGAGCGTGAGCTGTTTTATGTTTGGAGAAATTTTCTAATGTTTTACGCCCAAAAATATAAAATCTTGAGGTCTTTTGGTGTATCGGAAACTAGGAATTATTCGTGAAGTGCATGTGTTTCGTAAATAATCCACCTATAAAAAACAGTTTCCAATCGAGCTGAGGTTAAGGAGGCTGCCATTTTCAGTACATCCAAAACCTCTGCTGATTGGTCGAGAGATACAGCCATATTGGCCATAAGAACTACGCGCACGCGGTACGCGTGCTAAACAGCTTCTAGTTCAATAAAAATCGTCAAATACAAATTCGTAAGCACTTTAACAAAAATTAAGGTAGGTTGTTGAGCTAATTCACGCGAAAGCGATCATAAAAATATTGAATATTATAAAGACTTTTACGCAGTCTTGATAAAAGAATCTTGACTCACGATAAATCGGGTGTGAACACACGCGATCGTAAAGCCAAGAGAAGCCTAAACTATTTTCTATCTCACTCAAAATACACTTCTTCGCATTGAATCTAAGTGAATCCAATGTGGCCCTTTATGCGATTATGAGTCGAAGTCGCAAAAATCCCTTCGTGGTGGGATATTTGGTACAGTTACCTTATATTGTCTAGATAATGAAGAATAGGGAATCTTTTTGACAAAAGAGGGATTGACAAAGGCTTTTGAGTGGTTCGAATTTTTTGTTGTTATCTTGCAGCTTGCGTTTACGATCACGAAATGCTTTTCAACCTCTAATCGCACTTTGAAACGATGTAAACAGCTGTTGTGGCTGGTGTGGGCAGAGAGTTCGGGGAGTGACGAAGTCGCCAAGTTGGATAATCCACTTTCATTTCTCATTCGATGACTATTGACAGGATCGCTGCCCTACTGTCCCCTGGCGTGGTCACTGCAGTTGACTTACGTCGGCTAGTACAAATACTCCCAAAGTTGGCTTCGAACTCGTGATCTTGATCAATGTCACGGGAACTAATAGAAACACGTCTTCTATCGACGGGATCCACACGTGAAATAACAAATTTTCTTGTGGATTTAGTGTAGCTGCAGTAGAACGTCGCTAAAACTACGGTTAAAATATAGTTTCGAGAACAAGGCGCGCATTTCTTGAGCAAAAACATACATGTCTGCGTCTCGCTTCTTTCAAAATGCCTTCCGCGTTTCTGAAAAAGTTCAAAAGCCACGTCAAACAATCGTCGGAGCGTTGCATTTCCATCAGGATAATTGTTCGCCCTCTCCTCTTGGTGAATTTTGGCATTGTCAAAAATTCGCAGCGCAGCTCGATCACCCGGAAGAATGGCCAGTCCCGAGTGCAGCTCAGAACGCTCGACTCGAAACGTGAAAAGCCAATTCCCGCTTTGGGTGACGAGTACTCGGGAAGTAGTGCTCTCTCTCTCTCTCTCTCTCTCTCTCTTTCTCGAGCAAAGAGGATTAAACCGCAGGCGGGCTTCGGTGGCAAATCGCCGAGACAAAGTGTTTCCGTTCAAAATTAAACGCGGCCGCGCGACAGAGGGAGGGAGGCGGCCGAGATATCAGTTGCAGTGTAAACAGGCGAAGCCGCAGTGGTGGGCTCTCTCCCGTTGCAGCTGAGTAGCGATCGGGCGAGAACGCGAGCTCGGAGGGAAGTGCGCCACGCGGCGGAGAAAGAGAAGCCTCTCACCTCTGGCGCGCCGAGGGAATCAAGGGATTCGTCCGCCCCTTGGACAATGCGCGCATACGAACACTCGGGCGGCAGCGTGAGAGCGACTCCCATAAGGGGGAGCGGCGCGACTCCTCCTTTGCTCTGCGTTCTCAGCTTCCGTACGTATTTCACGCGCCTATCCGTGTCCGCGCGATTCCTTTTTTTTCTTCTTCCTTTCCTTCCGGCCGCGCGACATATTTTCCGCACCCGAAGAAATTGATGAGCCGCGCCCGAGCGATCATCGGCTTTTACACGCCGTATTTGCATTTGTCACGCGGCCGTCGATGATGCAGCCACGACGCAGCGACGTGAGTAGGGTTCGCTTTTTCTCGCCGCGGGCTGGATCCGGGAGATTCCATCGATCTACTATTTTTTCGCGTGGATCAGCTCGGCGTGGAAATCAATCACGGGGAGAAGGGTGTCGGCGACGATCATTGTCAAACCTATGTAGGGCGCGCATTGTGACTAAGCTGTTTGTTGTGACACTTCTTATATATATACATATGAGATTGCAGGAAAAATAACGCTGAATAATTGAGCGTTGGTGATGGCGAATTGTTGAAATTGAGCATACGCGACAACATGCGAAAGAATTTAAAATCCCAAATACTCTGATATGATTATTACGATTCAAAATTAATCATCAATTTAGAAAAGTCTATACAAGTTAAACGATGAAATTCTCTATTCACGGCTGAAAAATCATATTACCACTCTAATGAGTATATAGATGGCACGATATTCATTTGCTCCTGATTGAGCCAAACAATTAGTACAGTTCGGTCTCACTGTGTCCGCGACGCTCAAAACGCACCAAAGTGAAAGCAGCTCGAGGGGGGTAATTAATCTTGGCGATGCGTCGAGTCGGCAGTGCGCATACATATACGTATACACGCAGGGGATATGGTTGCGCGCGAAGAGAGAAGCAAAAGGCGCGGGGCTGCGATTCGGTGCGTACAGCACGCATTCCGGGGGCATCTTGGGAGCGAGCACGAGGGAGCGCCGCATCCGGCCCCCAATCAACTCTCCGTCATTATATGCAGATTGCGCGGCTCGGCCCATAAAAATTCATGCGTGACCCGGACTATACGAGCCGTGTGTCCTTGCCGGCTTAGGCGCGCGCGTACGCATGTGTATATACGTTTTCGCGATTTTCGGCGCTCCCGAGCTCCTGATGCCGCACGACGGAAGAATAAGTACAAGCGGGGCTTTTATATGCGCGCATTTTTCGCTCACGGATTGAATGACGCGTGCTGGGGATCGGGTCGCTGCTTATCTTGCGGCTCGCGCATACTTACATGCAAAACGAGTGCCCCTCACTCCACCGATGAATACCGTTCACGCAATCCCATCACTCGTATGTATGAATGTCGCTATTTTGCATCCATCCCGAATCTAAAGTAGAACTTTTATTATCATTATTTTCATTTGTTCGGTGAACCACGGCAATTGAGAATCAAGCTTTGATATAGTCGTTTTTATGGTGACATCCGTTGGGATTTAATGTTTTTTTGCTCCGAATTATACATTACAATGTATTGGTTCAAGTTGCATTGAATTAAAAGCAAGATAGTCGAGAGGTTTCTGACTTGCAACTTTGTAATTCATTCAAGCAAGGAACTGTCAAATATTGGGACATCCAATTCATGCCATGGGTTAAAATGTATCTTCAGTTTATTCGTTCCAACAGTATTTCATACTTGTGTCAATATCTATATCTCTATTGCACAGAATTGTGAATTTCAGACAGTTTCCAAGTGAATCTGATCATCCGATTGTAGTAGCCCGGAGTGAAAAAACCCAAAAATCAATCACGAAAATCGGTCGCCGATTGCAAAAAGTATTTAATGCGTGGAGAGCTGGAGAAAAATTCGGCCCATGCGTGAAAAGTACAATCTCGAGTTACTCTTGGGAAAGAAATTTTTCCGCTCGATTCAAGACGCGTGAATTTCTCATGGGATCCCGATTCCCACGCGCGCCGGGCTGCGCTGCTCGCGTACTTTTCGGTCTTCACGCGCTCCGGCCGTCCAAAAATCCTTGCAGCACGATGCACGGCTGGCGTCGAGTCTCGCTGGGTATGTGTGTATACTCATATACACGCGCCAAATGCTGCACAACTTGGGGGCTTCGCTTGTACGCGGAAGGGCCCGATTAACGCCCCTCGACTTGCTCGATTTGTCACCCGAGGAATGCTGACAAAAACCCAAAAACTACGAGCTACGCCATGATTCTCGAGCATGCGCGGCTACATTATACGATTTCAGGATGCTGCGCCGATAAACTTGCCTTTTTATCCCCCCCTAACCTTTTTTTCCTCATCTGTGTCGCATTTCTTCTGGTTCGTCGAGTCGTAATTACTCTGTTAACGCATCTGACGAATTGGGTCCCGGTGGCGGAGAAGTAGCTGTATGTTTTGCTGCGTTCTGCAATTTTACAAGATACCTACGACCATATACAGATGTAGATAACGATAAATTCGAACGAAATTTTTCACGTTCACCTTGTGCAAGAAGATTATAGCCAGGCCTGTAAAAGGACAACCTAAATTTTTTATCTATAGTATAATGCGATAAGTACACACTCTAAGTACACGATAAACTGCAAAAAGTTCAGACACTTAAAAGACTTAAAAGACACTTATCTATCAATGGAAAAATAGTATAGTTTCTGAAAACTGGTTTATGTGAAAAAATGATTTTTCAAACTACCTACTCGATAAATTTATTCCTAAGAGTGAATATTCACAGAAAGCTAAAATCAAATATCGTATATTGTATTGCAGTCTAAATTGACTGTAATTACAGAGAAATTTTACCATAATTACAGGCAAAATGTTGGAACTGAATGTTATAGAGGAATTTCACTGTAGTGCAATAAACAATCCACTGTTAATACAATGAAAAACAGTGAAATAGGCATATCAGAGGAACAATTGCTAGGGATAACTTCAACTCAACATTTATTTCCTTAGCAACGGTTGTCAAAGAGAAATGAAGTTTCTCTTGCCACCGAAAAATGGACCTCGAACTGACCTCCCCTTTCCCGTAGCCATGAATGCTGAAGACAAAGATTGCTATGGAAAATATCTGGTTGATTTTCGTCGATCCGCATCTCGCCACGTAAGACTACCTGTATGCGAAATTCCGAGAAGATCGGACGAGAAGATTCTTTGAGAGTTATCGCGTCCCAAAAAATAGCGCCACATACACACGTTTCACAATAATGTGATTTTACAAGTGCAAAGTAGAAAAATGTCTGCTTATGAATATTAATTCAAAGACAGTCAACACAATTTCAATCCGAATCTACGATCATATACACTCGAATCTATATAATTTATTCTCCTGAGGATCGCGGGCGTACGAGTCCGTCACGACGCGACGTAAATCCCGTACAAGCGTATTGTCATTCTTGCTCTTGTATACGATCTCCGCGAAGAAGCTCGGCAACGGACACCCAGCGCGAGTCTGTATAGTTAATATCGTTGTCTGTTGATAGCCGGCCGCGTGTACACACCGCCCATTGGCATTCAAATCGTCGGATCCATCCCGCTCGATCGACTTCCGGTGCGGGAACTCAAGCTCGCGCGTGGCCGCGCAGGAAAATAAGCTCTCGTTACACGACGAGCGGACAAGAGCCACACTAAGGTGACCCTGGCGACGTGTGTAGTCTCTCGTATGAGTGAGATGAAAAGAAGAACGAGTTTCCGCCTTCAGCACGACGGCCGCGCGTGTGCTTCAAACTTGGACCTGTAGCGCTCGCGCACTTCGTCGCTCTTTTCTCGCGAGCGAGCAAGCGAGCGAGCGCCCGTATTATCTTGAAGCGATTCGCGTTTGTTCATTCATTCGTTAGCTCATTCATGCGCGGACCAGCAGCAGCAGCAGCAGCAGCAGCTCGACGCTCCGGTCCGCTTCAAAGGGTCGCTCGAGCGAAGTTTCGTCGGATTTACTTGTTCTTGGCTCCATTGTGTGCGCACTCGAGAGCCGCGTGACCAGCGCCGCTTTTGTATATGTATGCGCGAGTAACTGCAGCGACAACTTCGCCAAATCGGCAATTGTCGTTTCTTCGAAATGTCCGCGAAGCAATTGCCAACGCACTCGCGAATCACTTCGCTGCAATGCCGGATCCCGACTCACGATAATCTCGCGTGGAAAGCCTCGGGGGATCGACATCAAAACGCGCAAGCGAACGTGCGGTTTCGTTTCTCCGAATCGTGCTAACAGATATTTTCGTTTTGGGCTGAATATAACGCGCGGGCACAATGTCGCACAACTGAACAATCTGACGTATTCGTAGACGAAGAGGAGCGGATCTTTCCTCGGATCCGCAAGAATCTTTACTTCCGCATGGAAGACGACCCTCTTGATTCTCCCCCGGCCGGAATTCTTCCTTCCGTAAACTCCCACTGCTGCTTTTTTTGATACGCCATTCTCTCGGATCGAAAGAAATTCGGGCATCCTTCGTCATCGTCACAAGTATACCATATATTACATGCGTATGTCTCAATGCGCATAAGTAGGTGAGCGAGTAAAAAAGCTTGAAAACCACGCGAAAGTCCATTCTCACGCGGCGGAGCGGCCCTTTAAATGTAGCTCGAGCGAGTGGCGCTTCGTGGAAGGACCGGGGGGATGAAAGATCGGCGCGTGCGTGCGTGGGAGTAGCCGCATCCCTGGGAATCGCTTCCGGGCCTAGTCCAGGTATGTATACCGCTGCTCCATATATACACACACACACGCACACACAACTATGCGATTGCAACAATGAGAGAAATTAGCGGGCCGTTATAGGAGCGCGTGTCCTGGGACCTGGGCTGAGCCTTCAGTCCCGCGAAGATAATTCCGCGGCGCGCGGCTTTCTTCGCGATGAATCAAAGCGACGCCTCCGAGCCGGTATATGAATCTCCATTCAGCGCCAGTCACTCGACGTGTTTGTTAGTACGGCGGCGCGGCTCTCTCTTACAGGATATAAGGTAACTGTACCCAATGTGCCCCCCCCCCCTAAGGGTTTTTCGCGAATTTGACTATGATAGACTTCGAATTTTAAAATTCTGTGAACGGCATCTCAAAGCTTAGCTCAATACCTATTAGAAACCATCTTCATAATCATCATTCGACTACTTTAACCTATCGAAAATCGCAATTTAAAAAAAAACGCAAAAAGGCTAAATGCACAAAACGTGTACCCAATTTGGCACAATTTTTTAATCATTAGCTACAGCCTATATAGGCCTACAGGGACGATCCAATTGGCATTGAAATAAACTCTCAATTATGTTCCCAGTGATATTTATACAAAATTTTTAACATACAACTCAAAAATACGTGTCTAAATCATCGTAATATGTCTACAAATATTCAATGATTTCACTCAATCTTCCCATTTAAAAACGCGTAGAGGGGCACATTGGGTACACTTTTTTTTGATGCGAAAAACAGCAATTTGAGTAGGATAAAAAATAATTTTAGGAAAACTGATGAGACCAATCGAAAGCTGAGATGTTTTTACACAAAAAAGAGTAATGACACTTTGAGAGATAAAAATTATTGACACCTGATTTTTGAGGTTGAGTGTGAAAAGTGAAATAAGAAAATGGTGAAAAAATGAGTAAGTGAAAGTTCAAAGTGTTGTAGGAGAGTGGTTTTAAGGGCTAAATGGGCGGGGAAGATACCGAAAATTTTTTTTTAATTCCCCCAACATAACCCAAGAGCGACTGATGCTCAGAGAGCACCGGAAATACGAAATCTGACGATTGTGCCAAATTGGGTACAGTGCCAAATTGGGTACAGTTACCTTATGTGTCTCTGTTGGCCTGACACCTCCGATCCTGACGATTAGCTGTCGCGGGTATTATAATATACGAGCTCCCTCGGAGGGCGACGCTTGTGGAGCATGCCAGTGGTACGTGCAACTTCCGCAAAGGGTCGAGTGAAAATTTGGAAAAGGAAAAATTGAAACTACGCTGCTACGGTGACGAGTACCGAAGAATTGCTGGACCAGAAAGTTCCGTTTCCGAATATCTCGGGGAGTAGGGGAGAGAGGCGGTTTGTGCACATTAACATGGTACACATTTTTATTTAAAGAGGGGTTTTTACTTTTTGTGAAAATTCAGTGTACCTACCTCTATCTTCCCAACTCAAAAATCACCTCCAAAGTGTCGCTATATAATAAGTGCTACAGAAGCTGTAAATAACTTTATAGAACAATGGCACAATATTTCATTACACATATCTAAATTGATCAAACCGACGCAAAAATCACCATTGTTTCGATGTTCAATGGCGATTCTTTCTCGAATATCCGTATAGTACATGCATTGAGAAGCAGCTTAAAATAATTACAATTATTTCCATGGAAAGCAATAGATTTAAATGCGTTGCCGCATCAAGATACGTCTTGATTGATTTTTTCCATCATTCTAATCAGGAGTAGCACAACGATTATTTCCTGCAACTCAGCGGTTATAATGCTTAGCGTAATAGAGAGTGCCTCTAAACCGAAGCTAATTTGCGAGGCATTACAGTATTTTGTATGCGCGTCCGGTAAGGACGAAATTAGACTTATCCGTTTACCCCGAGTATAGAGTGTGTACGCACGGGGCCAATTTGCGTTCATTCATGAACCGGCGTAACTCAGGTATATACACACACACACACACACACACACACACACACACACACACCATACACTGAGTGAGCGAGACTTACTTTTGCTTTCGTTCGAGAAATCGCCGGGCCGTTCGTGCTCGCGTATAGGTATACGTATACGAGCGCGCGCATCCTTGTGGGAACTGGCGATGGCCGTCTCATTCATGGGAGACTGCTCAATGGACGCGCGATTGTGATTTTTTCAATGGCGCTTGAATCTCAATTGCGGCTTTGATCCTGGCAAAGCATTCTCCGGAGCTGCTAATCTTCTAGCCGTTGCTCGCCTAAACGCTCGTGTGGTTTTCGCCCGGCAATATACCTCTGCGTTTACCTGATTTTTATTCATCGCTGCGCCAAGATTGTTGGCTTGGAACGGGACACAAACGAACACAAGTGGATTGTCTGCATTCGAGAAATGACCGTTCCGAATTTAAGCTAAACTCGGACGTGTTAGCGATTATATTGGTGCACGAATTCTTGTGTTTTGATGAATAACGAGCTCGACTCCGCAGACACGTTTCGAAACTTGTGTCTCGAGCACTTCGTTCGCAGCTGGGAGTGCCACATCTCGTTCTACCATTGAATTGTACTAAGATCGATTGAAAATTTTGATAAACGATACGAGTCTATGAATCTGTTCAGTTATAATTAAATATCAAAAACTTTTATTGCAGATTATTATTATTTCATTTTTATGCAATATTTGAATAAATATTGAAATCAATGAGTATTTCAATGATATAAACCTCAAATACGAAAATCGCATTGTCTATAATAAAACACAATTTGTGAAAGAAAATATACCATGTGTTCAATTGGTCGAAGCATAATTTACCTCTCAATTACTTTTTCTCTCTCCCAGTTTATGCTGGATGTATTTACTCACCGTAGAAAAATACTCAGCCACGGTAGGACAATTGAATGAAAAAGGATGCACGTGAAAGCTACGGCGATAAAAATGCTACCTCCACCCCATAACACAAAGTTCTTCTGTGAAAGAGACCTCCAACGCTTTACACTTTTAAATAGAAGTGAGGTTCAACCCTCGTAATACTGACATAACGAAAACTTTTTTGGGAAACCCACTTTTCTTTAAACTATCGTAAATAACTTGCTCGGTGGTGTTAACTGACGGTGAAGGTCATGAAAGGTGCAACGGGGGGTTTGTTAGCTTGACTGACTTTCCCTCCTGCTATAGTAAGACTTCACGCGAGAATTGAACGGTTACTTTGGCTGATTGATTCGGCTTCGAGACTTTTTTATCATCTAGAAAAATTATGTAGGGAAGGATTAATTATATTATTTTCAGTTTTTAAATTCATTTATTGATTATAAATAAAAAAAACTTACCGAAAATTCACAGTAACTGAATGAATTTGTTACACAAAATTTAATTTACAATGATAAATTATACATGGAAGTTTCTATTGCTTCTGCCTTTGCGACAGTAACCAAATTTTCCCTTCACTATACATCATCTGTTGAAATATTTCAGAGCACAATAAGTCCGCTCCTTCAGCTGCTTTAGACTGCAAACACATAAAAATGAATGACATTGACTGATGTAGGTTTTCTATACCTATCGATGTATTTATATATATTACGTCGTTTTATTAGCTGTATGTATGTTTACGAAGTTATTCTCGCTTTGTTGTCTCAATTATTTGCTCGCAATGGAATGAAGAATATTTATTTTCCGAATCGTTCCGTCCGCGAGTATAACGTGATCGAGAAATGTCTATCCCCCCTCCCCCTTTCCACTGGATACACAAAGCCAATACCCTCACGATCGTACTGGTCAGTTGGATTAGGCGCGGTCAAACCGTTTTTTAAATACACAAACACGTCAAATACGAGTGAATGATTTCCTTTTACACTCTATTTCCATCCAAATTTTAAATTAAATTTCTAATAAATTAGACGGCGTGCTGCTACTGTATAGAAGTTCCGTAAAATTGATTGCTCTATTCGTGGATGTAGGGAGCGTGTGTATCGCGAGAGTTATAAATATGCGAACTTTTCAAAAAGTAAATAATAGGAATTAACCTCCACAATGTAGGTTTTAGCCAAGGAAATCAATCCGGGATAGCTGGGGGTACAAGGTCGATGTAAATTGATGCAGTGTATACACAGGTGAGAATCACAACGGTTCCCCGAAATGTTCGGCGTTAAATCACGCAAATTTTCCCCACGCTGTCGGGCAGGTCGTTTTTTCCAAAGTGTCCGAGAAAGGTAAGCGCGTGGCGTCGATCGCCCCGAAAGGTATGTGCTCCAGATAAAATAATAAATCGTTATGGCTATCGAAGGAGTCGGTCTGAGAAAAAAAGGAAACCCCGGATTTTCGCTCCCCAACGCGTCAGCTAAATAAATTAGCAATAATCCATGCGTTCCCGGAAAGTCTGTCGACCGGCAGGTGGCGTTGCGAACAAACACATACAAACACTCACTGCACACAGACTACAGAGTGAGGCCGGAGTGCGCGCAGGTGAAATTGCTCGCGCGCGGGCCGGGGCTGCACGCGAGGCCCGACTTCCGCACCGGAAAAACGCGGGTATACGGGGCAATTAAATGGCCGCGATGTGCTGGTTCTCGAGAGGACGAAAACAGGAAACGCGCGGCGCGCGCGCGCTCCTTCGCGGCTTGAAGTGGACGAGGGCATTGTCGCGTGGTGGTGGCGGTCGGAGCAGGTCTCCGGGCCATTGGGTCCTTCCTCTTCGCCGCCGCCGCCTACGGCCCCCTGAGTATGTTTGTCTTCCGACGTTTATGACTCGCTCGGACAACTACTGCACCCCGCGCGCAGTCGTTCAAGCGGCTCGGCTTTCTCCGAGGGCCAAGGCGGCACAGCGGTCTAGGTGTCCTTCCGCCTTTCGAGGGAAATCTTCGGATCGGCGGAGCGCTGTTTGCTCGAGTCCCGATTGCCGATTGGTAACGGGGGATTTTTTAAAAAATCAACCGTCCCACAAATAGCTTTTTCCCCGTCTCTTGTTAGCGTTCCCAGTTGGAACGATGAATTTCAAGAGGTTTGTTCATATGTGCTTCTCGACGAGTTTTAACTTCGATCGATGATTCTCAGGGTTTTCGGAGATCTGTCATGGACCTCACGGTGGATTCGACTTGATTCGGTTTATTATTGGACATTCATTTGTTAATTTATGTACTTGAAACGACATTTTCAATTTTGTTCCTGGATCAGATTAATATAAAGTTCTAACTCTAGATTAATATGCAAGCGCGTGTACCATTTTTCCACCTGAATATATTATTAGAACAAACGCTTGAGAAACATAAGGATGGATACGAGAAATTAGTGGAGCAGAGTACGGAGGAGTGGGTAATTGTATACTGCATGCATATATACGTAGACTATGTATATAGAATAAATTACATACGTATGTACAGTGGTTGACTTTTACGAGTTACATTGTGACGAAAGTATATAGCGTCGCGTGTCGATTCCCCTAGAATCGGAAAATGCTCTAATTCATACTCGTAAAGAGCTGGCACGAGGGGCAGTTGTCACTGCGTTATACAATGGGCATTTAAATGCGCAGAACAATATATACGGATAGAGCGGGGGATAGAAAGAGAGAGAGAGAGAGAGAGAGAGAGAGAGAGAGAGAGAGACAGAGAGTCCCATTCTGGACAGTATTATAGCTGCGTATATACAAAAGCCAGCGAGTCGTGGAAGAATACGCGCGCGCGCAAGAGGAGCAAACAAGGTCGAGGTTTTTCAACGATAAATAATGACGATTCGCGCTCATACGCACATTGCGAGAGAGAGGAGAGCGCGGCGCGAGCGCAACCGGTGGTCGTGCTGCTTCCCTTCGCGCGGTTGCGTGCCATATGGTTTTTGTAGGGCCGGGGGGAGAAGGAGAAGAGGCCGAAGCCGAGGGCCTTATTTATTACGGAACTCTGGCCTATTGCGCGCCGAGCGCAATTTTCTGTCCCTTGGACACGGAAGGCTGTTGCTGCTGCTGCTGCTGCTGCTGCTGCTGCTGCGAGGGTCGAAAAGCGAGAGAACACATACCTATACATATACGTATACACACGGCTCGAGGAACGCAGGAGGATGAAAGGCGCGCAGCGATCGACCCTGACACTGCCCTTTTTACTTCGTCAATCATATTTTTCGCAGCCGCTCCGTGTTGTGTATGTCCCGCGCGCACTGCTACTCGAGGGCCGAGCAACATTTATCATCGGAATTTCGATGACTCGGGCGGCTCTCTCACCGGGGGCTACGGCAAATTCGGAATCTCAAAAGGCTGTAAGCGCACTTTTTATGGATTTCAAACCGATTCATTTACGCGTGAGACTCTTAGTCGTCGTTTGGTGTATATATTGGCTTTTTCACGGCGACCCGGGCATTTCCATTAGACGCCGGAGGTCTTGGCAGAGGTATACGCCAGGCCGAATCGACTTGTGCCGCACTCGATTGTCGAGTCGAGCGCGCATTATCCACGCGAGGTATTCGAAGCGTGGCGCGGAAGGAGGAATATCCATTTCTTCGAGATCCGCATGTCATTTCGAATGTTGCCCAGGCGTTCCGTGTCGTGTCGGTGCAGCCGGCAAAGGGTAAACACGAAATTAGTCGTAGCACTTACGAGTCGGATAAGGGCGACCGCAAGATATTACACCTTCCCTCGTCCGTAGGAAGTCATTAAAGATCGAGAACACAAGAGGGCTGAATTCGTTCTGCCATGTCTTCCGCGATGTCTTTCCTCCTCTGAAATGTCCTTTCCCTATACCTGCGCTTCCTGGGTGGAAAGAAGCTTGCTTAATCTTAACTCGAATCCATCGGACAGTCGTTTCCTCAAGAAACTCCGTGTTACAGTTTGTTTTCAGGTAATTTCTACGCCACCCTTCTTGACAAATTAACTTCTCCGATGCGAGCCTACGTTTGTCGTGTTTCCGGGCAGCGACTCTTCATTCATCCAACGATTCTTTTCTTTTCTCTTCCAAATTTACAAGCGTGTTTGGGGGAAAAAATTATAATATTTATTGACTTTGCGAAAATCACATCAATGGATTCTGAAAGAAGAAATCTATTCCATGTGTTTCGATTATAAGAGGCACAGTCTTTTTCGAGCTTTTACCAACAGACATTTATATCTTGAGTATTTATATATGTCGAGAATGTCCGATCTTTTGATGCTCTTGATACTTTTTGAGAAGAATTATTTTGTGCAAACGTGAAAAATAGCGAAGACCGAGGCAAAAGTGCACACATTTTTGTGGAAGCATCAGATATTTCCTCCGATATTCTAGTCATTACACCAAACTATGGGTAAAAAATGATCCTCAAGATGTTAGCTAACTATAACCGTGGTCGTTTACGTCATTCGGACATGAAAAAAATGAGTTCTTATTAATTGAAAAAAAAAAAATCATTCTCGGCACTTTGACCCGGGGTACAAAGCATTGGGCATAGCGGTTTTATGACGAATATATATATATATATATATCCGAGTATATAGGTCTACTTCCCATAGGTATGAAGTGCCCGAGCACTTTACGGCTTTTTTTTCTCCGTTGAATCCGATTACACCTCCCCACTACGGCTTAAAACGTTCGAATTTAGATTTTAAAAGTTATACGCAACCTACTGAGGTCTGCCAGGTGTCGAAAGTTTTATCTTGAACATCACTGCAGATGTGTTGATGTGGGCGGGATCGGCCTATTCCTGAACGAGTACCAACACAACTTTGACACAGGTTGATTTTTACAGAAACGCTTCCGAAAAGCAACGATGTGTACGTTATGGGTAAAGATTGTTGAAAAATTTTCGCCTCTAGTGATGGGTTAATTTGATATACTAGCGCCATACAAAAGTTGTTACCCAGTAGAGTAACAGCCCTTTCGCCCTGCAAGCACTTTTGTGTGCAGTGGCATTTTTCTCTGCGAAATTACTTTCATTCATATCATATACTCGTAAACTACTAATCGTATAACTTCATAGATTAAATCTTTAAAAAAATCAATGACATCAGTTTGTATCATTTCCGAAGAAGGAAGTTACAATGAAAATATCTGCCAAATGAATTAAATCCAACTTAATTTCAATACGAGTACTGGTAATCTTTTTTCGCGATAGCTCATCTTCCGGTTAATGAATTTATTCTCAGGCGAATAATGCGGTGCTCTCGATTGATTCTTCCAGAATTCGCAACACTCGGCTACGCCATAAACTTTCTTGTCCGAGTTAATTTTAATTGAATTACTCGAAGAAAATAAAAAAAAGGACAATATTAAAGTATGCCGCAGTTTGATAGAAACGATCAGTTTATATTGAATAAATCATTCTGAGTCATTGAAACTCCGAGTTAATTGCAATAAACGTCAAAACAGGTTCATTAATAAGACGTTATTAGAGTGGACGCGCCGTCGGCATATCCTGTGTCTTCTTTTGTCTACCCGCGTCCCCAAATGTATACATGGCTGTTTCTTGAATCATCGAGTATTCTGGTGCGCGAGGTTCGTTTACCCTCGTGCCCGGGCCAGACGCCCCTGAATTTTGGTATTTTCATTGGGCCAATCAGATTAAAATGTGAAAACACTTTCTCACAGTAATTGCTCGCTGTATATATGGCTGCGCCAACTCGTAGATTGACCCGAGAGTGTTCGTCTCTGTTCATTCAGCTTGGCGTGAATTTTGATCAGTCGTGTGCTCGAGCGAGTTTCGAGGAACATGCGAGATTTTTCGCCCATCAATTTCACATCCGAAATTGTATTCCTCTGCGGCGGGCGAATGGGACCGCAAGAGAGAGTGAGAGGTGGGGGGGGGGGGAGAGTAAAAGACACGTTTCACTTGGGCGGCCGCGCAGTGATGAATTCGTAATCGCGCGCATCTTCTCGCACTATTTCGCTCCACTTCAAAGCAGTTAGGGCCAGGCGTATAAGCTGTCGGAGTACTAAAAACCCATACAATTTTCGAAATCACAGTGCTGGAGAGGATAGAGCCTGTGCAGACACCTCCGGCGGGGCAAAAAGGAAGAGGGCGTAGGTATGCAGATTTGCTTTTAGTGCAGCGGCTTTCGCAGATGTGGCCTTCGAGCTTTTGTTTTGTGGTTAGACAAGAGAGCGAGAAAGAGAAAGAGAACGAGAGGGAGAAAGAGAGACTGGACCCTCTTTACGGCGTATCAACAGAGCGCAGCCGAGCGGAGAAAACGCGCCAGCGCCGCCGCGCGTTATTGCCCAGCAATAAACATCATCGTCGAGTAATTTTCTCGCCGTGCCCGTGACTGACAGCCAGCATTGGTACAAGTCGGATGTTAGGGCGCCACCCTCTTGCGATTGTTTGCTCACTCGCACCAGCTCGATGGGCTTCCTCAAGGTGTGCGCAGCGTTCGCGTTTAGTGCTCGGCTACGTCGCGGGTATATACCTGGCAGCTGGTATGGCTCTTTTTACGTCTCAACCAATATTGCGACTACTTCAACATTTCAGTAGCGAGTGATGAGAGAGAGAAAAACAGATTTTTTTTTTCAAATATTCGTGATTCATAAGCGATATCTTTCTTAATGTTGTTCTAGCACATTATCGAGCTGCAGTCCTCTCAACCAACGGCGGCTAATCATACATTTTCGCCCCACTCGCGCGGCTGAGCGAAAAGGAAATGGGTAATCGCGAGTGGCGAACGCGATAGCCAAATCCGCCTATATTGATACCAGCTGTTGGTTTCGCACAGCCCGATAATCGTTCCATCGCACTTCCGCTATATTGGACTCGGGGAGCGGTAATGATTCCGGCTATACAGATGTGCGCAAAGATATAGCCCCCAGCAGGAGTTTCTCGGCCCGGCTCCCTATATAAATTAGACAAGATTCGGGGTGGCGAACGATAGAGATCGGCGTGTCACCTTATAATACCTCGCCGCCCGTCTTCCGTCCTCCCCCCGTTCATTCACTTTCTCGAGACTACGAGAGAATGGGGCGTTATTCCTTCGGGAGCGGCACCAAAACATCCTGAATACAGCGGCCCGCCCGGCTCCTGGTTGTTCCGAGTAAAAGGGGGGACTCGAACTTCTTACGAAGCCGAGATAGAGTGAGAGAGAGAGAGAGAGAGAGAGAGAGAGAGAGAGAGAGAGAGAGAGACGAAGATAAAGGGGGAAAAAAGAGCTGGCGCATATATACATGTAGTTTGCCGTGAGGCTCGTTTCATTAGTCCGCATCTCGAGGGTGTAATGATGTGTGTACACGTGCTGTTTTCCCGCTGTCCCCGCCGACGGGGCTACGGTCGCCGCGCGCGCGCGCTTTGTGTGTGCTTTGCGAATACTCCCAGCCGTTCTTCAGAGCCGTGCGTGTGTGTACCAACTCCTCGAGCCAAGTGGCCGCCGCAGCCGCAGCCGAGATGCTTTGGGCCGAGGGATTCGTTTCACTGACACCGATTCTGCCGCGACAGGTTTTCAAGGCCGTTTTCACTTTCGCGCATGGTTTCGGCTCTGAATTTTCCCGCTTCCTTTTACTGTTGGCGCAACGACGATTGTACGTCGGTCATTTTCGACTGAAGTACACAGAAGAGTCTCTTGAAACTTGAGTACCGATCAGTAATCGATGTGTGCTGTCGTTATTTGAATATCAATCCCGAAATTCGAGAATACAATAGCTATTCAGAAAGTAAAACAGATAATCAGTCAATTAGCAATTCCAGATGAATAATTATACGTTTCGAGACGAATCAAAGAAACAGACGAAATTTCAATGAATGGCGAAGCAAAGAATACTATTTAAAATTGATCTACCGTGCAGTGAAAAACAATAGATTGAACTTGATTAATTTATCATTTTGAGGTTGGATCATTTGGTGACCCGTCGAAATTTGAGAGACAGCGTGCAAGCTGCACGCAAGAGTGAGAGCGACGCGAAAGCAAACAGGGAAAAAATTGCCGAAAAGATTCCTCGAAAACTAGCGTGCGAACGTTCTCTCTGAGCCGTCACTCTCTCTCTGCCTCTCTCTCGTTCTCTCGCATACAGGCTGCATATACAGGCGCGGGGCCCCGCGCGCATTCCCTGATACAAAGTTTCAATGACCAAATAAAATATACCCGAAAAATCCGTAAAAAGCAGCATAAATAAAACATTCAAACGAATCTCTGTCTGTGCGCGCGGCGCGCGGCACATCGGGGGAGTTTGGTAGGCAGTAAACGTCGGCCGTCGTCGCACAATCGCGCGACTCTTCGGGGAAGGAAGAAGGAGAAAAAATTCTGCATACCCATGAGAGAGTCTGCGTCACGCGCGCGCGCAGAGAGCCGCGTGCACTTTGCGGCTGCGCGACCGCACACACACACACACACACATGTAATATGTACATACGATCGGCTCCTGTCACTCAAACCCGCGAAACTCGCGGTGCATCCCGATTGCCCCCGCATCAACGTGCGCCTTACATCGCTAATCAAAACCTCGTATGTATATATACGCGCATTGCCCAACGAAGCGGCAGATGCGACGTTTTCATGGCCCACTCCGCTGCGCAGCTCGAGCTCGTTCGCGCATCCCCAATTAACCATCGTATCCTCCAATCGAGATCATTTGGAAATGCGTTGGTACAGGCGTATGTGCGTAAATTAATGAAACCCAAGCCACTTGATATTAACGGACGTGTCCGTTTATGCAAATAAATCTTGGTTCGCTCGCGTGCACTTGTATATATATACGGTTGCATCTTCGAATCGTTTACCCGATAAGATATACGGTATGATTATATGGTGGGAACGTTTTGGGTGGAATACCGTGATTTTTTTTTTCATAACCTCGAATGAGAAAATTGACAGCATTTTCCTTTGGTCGATCCAAAGCGCGACCTCTCCACAAATGCGCCTCGTATTAATAGATGCGCATTACATAATCAAAAGCAAATGTGTGTATACAAGGTTTCAGATTTTCATCTCGACACAAAGTGCCTGCACTTCCGATGACAAGATGCTAACCGTCACACCACCCAACAGACACAGACGCGGGGATAGCGAATTAAATTGAAATGTTCGCATGAAAAATGCACAAAAGTCACTCTATTATACAGCCGTCGTAATGTCGCTGTTCGCGTCGTCGATCCTTATCGCGGGATCCATCGGAAGAGCATTGAAATTGAAATTTCACAAAGGAACGATGATTACGTAGCTGGAAGCGGTGGCGGCGGCACCCATGTGCACACGCACAATGTACATACGGCGCGGCGGTAAAGGCAATCAGGAATTCCTCGCTGAATATTTGTTGTTCGCTGAGAAATATGCTAGAGCGGCCCGGAGGCGAATTTTTGGTGGAACGTGATAGTGAATTCTCAAGAAGCGAGTTTGCTCGAACGTATGTATTAATTCTAATCACGCGTCTATCCACTTTATAGTGTGCTTATACGTGCCAGGGCCTATCCGCGAGTCGCCAACGGCATCAGCAATTCGATGGACGTTTCCGAAACAATTTGTAGGAAAAACGTGATCAATGCGCGTAAAAACGAGCCGAGGGCCGCACGTGCTGCCGCCCCAAAACACACACTCACATGTTTTGGGCGCGGATACACGCACATGCATCAAAAATAATTACGGCGACCGGGGCTAAATAGCCTCAAATGCGCACTCGAGATCCCACATGCGAAAGCTTCGAAAAATCAATGCGCGCGCGCACAAAGCGCGGCCGGCCAATAAATCTCGTGCGCGAGCTACAAATCTTACCGTATATATACATTTACTCCTGGCAACTGCAGCACGCAACAACAAACGCCTCTGCTAACAAGCATCCCTCTCCTTCCTTCTCTCTCTGTCTCGCTCTCGTTCTCCGGGGGGGGGGGGGCACTATATATTATACACGCGGAGCTTCGCGAGTATATCGAGCAGCGAGATCATCGCCGCGGGCCGGCTCTTTACTCCCGAGTGTCGCCGAACTGCAGCGCGCAAACAATAGCCCCCCGCGTTATAAGGTGCGCGCGAGCGTCCTGCACCCATGGGGGCGACTCGTATATATACACTCGCGCAAACGACCCACGAATGTGCATCATGCATCTTGCGAGTGTCGCCTAGGCCCGCGCGATGACCCATCCGCTTGATTTATACTATCGAGAGCCATTATTCCGCTCTCTTTCACGTTTTTACCATAGTCGGACGACGCGTATGTACACGGGTACAATCGGACCACGGGTATTGGGTACGAGAAAACGGCCAGATTATGGATACATATTGTTAAATAAATAATACCTGGCTCGACTTTGTTTGGTATTGAGATATAAGTAGTGTTCAACTACTGCAAACTAACGCAAACATTACATAGCTTTTGCATACAGAGAAACTTCAATATCGACGTTCTGGTACAGTCTTGAATGATAAATGAATTTTAGCTGGAACGGTTGATCTCTGACTTGTATATTATAGGATATCTTTTTTGACATTTTAACTCATCTTCAAAAATACTGTACTGACGCTCCGTACAGAAATGACTGCTCTTAAACTCTTATGAAGACTATTCGACTTTACCTCGCTAAACATAATATATTCTTACTCTATATATAATAGTAAATAAGGCGCTGCCCATTTGATAGATGATTCATTATTTCGCGAGCATATAGTAATAATTTTGAATTAAGATTGGAAAAATAGCAAACAACGTAAAGATGATACACGTAGTTGGCATTCAAATCTTGAGGTTACATAAATTGTCATGACTGGAACTTTCAGGACAATAATATTCTGTTCAACACCTGACCCTACGTTTTTTCGGTCTTATACGTACCTCTTAAATCAACTCTATCGCGTGGAATGACAATTTTATTCACAACGAGTAAATTAAGATTACAAACGTTTTTTTTCACAGCTATCAAAGTCAATTAAAAAGATTTCGTACAGTTCGCAATGAATAATACACTCCTTGAGGCAACAATGCAAAGTCCCATAAGATTAACCGACATTCCATCCGGGCCATTAAACGAGCACATAATTCAAGCATTATGCAAAAGCCCGGGCATTGTGAGATAAACATTCCGATAATTAGTATGTCCATCCGCAATTGAGTTTTGACAAAAAGCTCCCTCCCTGGGCAGTGGTTGCGCGAAAGCGCGCGTAACCCACATTTCTCCCGGTGCATCGAACGATAAAAAAAGCGTAATCGCACCCACCATAATTCAGTGGTCGCTTGTAATCTCGAATTTTCATCGAAAATTATCTGGCGTAATGTGGGCGGCGAGACGCATTCCACCTCGCAGACACGCGCATCGCCCGGCGAATTTCGCCCTCAAGAACTTCCTCGGTAATCCATTCCCCTCTGCGGAAGTTGCACAGCCAGTGGCATCGCGATTTGTTAAATATTTGTAAAGTGCACATAAACATCTCTTTTGTACGGGTGCATTTTGCACATTATTCATCAAACGTGATTATTCCAGTTCTGCGTATAGATTAGAACTGAAGCGTCAAAATATTATTGTTAATTTCTCTAAGAATATGTTGAAAAAGATTTTTGAAAACCAAATTTCCAAGCAATTCGCGAGTGAACATCAACGTTTTTATACGTGTATGAAATAAATTGGCACAAAAATTATTTTTGAGATTGAAATGAATATCTCGCTTTGACGGACAGTCAAAACTTTTAAAAGATTCATAGTCACGATACTGCACATCGTGTTTTTAAGAAATGATTATTGCTTCACTTTCACTTTTTTTATTGTCGAAAAATATCATTCAAATAGATAAATGAATGACTCACAAATTGTTCAGAGAACAGAGATATATCATTCCAAAAGTGATATTAACTTGGAAGATACGGAAGTTGAGTTCGCTTACTCGGTTACGTCATATCGCTTTACGCACGAAAGCAAATTCTGCGCGAGCGTCAAGTCGTGAAATAATAGTTTGTAGAATGTTATTCAAGGTGTACCTTGCATTTTTGTGATGTAGATAGTGCAGAATACCCGAGCTGGTGACTCGAGCAGTCAATGGAAGCTAAAGATGGGGCCATGAGTAATGCTGCTTGTTCTCTATAAGCTCGACTCGATCTTAAAATTTGACCGTCCCGTCACCGAAAGACAGACAAACACGGGAAAAAAGTTAAAAAGCGTACATATGTTATATCATGAGGAACTTCAACTTGCTGGATCTCCCGTAATTCTTGTCAAATTGAGAAATAAAATATTACTTGTCTCATTGTTTTAGGGTCTTTATCGAGGTCTTTATAGCAATCTCATGCAAGCTCCACAACTGATTTATGAAGCTCTATATCAGTGTTTCCAAATTCATAATCGTACGAAATCTATTTGATGAGATGAATCTTTCAGCTCGAAGGACACCCGAATTCACTTATAAATTTCATATTTGAATACAAACTTGAAAGAAGTTTTGAGAAAATCAATATCGTACGCAAATGAAAAATCGCTCGTATGAATGGCTTTTTTGCGGAACGATTGGTCTTGGCAATGGGCTCGAGAGATAAATATAATAAACTTATAGTTCTTGTCAATACGAGCCGATCAATAAGTCATGTCGATACAAATTGAGTAGGGTAGAATACTCGGGTATATATAAGTAGCACAAGCTTCAAAACCAAAATCGTGATCTGTCGCTTTGGCTCTCGTCATTGTTGGGGGATGGGGGAGCGAAGGGCCAAGGAAGTCGAAGAGCGCAGCGAGTATGACAGCTGGGGTGCCCCGGGCGCGGTTTTGCAAAAGAGCGGCCTTGGGAGTTTTCGGACGTGCTCGCGGGTGGACGTGGGCGCGTTTCTCGGAAAGTTCAACGACGAAACCCGAGAATCGCTCTCCGAGCACGACCCCCCGGGTTCGGTTTTTACCCATTGCGGGCGGCTCGTCTCTGACACCGGAGAGCTCCGAGAGGCCTCTCCCTTCGCTCACTTCACTCCCCGCGCGCCCTATACGACAAGCGCGCGCGCGCGCGCAAGCCTATATACCTGCGCTCGTTATTTTTTCTGAACTTCGCCAAGAGGCTCTTTTGAAGATTCGTTGTTTTTCGGCAACGGCGTTTGCTGCGCTGCTTGAATCGCGCCCCGCGTATACAACCACGGCTTATTCAAATTTCCTATGCGCGCATATATATAGCTGTGGGCTGCCGAAGTTTAAGGTATCCGCGCGTGCGCCACCGATGTGTGTATATTAAGTATGTTGAGATTCGAGTTGGCGCGATGTTAATTCCAGTCGAGATGGTGCGGCGACGTATAGAAATACTAGGAGCACCAGCGTCCGTTTGGATTAGACTGCCAGGTCGACTCTTCTCGATACACACCGGTCGATATGAAAATCGCGGATAACGCCGCCGCCAGTTGCTTTATTGCGGATCCTGTGTCACACTTCGAGAAGACAAAAAATGAGATGCCTCCTCCTCCGTGCTCTTCGGACTCGATTTCAGTACTCAAATCCCGCGGTCGCGCGGATATCTGCTTTCAGCAGAATACCTGAAAAAATGTTTTATAACACTCAGCCAAATGCATCAACCCCGTAAAAATTACCGCGATATGTCCAGTGATTCCGAGGCAGGAATAGCTTTTCCTAAACTACTTGCATGTACCCATAGATATAAGTATTCATATTGCAAAATTCACTTCATGCAAGTATTTGCGCTGTGCTGCCCCGTAAAACTGTAGTATTTAAGAAACTGTTTCTTTCATTGGTATGTCGTTCTGTGATTATTTACTGTGGCGTCACATAAGAATTCAATTTTGTTTTCTCACAGAGAACGAGTGGTAATACGGTGAAAATCGAACTTTCGAACTGGATTACCGAATCTTTATTTTCCTAATCTCGCGAGTCGAGTAATGAGCAGATTATAATTTCATAATGATTTACAATAGCTTCCATTGAGTTCCCTCAGCGTCGTCGTCCTGGAGAATTTTCGTGTAGCGTCACTAGACTCTTCTGGCGGATGCTTCAATGGGAACGCCTTCGGTCCGTCGTTGAAGCCGAATCGGTCCAGCTTGTCCAGCCTTTGCCGAGCTGATTCTTCCGATGGACCCCGCGGACGAGAGAGAGCGAATTTTACTCGCAAATCACGCGAGCGTTCGGCGGACCTCCGGGGAAGAGAGCGCGAGTACACACAAACAAACGGCACTCCCACTGTCTGATCGATCCATTATCGCGTCGATCGTAATATCGGAATTTTCGATCGCGACGCTCACTCGAATAGTGCGCACGTACACACGTGACGTTGTGTGTTGTGGTCCGATCTCCCTGGAATTTAGCACTCATTTCAGTTTTGATTGCCAACCATGTTTGATTTTCTATTTAGCAATCGCTGTTCATATACGTGCAGCGAAAGTAGCCGGACCTTATTGATGAAACTTCGTAGGTAAGTGTGAAACGCCTGATAGTGATAGGGTGTAAACCGAGTGCACGTTCTACTCTTGTCATCCGGCTACTAATACTTTTACCGATTTTTCCACTCTGAAATTCACCAGAAACTTCTCACAGTCAAACAATGGCATATTAAGCATCCTTAAAAGTAATGTGAAGTCTAAATAGACGTGCGACCTAAATGGTTGCTTACGTAAGATTTAGCCACGGTTTTTACATAATCCTGTTGATGGTTTGTTTGTTTGAAATCTATTCATACAGAATTCCTACCAATTGACGGACACTAAACAATATTATAGAACTCCCGGATAAATTAGAGTTATTGTGTAATTTTTCATTAATAATATATTTTGGCAAGATGACCACGAATGACACGTAAAAACGCACAATACAAAATTACCTATCGAGATTACCTGTAACTAGTTTATCATAAACTCAATCAAACCTGTCTGAAATATAGTCATTAGAGAAAGGATACTCACAATCACCGAGTGCGCGTGAAGGCATAATCGGATTGACGCTTGAGAAAAAGGTAAAGGCAAAAATCGCTAATCACGCCGACGCAATTTGTTGGCCGGCGATCAATGTCCATAACGGTAAACTATATAGGCGCCTTGTTGAAACTCGCCTCATACGAGAGTATAAGAGAGAGACATTCGGGCAACAGTATACCGCGCGGGGGATCAGGATAAGATCGATCCTAGTGGCGAAATACGCTGCGCGTCGATCCGAAATCGACCTCGTAAAGTTTCCTCTCGACGGACGAGCCCGAAAGTGCGCGGCGGCGGTGTAACATCGCTGCTCTCTTTTTCGACAGCCCGATAGAATTTCAAACCCTCGCGCTCGCGCAAAACGACTCAATCTCGCCGCCCTGCCCCATATATCGGCTCGCTGCGCACACACCGCGGTGGTCAGGAGCAAATTAAATTGTCCCATTCCGCATTTTCACGCATTTTTTTTCAAGTTTTATCGTTCCAAGTGTCTACTTGTATTGACACGTGGAAGATTCGCGAATCAACGCGAAACTATGTTGATGTTTTCTTCGAATCTCCACTTCCGACCTGGGAATTCGTACGTGTGTTGGAATATTCCGTGAGTCGAGAATAAAAATGTGGATTTTGATAGTATCTGGAGCATGCATTCCGGACCTCAATATCCTGAAGTATGTGTCATGGAGAACAGATGTTCACTGTGTACTGGTTTAGATAACAATTTCACATGCTCGCAGCGTACGGGAGAAGCTTATCTTGTCAGAGAGATCTGTGATCTGGGCTTCCTTTTCACCTAATAGCCAGCTCTAGCGTACTACATCATTTAGATTATCTCACTGTTTGCTACTTCCACAGTGGCTATATCCTCGCAAAGAAATACATATTTCCATTCATAAAATACATTACTCGAAACATTCATGGAAATCCAACATAATCCTATAGATACAACGTGTCCCTCTATAAAACTCATTTGAGGACCTCATTTTTCACGCCTCCTGGGTCACCAATCACAATGAAATTATGTGAAAGCTGGTTTTGATTATCCGAATACAGGTGTACCGTTTCGATTTCCCATATATACTCTATACTGCAACCCCATCGAATAGCTCCGTGTCCCGAAATCTTTATGGGATATATTTTTTACGAAACTTTATACGACTATTGCGGCACGAGCTAAACGAGTGATTTCCACGCGCCGGCCCAACTCGCGGGCGATACAACACACACAGACGCGTGTATAAGAACGCGACGGCCTTGCTCGCGGCTGAATATAAGCTTTTGGAGCGTATGGTGCCGAATTGAATCGGCTTCCACGAATCGCGGGCCGATCTGCTTTCTCAGGCGATGCCTCTCTCGCATATCCACAGCTCTTCTCTCTCTCTCTCTCTCTCTCTCTCTCTCTCTCTCTCTCTCTCTCTCTCTCTCTCTCTCTCTCTCTCTCTCTGGCTGTGCGCCGGGGTTCCTCTTTCGGATGCCGCCCGCCCGCGGACGTCCCAAACGCGCTTTGTTTGTCGCGCGCGCGCGCGCGTATCCGCGCGGCGCTCGCGCCCATGAATCGAATTATTTTCGGGGGTAATTTGAGCTTTGCACCAACTGAATTTTTCATTCGCTATATACTGACAAGAGCGCGCGTCTCGGATCGTGTGTACCACGAAACTTTGAGCAGTCTTTATTCGGAATACAACGCGTTTGTTAACGCGTTCGTTTTACAAATTACTCTTCCCCGTCCATTTATTGTGAATTTCATGGCGTATAGATTGGAGAGATCAAGCGCATGTAGGAAATAATCTTTTTGTGGAATTCAAGGAAATGCTCGGTACAACTCCCTGAAGAATGAAGCACCACTTTCATTATTGTTATGCAAAATAATACACATAAATATAAAAGCAACCAACATATCGAAATGATATGGATTTGGCGGGCTTTTCATATGATCCACAGTAGTGACATCTGTCTGTAGGATCCAGCGATCACGAGTTTCCGAGTCAACAGAGGAGTTTCCATCGGTAAGCGATGCGAGCTGAGTATTCGGTTTTCCGTAGTATTCTGCTAATTTTTAATTTTTAGGTTTCATATTGATTGCTGGGACAAGTTCCTTATGCTCACAATTCACGGGCATATAGACATTGTGCCGGTGAAAATTCACAGATCAAATGATATTCCAATCGAATCTAGTGTATTATTAGAATTGACAATTCTTGTAATAGATAAATCAATGTTCAGATGAGTAGTCATTGCAAAACTTGGTTGGTATAAGACTAATTTTTATGTAAAAGAATTACTGTGCTTGGGCGGTGGTAGAAAACTGACTTGCCTAGCGAGCAGCTGCACTTATCATGCGTCGAGTATTTTTCGTGGGCTGGGCGGGCGCACGGCCGGCGCGGCGGCGTACCGTCGTGGAAGATTTCTCCGAGCCACGGCTGCAGCAGTGGCGACACGTACAATATAATTTTCCGGCCACGTTATAAATTACCCGAGTTGTTATATATGTGTACGTGTGCGGGCGCAAGCCGCAATGTCAACTTTGCCATCGTGTCGGAGCTTTAGTCGTCGGCTAGCGTAGCTGTATCAGATCGCGCCGCGCGCAGGTGTGTGACTGTCTCGCGGGTTGGAATTAGCTTTGATGCTGATAATCTGCTGACCCAAGTCTCGGAGCCGATATGATGGGTCACTGGTCGAGGCGGCTGACGCCGTTGTTGCTCTCCCTCGCCGGGCTGCTCGTCTTCCCCGCGGGCGGTGTCGAGCTAACCTTCGAGCTGCCCGACAACGCCAAAGAATGCTTTTACCAGTACATCGACAAGAACGTCTCGTCCACCCTCGAGTTCCAGGTCAGCTCTCCCTTCCTCCCGCCCAAGCTCTGCTTTCTCCCACAGGCTTTTCTTTTCGCCGAGCTCGCGAAAGCTCGTGTACCGCTGCCCTCGAGACTCGCTCACAACAACATATGTTCTCGCAGGTTGTTACCGGAGGCTCCTACGACGTCGACGTCACCCTCGAGTCCCCGAGAAACGAAATTCTGTACAGACAAGTGAGGACGCAGTTTGACTCGCACACGTTTATCCCCACTGAAGCTGGGGTTTACAAGGCCTGCTTCAGCAATGAATTCTCAACTTTCTCACACAAACTTGTCTACATGGATTTCCAAGTTGGAGACGAACTTCCTCTCCCTGGTCTTGGAGAGCACATCACAGTCATGACTCAGGTAATATCCGTATGCTCACAACAATATCTAATCTAGAGCAAGTTTGAGTCGGCCTCTGGATCAATGTGTATCTCATTATGTGTAAGAGCGTCAACACAGATTAACCATTTGTTGTGTCGGATAATCAAATAACTCATGATTTTAATTGGAAATGTAGGGGATGATAATGTATGTGCGGCTAGTAATATACAACTTTCTTCTTTCCAGATGGAATCTTCTTCTCAGGAAATCCACAAGAGCCTGAATAACATTCTTGACTTCCAAACTCATCACCGCCTGAGGGAAGCCCAAGGTCGCAAGAGGGCAGAAGATCTGAATGAAAGAGTACTGTGGTGGTCGGTATTGGAAACTTCCGCCATAGTACTGATTAGTGTGGCCCAAGTATTGGTTCTCAAAAATTTTTTCACGGAAAGAAAACCAACAACATACTAGAGTTCCTGAATTGCTTCTACAAAATAGCATTGGGAAAATGCCAACTTTATTCGATTATTTATTTAATGTGCCTCTGATGATGGAAATTTGAGCTTCAACAGAAGTTGTATGGCTTGAATTTTTGAAGAGGATGGACAATGTTTCAGTGAAAGATGTGAATAAAATCAGAAGCATCTGATGAAAATACTATTATCTGTTCAGTTATAAGAAAATGTTACACTTGTGATCATGTTTGTCAATAATTCAGTCATTCTTTGTAATGCTTTTTGAGGTATGAATGAGATAGTGAGATAGAGTCTGAGAATATCTGTGTTTCATAAAAATGTAATATAATATCAGATCAAAACACTCCTATCAACCCTCATAATAAGTACTGCATACTTCTCAATCAATTGCTGTTTTCTTACTTTTTTGTAAAGAGAGACATGATAACCTCATTGTATAAACTGAGAACTCGTTTTGGTTTTAATATCATGTCCAGAAATTGAGAGAGAACTTGTAGAGAATAAATTATAAAAAACGTATATTTTCTGTTTGGAGATACTTACATCAGTTCACCTTAATGTCCTTAATCCTCGTATAAGTAGCAGGTTGGCACCACACAGTCGGTGCAAAAACCTCTCCATTTTGGACACTTGCACTCACATTGAAGAACTGTTTTTGTGTTACTTTTTTCTCTGCAGCTTTTTAATATTTCGAAATGCATTTATAATTTTTTTGATAGTCCAAATCGGAAATCTGGATTTTTTCCAGATTGATATTTTTCCGACAAAACATGGTTGTTACATTAAGATCGATCAGATCGAAATTGAGTTCAAGAGATACACAACATTTTTCACTCTGAAGTTTTGGCCTTACACCATTATTTATATACCAATGTAACTTATCTTATTTTGAAGCAAGACTCACATAATTATTCGTTCGATGCCACTCAATTTTTTTTCCAATAACAGGCCTCCTGGCATCTCTGGTACTTATATTCAATAGAAATTCAATACTCGCGCGCCAGCGGAAGTGCGTGGATAATGCCCTAACCTCAATCCTGATTCGAAAGCTTAACAGCTGATATAGGAGGTTGTAGAGGCCAAAACGTTTGTTTTGTGCCAGCTGTGGTCACTTGATATTCTGGATGACAGATGATTTGATGTTGCTGTGTTTTTATAGTGCGGTAAAAGATGCAGGTAATGTTATCCATTTGGATACTGTTTTTTCTAAGTGTACACTTGAAATTCATAGGTATACATAGATTTAGAATCAGTCAGTATATGTCATAAACGTTTGTATGTTTACCTACATTTTTTCACTTTGTAACTTCCTTTGATTTAATTTGTGAACTCTTCATGAAAATATATCGTCTTTTTCCGTGAGTATTTGGGTGGTTGATGAAGATATATGTATACTTTTAGGAACAAGACATTCCCATTGATATAAATTCGGGAAAGTTGCTAGAATGGCTTATAAACAGAAGACATTGCCAACGAGACTGGCAGACCAGTGTTTTAGAAATAAGAGAAAAAATCAACAATGCTATACAGGATATGCCTGCACATGGAGAAATAACTAAATTACTTACTGGCACACGTATGTATTATAGTTTGCATGATTTTGATAATTTTTTATGTCTTTTGTCCATTTTAAATATCACCAGATGGTATTATTCTGTCTCTTAGATATAAACTATTTCCACTGTAAAAAAATTGTGGAAATATTGAAAGAGACTGAAGCAGATACCAAGAATCTATTTGGTCGTTATGGCTCACAGAGGATGAAAGATTGGCAAGAAATAATTCGATTATATGAAAGAGACAATGTTTATCTTGCTGAAGCTGCTCAAATGCTTATACGAAATATAAATTATGAAGTACCAGGACTCAAAAAGCAAATTCAAAAATTAGAACAAATTCAAAATGTAAGTTGCACTGTTATCATTTTTTTCATAAAATATATCCATTCACAGAATTAAAAAGAAACCACAAATATTTTTTTAGGAACTGGAAAAGAAAGAAGCAGAGTACAAGAAATCAGAAAACATAGCACATTCTGAATTCAACCATCTCTGTAAGCAATTAGGAATCTCAGGAGCTAATATAAAGAAGGAATTAACGGAAAGAGTGGTTGAACTGCCAGATATTTATGAAAAACTTGCAAAGAAAATTAAATCATTAGATAAAGTGGTTGAATTCTATAATGCATTTGTGGAATTCACTCTTGGTAATCAGCATGATGGTGGCTGTGTTCCAATGGTTAAATACTTAGTTGGTGAGCCACATAATGTATATAGTAATTGATGGTTGTTCTGCGATTTATATTGTTTTTGGTAATTCTCTATACAGATAAAGGTAATACTACTACTTATCAATGGACTTATGGAGAAGTTCCATTGTCTATAACTGAACCAACTTTGAATTTCACCTTGGATGATGATGTAGATAATAATGATGATCATGATGGAACAGTAAGTATTTCCACATGAATTGGTTTTAATTTTTTCTATTGAGGAACTTTTTTCACATTCTAAAATTGTTACAAGAATAATTTTATCCTATTTATTTTTCTAGATAGATTTTAGTAATCTAGATCTCGAAGGTGGTATTGATTTTGGAGAGGATATCCAATTAGAGAATGAGGAAGGTGAAATAGATTGGGGTGGAATTGCAGATGATTCAGCAGCTCCAGCTGAAGTAATCGATTTTGAAATCTCTCTTGAAGAGTCAGGCATAGTTGTTGAAGCCACAGGTAATGATGGAGGACATGCTACTGGATCTCAAGCACTGAGGATCTTAGACAATCCAGAAACTAGGAACGATTTTATAGATCAGCTGATGGAGGTAAGTTTCTTCTTATCGACATTTTTTTTCCTTTTCATGCTAGTATTAAACGAATTACTATCATATTTAAATTGCAGTTGGAAGCATTTTTAAAAATAAGGTTATATGAGTACAAAAGTGATGATAATAAAAATATCTTGAGTATAAGTCAGATGCAAGAATCTCCGATTCTTCAACTTGCAACTGTAGAAAGTACTCAAAGTATGTTGGATAATGTTCAAGTTCTCATTTCGGAAATACTTGATAGTAAATTACAACATTTACATAATATCAAACATTCCTCAAGGTAAATCGGATATAACAATTTGTTGAAATTATATTGTAAATGATATTATATTCGTGAATTTCTTTCATCAGATACGTCGATGTTTTATCTGCGAATTTGAAGCAGAAACGGAAGCTCATTAAGAAAATGGAATCATTACAACAAGTGATGCAAAATAAACGAGAAGACACTAGACAGCAAGCTGTATCACTGAAACCAGTTTTGCAATTAGTCATTCAAAAAACGAAAGAATTACAAGCCGAAGTAAATAATTATTCAACTGAAAGAAATCATTTTCCTTAATTGATCGCTTCATACAAAAAAGAGCTAAGTCCACTTTGCCGTAGAGTCTATAATTGCTCTAACGTTTAGGTGAAAAGCATCTTTATGGCAGAGTTGACTTGGATCCCTTTTTGCATACAGCGATTCAAATGCTAAAATGAAATTAATGTAATTCATAATTTTTCAGATCGAAAAGGACATATCCAAGAAATATAAAAATCGGGTCGTTCGATTAACTGGAGGAATCAATACTTTATGAGAGTCAGGATAAGTTTTTTGTTCTGGTTTCTCAATACGTACGGTGAAAATAGCAATTTTATAAAAAGAAAAATTTATTTCACAGCTGTTATTTGTACATAAATTTTACAATGATTATGAGTGATATAAAAACTATCTTTAACAATTATTATTTTGAATGATTTAAAAAAAAATCTTTGATTTTATACATGTATCCTGCAAAAATAGTTGTTTTGTATGAGTGATATGGAACTAATGGTAACTCTTTATGATTATAGATTTATATAGAAAACAATGGAGATGTTTTGATTGTAATATTGATGGCAACATTCTATTATCTGGACTCTAAATTATCATGAAAATGTTCTGTATCAAGCGCCAAGGTGATGACGTACATACTGCTTTGTGGCTTGGGCAATGATATCGCCTCAAACATTCTGAAAATGTCCTGTCGCATTCGCAAAGTCTCTGAGCACAGGATCCAGAACTCCCCCAATCTCCATGTTCAATAGCTAGGGAATTGAAACAATCATTTAATGATAGAAATGGGATGGGCTAGATGAAAAGGGTAGGTTTTATTAAAAAAGATTCCTTTTACAATTAGCTTTCAGTATAATCAAGAGCAAACGCAAACATCATTTCGAGTTTTTCAACTTTCATTTATAATATATGTTTCTTTAGCAACTCACCACAGATAGGTTTATAACCATGATAGCATTTCCAGTAATATGGGACGAAATATTCGACGAACATCGGGCAATCAGTGGCATCGTAGCACCAGTCGTGCATTTTGCAACATCTTAAATAGAAAAATACTGTGCTTTCAAAGAATCTCGGCCGAATTCAAGGCCGAAACGCGGTTTAATGAGATTATATAACATTATCACAATGTGCCCTTACCTATCAATCCCATCCATGGGGTAACCGGAGCCTAGAAAGCCACAGTAACAACCATATCCTTTGTAGGCCAGGGGGTTGCATCCAGTCGCGCAAACGATCATATTGTACAAATGCGTAACTGCCCGTTTGATCCTCCGGTGTCCATTTCCTTCTGGTGATCTACAAGTATATTAATGAAGCTCTCTATGGTGCTCAATGGGCCGATATGCCCTACATTGATCATAATTTTATTGAATCTCACTCGAATGCGGTATTGTTCTGCGCCGAAGGATTGTCGCCGGTGGAATTGAGGGCCAACATCGACGAGCGAGAATGAAGATATCCGCTGTAGCCGAGCTGATAACCAAAGTCATCCTCGCCTTCGAATATCGTTCCGTTGCTCGGCTCGCCCGCATCTCCGATCCTTGCTTTCTCAGGTACTCCGTTCGTGGTTGGTATTTCTTTGCCTGCGAAAGGCGTCATATCCACGTGAATACATAATAATGTTACGAGAACGAGTTTTGTTTCGCAACGGAAGTCGAATTGATATTTCTAGCCGAAACGGGTAAAACGTTCGCTCCGGCGATCGCGGGGAAAGTACATACAAATGCGATCCGAGCTCGAGCTTGGCGAGCCAGAGCAGCCGCGTCTCCGGCACATGTAATTAAAATGAAAATGAAAATGAAACTGACACGTAATGAGTTGTCGCGCACGAATTTCCCTGTCACGCGAGGAAGAACAATACAATCTGTGCGGAGCAAAGAGCGAAAAGGAAAGTGAGCGCGCGCGCGCGCGCGGAGACGCAGCTATGCTCGTTCACGCGTGCGCGGCAAATTGGAGTGTATACATCAGGATATTGTATACCTGCAAGTCGCGGGGGCAGCCGCGGCATTGTTGGGTGGCATCGGGCTATATACGGCATCAGCAGTGTAAAAGCGTGCCGTGCGAGTGAATTGATCGGGCGCGACGCGTGCCATTGAAGAAAAAGTGTCGCGGGGTCGCGCACACGCGAGGCTCGCGCCCATTGTTTGGCGGCGGCCGCGGAAAAGCTGAAAAGTGCCGGGAGAAAGGTGATACGCGCGCGCGCGCGCGCGAGAGCGATCCCTATCTAATCCTCGCTCTTTGAGGAGCAACCGTCTGATTTATGTCGCGCTCGACTCCGCGTACGTCCGGTGCGCGCGTGGGCTGTACTTTTGATTTCGTTTAATCTCCTCCGCTGCGTTCTTCATTTTCTCCGTTGATTTATGACCCGCCCCCCCCCTCCTCCAACGGAACAGATCGCTGATTGCACGCGAATATTCTCTCCCCGCGGACGCTTCTCACCTCCTGCGCGTCTGCGGCTGCGCACGTCGCATGGTAATGAGCCTCTTCCTCATCCTGCACTGCACTCTATACACAGACTATCCGCGGGAAATGCACCGCGCGAAAGAAATGTTAAGAGCCGAGTGGATAAGCTGTTACGGGAACAATCGGAGCATGTACCAGCGAGGATAGGGGCAAAGTTCGACGAACCTGCGAGCTTTTCACGCGACGTATCAGCCGCGCCACGAGATTAACGCGTTCCGCGCGATTATGATCGATAATTGATTTTCATGTTGGAAAACAAAACGAGTTACACGTGTGTACGCGCTTTGAACGTTCGAAAGTGATCGCGATATATCTCACGCTTTTCACGTTTCATTTCTCTTCCGCGCTAATAATCTCACAACTATATCTATACCTGTCTTTCTCTCCCTCGTATATGTCATATAGAAACCCGTGTGACTGATTAACAGTTTGAATAGTTCTAAAAATAACTCGTTGCACTCATTTCAACCGACTCAAAGTTATAAAATGATGTTTCACGTGTGATTTGATTATTTCTTGTTTACAGGAGGAAACTTTTTACGGTGATGGGCATATCGATGTATACATACCGTATACTTGCACACGATCTGGTCGTATCGTTATTTCAAATTTAATTCCCATCATAAATTGATCTTTTCATGTTATTCTTCAACTGATACTTTTAATTATCATTGAGCAAAAATTATTTTGAGGGAATTGGTCGATTGAAATGAATTTTTTACAATTAACCGTGAAAATGAACGTTTGGCTCTTGAGCCCAGCCTGCACCTACACTGAAAAAAAATTCTGGTAAACCCTACTATATTTTTACTATATTATATGAAGGAAAAATGCGACAGCCATACTTTTTTGGTGAATCCTACTATACAATATTTAGGACGTCTTGCCAGATTAATATGGTTCAGATTACCTGAAAATATGTTGAAATTTACTTTACAAATGGCAAATTATTAAGGAAAAAAAACGATTTCTTCAGATTTTCGAACCCTTAATCCGTTAAAGCCCACTGAGAATGTGGGCGAGCTAAATTCAAAGTAATTTTCGGAAATAGAATAAAACCGTGGAAGATGTCCGATGACAAAACTTCGATCAAGGACATAATTTCATAATTATTTAAACAATAATTGTCTAAACAAATTATTAAAAAGTGATTTTTTTCCAACTCTGAGGCCGACAATCGATTGTACGAGAAATATCACTTACAGAACATACTTTGAAAAGTTCATTTTTTATTTCTCGCAATGCTCATGAACAAATATATTTTTACTTCGGATTCATAGTTCATATATCAAAACTATCTTGTTAGTAGATTTATAGTGCCGGTAACTATACATACATGGTTGCTTACTATATATTAGTAAGATGTACTATACACTAGTGAAATCTTGTAAAAATATAGTTTCAGACACTATATTTTGTATAGTGATAACGTTTACTGAATTTAACTATAGATGGATAGTATAATTTCCTATAAGATAGTGAATTTCACGTATAAATATAGTATGGTTTACTATATTTTTCTTTACTATACGGTATAGTAGGATTTACAAACCAAATTTTTCTCTGTGTATGCTTTGAATTTGCGAATCCAGGGTTCCAAGGCGGATGATCGCCGGTTGAACCTCTGTGCACCTGACACTTTTCACTATTGGACGACTCGATCGAGTAACCAATTGCTTGCACAGACATGAGTAGAGCCATTGAATAAGACGCGTTCTTTACTCACAAAAGTTTCTTGTTGTTCCCAGAGGAATTAGAGAACGACAAGAAACTGGAAGTAGCAGAAATCAGAATTTCTGTTACTTCCAAACAGAATCTTCTTGAGAGAAGACTTTTCTTCTCCAGTCAACAATATATTATGATTGAAACTAGTAGAATTCTGTATGAGGCATAATTCCTTTAGAAACAAAAAGATGAGTGATAGTGAGTGAGGCTAGGCAATTTCGGTACGAAAAATGTTTGCAAATTTTCACATGACAAAGGAGCCTATAAAAGATCAAAGTTCATACACTAAATCTCTTGAGGCGAGCGGGAGCAAAGGGTTATTTTTTGCGAACACCAAGAAGGAAGGGCGCATGTAATATACGTACGACGCATACTTTATTTGTATTTCAATTGACTCCACTACACACCCTAATTGTTAAATTTTCACTCACATACTTATTTTTACTCAAAACAATGTAAGTTAGGTGAAAATGATATGTTTTCTAACGAAACAAAGCCACTTCATTATAATTTTCTTCTTTCGGGTCTATCTTTCTTATCGATTCTCAAGGATTTGGAGCTTTTCAATAAGTTATTCTCTGTTCCGAGACCAACTGACTAACTAACTAACAAGCTCTAAGATATTATTACGCACGTTCACCCTTGCGTGCACCTAACTTGTTGTGCGCGCTCCGCGACTGCTATAGCGTAACCAAGTATTGTACACCGCTCGTCGAGGAACTCGATACTCTCAAAACTGCCGGCGTGTAATTGTTGTGTTATTCATAATTATTGTTGCAGTGGCGAATGTTCAGAACGAGTTGTGAAACAATATTTTAAACAGGAAAGACGTTATTTTAACGAAGGTGAAAAAAAAATCAAGGAAAATCGCGAGTGTGTGTAGTTTCCCTTTATTACCTCTTCTACCGACTATTTCAATTCATGAAAGTTGAGTTCGAAAGATGTTCGTCAGGAAAATTGGCGAGAAAAGTTGCTCGGCACGTTAAAATACGATATCGATGGAGGAAAGTTTCGAAAGATTTATTGAGCTCGCTTTAAATTTAGATATTCACGTCGTACATTATAAATATACATAATGGATATACAATGTATTTTTGTACAATTTCCGTTATTTTTTTAAATTTCTAATTCAGAAGAAAAATTCATGAAACGGTGAATTGAATTTAAGGTTTGTATAATCTCCAAAAATAATACATGATTCAAAATGATAAGGATTGATAATTTTGCCAAGAATCAAATGCCTATACAAACGTGGTGTTTCGCGATTAACTGAAAACGTAACGTCATCTGTTAGATAGCTGTATATATCTGGCTCCATCGTTAATCAGCTCCGAGCGAAAATCGCTCCCGGAAAAAAAACTTGTCGCGGGAGATGCAATCAATTACGCGTCGGTCTGGCAGAAAAAAAGAAGAGGAATACCGACGATTCATGACGACATCAATTAGAACAACGACTATTGGAGTAGAGGTGCAGGGTACTAGTGCAGAAGTGTCACTGCTCCGGTCGTGGCTCCGGCGCGACTCATTGGCTATTTGAGTTAGAGTAAAAAGGAAAGTGGAAGACGACGTCGAATGGACCAGAAGAGAACTACGGCTCATAATAGTGAGAGCCATGTCAGCTCTCGGTTTATCCATGAGATATGACGATATGTGTATAACGCCCCTGCTACAAAGAAGCAAACTTCTCTTTTTCGGACAAATTATTTTAGTAGATGAACGATCATCACTTCACTTGAAATTTTGAAATAAGCCAAAACTTCTTCTTGATTGGCCATAGAACTCGAAGATTCAATCTAGCCCGTTTTTTATGATCATATAAAAATATGTTTGAAAGAATAGTCACGTTCATCTTCCATTATATATAGTTCAACATAGGCTATTCCTTTCATTTTAAAGTTCGCGAGTTCCTTGAATGAAGGCTTAAAACGTTTCAGTTTTTTTTTAATATTACGAGAAATATATTTTTGTGCCAGAGGGTAAAATGAAAATTGCAACTGCGCAGTTGCACCAACGTCAGCTGGGCAAGTTCGACTGTATGCGTTTATGCATTTGCACTGGCTATGTATAGCCGCACATGGAACACAAACGTGCAAACGGATTTTGATGATAACAATTCGAAAATGCATTTATGGGCTATATTACAGATACCAGACAAATCGACGAGTTGCTTAATTAATATTTCGAAAATATTGTTTGAATTTATTTACAATAAAGTATCTCCGATTTGACTAGAAATATATGATGACTCAATTGGATGCTATTTTGATGAGATCCCATTTTGATTTATAACTGCCAAAAGTATTTCAATAATCATTAATTGAAAGTAGTTCTACTTGGGCGTTTTTATGCGTTTCTCTGTTGCTGTATAGGATAAATGGGCAATAACGCAGTCAAACTCTTCCGGTTGTCATTTTTTCCTCTCAGTGTTATCCTTGCGTCCGTGTGTGATTTCATCGTATAAGTTACGCTCAATATGTTTGATTTAATTTTTTCTGGGTTTCTGATGTGAATAGTTATCGCAATTACTTAAAAGACTTATCAATTAAACCACGAAAGTTGACTCGTCCCTGCGATAAAAAATCTCGAATGTAAATCAGTCGCTCCACAGAAATTAATGGTCCTTATTTTGCAGTTTCAGCTGGTTCGAAAATTATAGTGTTCAAACGGAAACGACCCCATACCAATGTACCCGTGATTTCTCGCTCGAACAGCTGCAGGTCCTTGGTGGATTCCAGTTTGATGTGGAGCATCGTAATCGAGTTTAACGCGGATCAATATTGATAAAACGACGATATATAAGTGAATGATCAAATTGACACGGACTCGCGGGCCGGGGCTGGAGCGCGGCGCAACGAAGGAATTCCTGGTGGCATGATTTTTTTTTCCTCCTCCGACGCAGTAGCCAGAAAAATGAGGCGCCGCGCCCGATGTGCGTAAAGAGCACCGAGCCGGCCGCTGCGCAGCGGAATAACGGTCTTTTCCCAGCGACTCGTTGCTCAGCCAAAGCGAAAAAGGAGCGCGCGCGCGCCTCCAGCTATATAGTGCGATTATGCACGCGCGCGCGCGCGCGCGGAAAAACTTTTTCGCCCATTCCGAGCTTGTGATTAATGGCGGGATGCTTGGGGAGAAACTTTTGTCCACCAAATGACACATAGTTAGCTGTATAATGACACGCGAGAGGAGAAAGAGTCCACTGCAGTGCTCGTGGTGGCGCGCGCTCGCGCGTGCCCGAGCCGACAGCGCAACAGTATATAACACTTAATTCAGCGGCTCGAATAAAAAGTGACGTGTATACGAGCATTTTCACGCTTAAATCAATGGGCCGAGTGTCTTCGAGTGATGGACTGATTGCTATGTGGCCGAGCTGCCACGTAACGCGCTGTTTATTTTTGCAGGATTATCGCATTTAAAAGTTGAGAGCACGCGGAAAAGCTTTATCGAATATTTTCTAATACCCTGCAATTACTCTCTCGTTTTACAAGGGTTCTGTGGGCAGAGGATGTGTGCAGCTTGATGAAAAAAAATTTATCTATGAAAAAGCGAAGCTTCGTATCCACTATTGCGCATCGAAGCAAACTGATCGTTTGAAATCCAAGAGGGATCGTGGATTATTTTGAAAATAATCTTGGCTAGTGTGCTTCGCTGTGTCTCCGTTAGAAAAAGTTGAAAGGTTCCTTTGGGATTTTTATCAAAACGTGCTATTCGTCGTTATAAAGCTCCCAAGCGCGCGTCGCTCTTCCTACTACGGGGATTAGGTATATTTTCTCTCGACAATTTCAATGGTCCCAACGACAGCTGAAAGCGAGGAATTTCCGAGTAAAGTAACAATTACGTTCCATGGCTCGCGAAAAAAAATTGAGCAAATCGTGATTGGATACACGATGATCGATCGGGTTCGACTCTGCGTCGAGTTGTTTGTCATGTTCAAAGTCATCAGAAATCTGATTTGTGTAACGCATAACAATGTGTATTCGCTAAGGGAAATTGATTGCTCGCGTGAGGATTAGCGATGGAACGTCAACTTTTATGAACGAGTTCATCCCTTTGCAATGATTAAAGCTCGTTTTTCTCATTTGCATCTGGATATACATCCGCTACGGGACACGTGCGTAATTAATCAATTGTAACCGCCTCCGGATTATTCTCTGAATTTTCAGAGGGCCACATTACTTTGACAGAGTTCAATACCTTATCGGGTGACTAGCTGTTGGAATATATTTCGTTCAACAATACCAAATTCAACAGTATCATAGATATCACAATAGAATGAAAAGTTAGAAACGTGACTGTTTCGTGTATTTCCGTAGAATTTCGATTGCATTCTCGATCGTAATATATTCTTTCTTGTGTTAAAGTTAAGAATGTGAGCTGAATTAGACTGGTGTGTTTATTTTAGAAATCAAGAAAATGCCCCTTTGACATTGTTTAAAACCCACGCAAGAGCGGATATTTCCATATCCTACATCGCTTGAAAGAATTGCGTACAATTTTAACAGAAATTTGCTTTTTCACATTTCAAACCATTAATTTTTTTCTCGCTAATGAGTCGGATCTCGTTGAATTAATGGCATCATAATCATTTCTCAAGCTCGCCAAACCTTTACTACGCTCAAGTATACCGCACACTAAAACTTCAAATCATCAAAGATGACGTGCACAAGAAAAATCCCAGATGGGCCATCATTCGAACGGCAAAGGACGATAAGAATTTCCGAAATATCAACGTAAAGATTACCTCAGAGCCGGGAATAGAATGAATTAGCGCAAGCTGATTTCATTGCACGCTTGGATTCTTATTTACTTAACCTACATGTAAACAATGCGAGGAGGCGTTTCCATTCGACCCCTGAAGTCGTTCATGCGGCTGACCGGCTTCGAGAGTGAGATTTATCCTCGTGAAATCCATCGCATAATGCCGTGTTCAGTTGAGCGCGACTCGGGTAAGAGAACCAGCAGCTCAACTCATTTTGTTTTACCCAGGAAAAAATCAACAAGTTTTTCCGCTCGAAATCTGCATCGATGCGCAGTAACATTGCAGCACTATGTATTTCGAAATCTCCTCGTATAAAGTTATCAAATGCAGGTATATTTGAAAGTGCCGGCGCGTGTATTACTCTTTGTAATCGCTTAGCCGGTTTGCAACTTTTGTATCGCATTTCACGCGCGTCCTCGTCTCGATATCGAGTATACACGTTGTACACAATATTGGGAAAAAAATGAAAAACGAAAAAACCGTCCGAAAGTATAAAATCATCGACGACTGTGCAGTGTGAATTCAACTTTGCGCTGTTATCGAGACAGATTATTCGGTGCTGGACTATTATGCCGGTGCTCGCAGATGTTATATATGCACGTTATACCTTTCATACGCTGAAAAAGGCGGGCTGAGCCGCGTGTTTATGAGGTCTTTGGGTAAGTGGTTCGCGTCGCGCGTAATTACGCCAGATGCGAGTAATGCGATGCTCGCCCGCCGGACTTATTAATAACGCGGAGAGGCAGCCATTATTCCGAGAGCAAAAGCGTGGAAACGCACGCTCGCGCATCTCTGGAGAAAGAGACACACAGACGGGAAGAGAGAGAGAGAGAAAGAGAGAGAGAGAGAGAGAGAGAGAGAGAGAGAGAGAGAGAGAGAGAGAGAGAGAGAGAGAGAGAGAGAGACGCTAATTGGACTGGGCTTTTCTCTATATACTGCAGATTCAGAAGCTTTTTGCACCTCTCAACGAAATCGACAAAAGACTTTGTCCTTGTCGTCAACGGTTATAATGCAGTTGTTTGCCGTTTTTGGGAAACGACCGCGACAGATCTCGAAGAGATAATCTCTGTTTATGCACATTATAGACACCAGAGTAAACCCACGCCGAGACAGGACAAGATGCCTCAGCTCGTTTTGGATTGTGCTTAGCGAATGGCTAGTGAAACCAATCATCCCGTGGAGAAATTGCGGGATATCTCATTCCCTATAATTCTAAGACGAATATGTATCGCCGGTTATCCAGTTCAAACACGTGCAAATAGAATGAAATCATTTCACTCGTGCGTATCCTGACCCGTATTTTGATATTAATCCAGAGCGAACGCTATAGAGGATCGCATACATTTATCCAACTCAATGTTTTATCGGTTGATAACCCACGCGAATGAGATATTTGATAATTAACTACTGCGAATAAACTTATCAATATATACAAACGGTTATTCATTGTAGATATATGTAGGCAATTGAAAGTTTATCGAAGACAAAACGATCGAGAGGTTTTGTAAATTTTGATAATTTTTGATAATTTCATGCGGATTACAAAATTGTCCATACTAAAATTGTGATCAATAGTGATCTGAATATTTTAATGCGGTTAAAAAATTCTCATTTAAAAAAATTCGACGCTGCCTAACAATACAAATGATTCTTCTAAAGAAATTCCAATAGAAATTTTTCTCTTGTTTCTAAAAAACAATCAATTGTTTCGTTCTTTTCTTTATACATCTTCCCATCCAAGATTAAAGTTACCAAGAAAATCTCATCGACGAGTTCTATGAAGTGGATCTAAGACACAATGCTCATATTGGAAACAGGCAATACATTGGGAAAAATAGACGATTCAATTTCTTACTTATATAGAAGCTATAGTACAGGAAGATACTGTTATGTAAAAGTAGGTAATAACTACATAACAACATAGTGTTGCAGATAAATATACTAAATAGAATTTATTTGTCTAATCACATGAAAATGATGTATCGTTTCAATATCGACAGATTGTCATACGAAACACTTGCATACAATGTTGAAGTAAATACTAGACATCAATTTTTAACCACCAGAACAGCATATTAATTAACGATTAGTTTCTCTTTTTATTTATCTATTGCAGGTCCATGAATTAGCCATGATAGTATCTTCATGTAATTATGTTACTGGATTTGTGCAACAACCGTGGAGTTAGACGGGTAACGGTAAATTAATATTTTACCCAAAGACTGATTTTAGGTCTCCCGACTCTGGCAAACAGAAATTTATTCCGTAGCATTACTTCAAGACTTATTAGTTTGAAAGTAACTATTGCGCTCAATCGGATTTCTCGTATATATAATTAGTATTGTTCAATAAATCGAGTTTGCGATGGGCGTAGTTATTAATCCTCATTTTTCACCTCACTCGGACCGTGACAAGTCTGGCGAAAACGAGAATCTATAATATACGTTACATAACAATCTATAACATAATATACGCCGAGTCTTTTTAGCTTCTTGAAATTACCTAATTCTGAGTCGAACGTAAGCGTGAAAGGATTTTTGATCGTTTCGGACGAAACGCGAGTGTATGAATTAAGAATCAAACCGGCGTGGTGCAGCGTGCAACAGTTGAATCGGCCTCGAAGTGTATACAGGGTTGAGAAAAATATTAGGTTCGTACTTTTGACATGCGAAAGAAGGACGGAGAGCAGGAGGAAGCAGGCGAGGAGTGTACATCCCCGACCGCGTCGATCAATACTTATCGGCCGCATGGAAGCAGCCGCGATTCGACGCCTCGGTCCCGCAGTGCTTGGCATAATCCCATTTGCCCAGCGTCAGCTGCCTCGTCCGCCGGTCGGCATCGCCTCTGCTCTCATATCAGCACCACACTCGCCGAGCAGGTATAGAGTCGCGCCGCGGGAAATTCAAACGGGAGCAGGGCCCAGCGCCGCGGCCCGCGCGCGACTGCCGTCGACGGTGCTGGTCCCGCGCGCGCGCGCGGCAGAGAACACACGGCTCGGCTGCGTTTTCGCGCTCCCCCGTCGCTCTGCTCTGCGACCGCGGCTGATACGCTTTCACCGCGCGGACACCCTGCCCCCCCGGCGCGGCCAAAGCGTGTGCTCGAGCACACGCGTTACGCGGATCGAGCACCGCGTACATGTTGTAGTACTTCCGTCTTCCGAGCCGAGATCCGCGGCTTCTCCTATCTGCTCGAGAGAGACTTGCGACACGTCGACTGGCCCGCGTTACTAATCCTAACGTTTCAACGCACATTCATATGTACGCGGATCAAGTATTGTCGTGGGATCCGTGTCTTCGATGAATTTTCAAACGGATTTTGCATAGCCATACAAAAAAGGTCCGACCTTTTGAAATACACGCGTTCCCGCGGTGACAACATACCGAGTGGAGCGTTTCAAAATCAAAAGCTACGTTAAATCATATTCAGGAAATTGTTATGGAAAACAGCTCTCTAAACTGGAACCTAATAATAAGCCGCGCACAAATTTGAAACGCCTCGGTTTCCGTATTGCTCTCTCGCCTCGCCCGTCTCGTAAATCTTGTTTCGCATCTCTGATCAACTACTAGTCTAGTCTGATTAATTCAATATTCAATGCATTGCTATGCAGCACACTTTTCTCGCTGTTTATGCAGTCTAGTCCCAAAAGTTCGTTCTATAAAGCGATAAGCCAAAAATTGCACATTTGAAAACTTTGAATTTTTACAGTTTATCTTTATGCTTTGTGAAACTCGCTGTGTTTTATGCACTTCACGTTTTGTTTAGCACTTTAACTTTGGAATTTATGGGGGGGGGGGTCATTAACTCTATCCTCAAATGTTACATCCCTTTTCGAACATGTGAAATCTTTATGTGGCGATCTTTTAACGAACGTTTTATCATTATAAACTGAGTAATACACTCCCACCGTAGAAAAGTTTACCAAAATTATTCTTCATTACATTTCTAATAGGACGTGGCGTAACAATATTTCCCGGGGATCAGTAGTCGTTGCCTGAGTTTGAGTTGTTGTTTTGGCCGATCGTTACACGAGTTAATTTTGTTCTTTACAATTAATAGAAGGAAATAATGACGAAAATCGAATGAGTATTCATTTTAGCATTAAAAAGATTGAATTCCGAATGGGAAGAATAGAATTCTTGCAACTATACATTCAGGTTTTCAACGCACAAATCTTTTGGGAAACTACAACAGTGCATCTTCCAGCGCGCTCCCGAATAATCGTAACTTGTATTTTAACCCCGGCATTAATTTCAACTGCCACTGCTTATCCCAAAGAGAATTTTAAAGTTAGAGTTTTGAAAAGAATATTACTTATCGTTATAGTGACTCCCCGGAAAATAAAAATTATAATAACGTGACGCATTGAATTTCGTTTTAGCATTAATTACAGCAGCTTTCAAGAGTGCGAAGCTCGATATATTTTCTTCTCGAAACATAATTTCTGAAGAATATGCAGCGATGAATGTTCGCGCGGGAAAACAATCCACGTGAAATATAAGAGCCGCGGACACAAATGGCTAGACGGGAAAGCACAAAAATTCGGTTCTCGATTGCGGAGGAAGGAAACGAATCAAGAAGAATATGAGAGCTGCAGCAGCAGCAGCAAAGAAAGTATATATTTCACGTGCTTGAGCATGGCGCTCGAGATTAGCTCGGCAACTTCCGTACACCTATTATAATCTCTCGAATCGGCCGGATAATTGCATATTTCAGATTCACCGCAATCCCGTCGAGGCGTGCTCGCGCGGCCCCTGTGTGATACTTCATGCCTCGCGGCTGCCTCGCTGTTATTTAATCCACGTAACTTCAGTTAGGAAAAGTCGCTTATGAAAACGTCAATTTTGCATCTCGATTATTTTTTTTCTTCTTCCAATGGGTGTTGCCGGCTGATTTTGCAATGTTGTGCCGTATCACACGCGTGTATAGGATCGCGCGTAATAATTTCGGATTGAAAAGACGCGGAACCCGTTTGTCGCCCGGTGTGATTTTATGTAATCGTCCGTTTACCGATCCGGAGTGAGCGTACGCCGTTTTGAAATAGCCCACGGCCGGCGAAAATTCCAACTCCTCTCAAGCCCACCGCGTTCGTCCCAAGATGCGCCACTGACGTTACGCGCGCGCCGAGTGATAAAAACGCATGAAATGATCTCTTGCGGCTATGTCGTTTGAGTAAAACAGCTGTACGCGACTGTTCTGAGTTGGAAGAAGAAATTACGTGGTTGTCTACTTGGGCTATCCTCGCCGGATCGTTGCACGCTTGTTAATACACCCATTTTACATTGCGCCAGCATTATTATCTTTCACATTCGTGCAAGGAGAGAATACTTGATTCATTATATATCTCCTCGAGGCAATGCCGGCTACGAGCTATTTGTGTGATTATCATTGTTTGGCATCGTAAGCGTGTATTACTATGCGTGTGAGGCGCACGGGTTTCATCACTCGAGTAAAAGTTTAAGTATAGCTTGTTTCGGGGACGAGCGAGCGAGGCTTAAGTGCGGATCAAAACTATCAAAAATCTGATTGCATCGAGTATTTCATACTTGACGTATGTCTTCAATAAGTTTGGTAAATGTGTTCAAACTTGAGATCAGAGCCGGATTTGTGGTATCATTTCTTTCCATCAGTTCCCGCAAATATTATCAGACTTATATATATATATATATATATATATATATATATATATATATATATATATATATATATGTATATTAGCCTGTAGACTATACAAATCTAACTGAATACTCTGCTCAGATTTATCACCAGATTTGTGAAATCATTCTTTTAATTCTGGAAAATGTGACTGTTTTCATTTATCGTAACTAAAATATTTGAATATTTTAACTCAAAAAACCCATTTATCATATCTCTTACGCATCGAGATAAACTGCATTTAGTTTTGAAAACACGTGCAGATTACGTTGTATCTAGAACAAAGCCATTGGAATATTCTTCATAGAGATACACAACCGACAATGGTCATATTTATTTGAATCGTTATTATTTTATCTGTCTGATATAATAATTGTTTCACCCAAACATCAAGCGTGTCAAGATTAGTTACCAATTATCATTCGAAAGAAGAACAATAAAGGCACATCATAGGCAGACGTAGACAGCTGAGTGTTTTTCCCAAAGGAATACATTGAATTTCGTAATCACGTGCATATCACGTATCAGATAATCGACTAGACCGATGCTCGAGATAAAGAAAAGACTGGTATTATCGTGCATTGTCACTTGCGTATTGTTGCACGCCCCCCCTCGAAAATCTCAGTGTGAAAATGCCAGCGAGCTTCAATTTCTGATTGGACTCTCGCGCAACAAGTCGTGCATCGTAAAATGCGAAAGAAACTTTTCTGGAGCCCGAGTATCTGCTTGAGACACTTCAACTAAGTTTTTGAACAGAAGATCACGGATCGCAGGCGAGTGGGGTTACTCGATAGTGCCAGTTACTTCGTAGTGTACAAAGTTGTATTGTTCTACTTACAATACAACTGACTCGTTCGGCTCGAGCATGTTTTTGACACTAGCACTCGTTGCTGTCGCGACCCTGTGTGTGTATTTGTACTTGACGAGAAATTTCAACTATTGGAAGAATCAAAATGTACCATGCGCGGAGTATCCGATCCCGGGATTCGGACATACCCTACCGTTGTTTCTCGTTCGCGAGAACATGGGCATGTGGGCGGAAAAGTTCTACAGGAAAATGGGAAAATGCAGTATGTACGGCTGCTACTACATGCAAACGCCCACAATAGTCATCAGAGACCCGGCCCTGGTCAAGATGGTGATGCAGACGAATTTCTCGAGTTTTCGCAACAACAAGACTTCGGTGAACGACGATTTGGACGTGATAATGAAGAAGAATCCGTTCTTCGCCAAAGACGAGCAGTGGAGAGAATCTCGGCTGATGTTGGGCAACAATTTTTCAGCCAAAACCCTGCGCGGCGTGTTCGACATTGTCCTGCGCGTCAGTGGAAAGTTCAAAAAGTTTCTGGACGAGCACATGGACGACGGTGGCTCCGCTGAAATGGAACTGAAAGGTTTGATAGCGAGGGTGGCGGGGGAGGCCATAGCGAATGCTGCCTTTGGCATCGAGGGCCAGAGCTTCGAAGTTCCGACTCCGAAACACGCCTTCATCAATTTTGCAAGGGATTTTTTCGAAGCCACGCCAATCAATGGTTTCGAGCGGGTTGTTCGGTTCAGTTTTCCAAACGTTGCCAAGCTGACGGGCATGCGGATGATGTCGAAGGATACGGATTTCTATTTCAGGAAAATCATGAAGACCATCATCAACTCGCGCTTGGAAAACAAAGAAATAAAGAGCGACTTTTTGCATTACATTATCGAGAGAATGGACGAGATAGACGAAGATATGGCAGTGGCACAAGCGACTGCCCTGTTCTTCGACGGCTACGAGACAACGAGCTCGGTGATAAGCTCCATCATACATCATTTGGCTCGGTTCCCCAAAATCCAAGACAAAGCCCGGCAAGAAGTTGTCTCCGTGCTGGAAAAGTTCGACGGACAGCTCAGCTACGACGCTATTAAAAATCTCACGTATCTCGAGCAAATAATGTTCGAATCGCTACGCCTCAATCCAGCGGGAATAGAATTTGCGAGAGTTTGTAACGAGACGACGACACTGCGAGGATACGACGGGTTAACATGCCAATTGCAGCCGGGACATCTCGTTTTGATTTCAGCCGTTGGTCTCCATATGGACGAGGAGTACTGGCCAAACCCAACCGTCTTTGATCCGGACAGATTCAGCGAGGGCAAAGAAAGCATGAACAAGTACACATTCCTGCCGTTTGGAGAAGGCCCGAGGAATTGCATCGGCAAGAGATTGGGGATAATCATGGTGAAGGTCGTTACCGCAACTATATTACTGAATTATTCGATAGAACATTCGCCGAGAACCAAATTACCTATACGATTAAATCCGGGCAGTTTCACGTGGGTTGCTGAAGGTGGATTGTGGGTACATTTTAAAAAATTGATGGCCTAACTTTGTTTCAATTACTAAGCGTACTTTTCATTTGTTGTTTTATAATAACACTTATAAAACGAGTGCAAGACGATTTAATGATTACTTCTTTTTTACTTTGATCTGACAACGAATATTTATATTCAACTTGTATCAAATATTATTTCATGAATGTATGTGTGTGACAATTTACGTACCGATTGAAAATATAAATATTGAACAGTATAAAATGTTCCACATCATTTTTCACCCCAATATCAAATGAATATCCTCTCGTACATGCCTCTTCTTGCGAAAATAGTCCAATCACAAGAATAAGTATTCATACGCGGGTGACGAGATAAACTCGTCTTATGCGTCATTAGAAAGTTAATGTCGGTAAGTTAATCCAGACAAATCAGGATAAATTAATTGGTAAAATGATGTAAAAAGGAATTTTCTCCAATAATATTCGATAACGATCGATTTATCGGGCTCAGGCTCAGTGATTATTATTGAAAAAGTGAGATTGCGAGAGAAGGAATTCAACGCTCCCCGGGCTGGGTTCAAACCGGCATCCTCCTGGTACGAATCCAGCTCGGGGAGCATGAACTTTTCCTATCCCAATCTCACCTTTTCAGTAAAATGGAATGGTTTACTAAGTCCGGTAAATGATTATTTATCATAAAAACTCGCGAAGGTAAGAATGATTGATTTCAATATTTATGACTCCTATCTTAACTGAGATAAGTAATGACGTCTAGCCGATTGTATACATTTTGAACGTATTTTTGATTTTGCGAAGCGAAACTCACACCTATTGATTTCAAGCGTCCAATGTTTTTGTTTTTACTAATGAGAATTTCTATCCGTTGGTCATACACCACGCGAATGATATTTTTGATAAGAAAAAGATGAATAATAGTATAAGTTTAGGCAGTATAAGTGGCTAATTGGTCATATGAGCGTTTCATACTTCTTATTTCCAAGGCATCACCTTTATTTGGATTTAGATGAATTCAGATAATTTCTATTTTCGAACTATACACAGAGAAATGTGTTTTACCAAATATGAAGAGATTTAGCTGATAGTTCATCAACCTCAAGATTTCTTCGATTTGTTATCTTTTTCCTGTCAAATCGATAAGATTTCGCTTTCAATGGCCTGATATTATTATTCACTGTCTAAATTTTATGTTTCCAATATTTCGTATTATCTAGCAGAAATAAAATAATCTATAGTGCAATAAATTAAAAATCATTTATCGACACCACCATCAATGCTCTTCTCAATCGCCCTCGAATACTTGGACTTTGTAAATTACTGCAATATTAACAAATGAGATCTTTCTCGTAGAAATCGTATCACTTGTATGTACAATGTAACTTTTTGATCTAGAAAAAGTTGAATAACTATTATTCTCACTGACATTGATATATGTACAGCAAGTTTTTCATATATCTTCCATAAAATTCAGCAATAAATTGATATCAAATGATATGATATATGATACATTTTGCATAGCATTATTATTCACAGCAAATCCAATTTAGTATACGTAACCGAGTAAAAAAAGTCTCATAGGTTTAAAACGTGACGCAAAAAGCAAAAAAGATTAACTTTTTGACTTCTAGGTGAATGGAAAGCGTTGCACTAATTACCATTGCGTGATGCGGTGATAATAAGCTTTATCGCGGACTAATCAAAAATAATGGAAATCGTTGTGCAACAGAAAATCAGCTCTCTGTTGCTCAAAACGATTTCGACCAACGGATGAATTTTTCGTAGTGCTCTCATTTTTTTCCCCCCACGGAGCATTCGTTTGTCAGCCGGCATGTGCGTGAATTTTGTTACAGTGCAGCTTTGTAACGCGCGAGAGAGAAAAAACGAGACCGGTGATATGCGTCGGTGATTTCGTTTAAATTTCTACTATGATCCTGACTCATTTCTATAGTTGAATGAACCAATTTTGTATAAAAGATTTGGGAAGAGCTCGCTTTCCCATTGATTACTCGAACGACTCGGATGGAGTTAATTTGAATGACAGTAGCGACGGGACTGCAAATAAATTCTCTGTCTCATCGACACGGCTTATCAAGTGCATTCACGTTGCGTGCTGTGAATATTCAAATAAAAGCGTGGACAATTGATTCACGGCTCAGTTGGTTTTATGTATTTCGGACAAACAGATGATTGCAACATCCAAGTAAAAACTTTGTACAGAAAAAATGTTATATACTGATCGAAAATTTCTGACGATTGCGATGACGTTTGCTCATCAGATGAAGGTTGTTTCATGATTTCTCTCTGATCATCTTAGAAATAAAGAGTCTGGAATAAGAAAATAATACTCCCGGAGAAGTGGTGCGTGGATATGAGACACAGGCGCAGTTGTCAATTTAGGTTCTAGTCAATCAATTGTTGTATTCAATTCTAGTTGAATCAAAATTATTAATTTGTCTTCTCTAAAGCCAGACTAAAGTTGAAGACAAGTTCAACTTCAATTTCAAGTATATTTCCCGAAACACAGACACAAATCAAACGACTACGATGCGCAAAACAATCGAGATTTGAGGAACTCGGTCGCGACAGTCGAAAATACCGAGGGTGTACGATCGATTCGACGCGGCTGTTTTGCAATTTCGTACTTACTTTTATCTCGCGCGGAAAACTTCTCATTCCCGAGGGACGAACGGGGGGAGCAGCGTGCACGCGCAGGCACAGCTCGAGATACGGCCAATGGAAAATTCTCAGCGGCGCGTGATTGGCTCGGTGCTCTATATTCGCGGAAGAAAGCAGCGAGCTCGCGCGGTTGCAGATACGCTTATGTGCCCCCGTCTCTCCCCATAACGAGACGAGCGTCGAATGAAGAGATTGCTGCAGCCCCCGCCAGCGGGGTGAAATGGATTTTGAAGCTATCGCCATTCGCCCCGCATCGCGTATCTATATGTGCCGGCCGACTTAGCGGCAAAATCCCCGGGCGAGTGCGTGGACGGATTTCCTTTATTTCCCGCGCGCCGTGTGCCAGCCAATTATCGGCTAGACACGTCGGCAACTTTCGACTCGGGGGGGATTTTGCTTAACCTTTCGCGAGATATATACCGCGCCGACTCGTTTCCACACGCCTTTGCTTGCCTCCCTCTCTTGTTGCAGACCGTGCGTATCTTTTTTTTCGCCCCCCCCCCCCCCCCCTCCCCCTCAAACTTTACTGTATAGCTTTTCACACGCGGGGATGAATCTGTGCCTTGGTCACGTATCGACAACGGCGACTCGTCTCGCAAACAACAGATCAACAAGTACGTATTTAGATTCTCGAATCACTAATTTTGACTCGGTTTGAAAGAGTGCGATACATGTGTGTATTGCAAGTCGAGTTCCACGGAATATGAGTTTGCGTACAATTTAAAGCTAGAAAACGCCCGTACAATTACACATTTCACGATACCATCCTCTATCCAACTATCGATTTCTTGTTTGTGTTACAGCTCATTTTTTCGTGATTATTGCAGTACCTATTTACTGTATCGTTACTCGGTCTGACTACGAACTTTCATTAGACAAATTAATTTCTTGAGAACTGTATATGTTTCTGCGTAATTTTGTATGGTAAAACGGCGCGATTCCATTCTCTTTTCATCGAATCGGTATTATTTATCTTGATGTATACCCATTTTTTTCGCTCTCGCTATGAACCATTTGAATTCATCTGTATAAATCAGGCCTTTATGATAAAGCAATATATTGTATCGAATAAATGATTCATGTAGCAATGAAGTGCGCGCTTTTTCGTTTTATAATTCACGTACACTGTCAAAAACAAAATTCATCACTCGGAATTCATACGCGCTCCGCGCATTCTATAGAAAACTTGTAGACATATATGTTCACAAGTTTTCAAAATTATATTTCAATTGTTGTTCTCGCGTGTTCCATTACGATTATCTTTTTTGCGGACTCATCAATCCATTTCCATAAATTCATTTTCAAAACCTACATGCATGTTTCATTCAAACAACTGACTAATCTAACTTATTTTTTCTTTAACTATTAGTTCTGCTCAGTGCTCCGTGCCTCTCGAATATTTCAATTTGATGCCACCAGCACATTTTCAACGCTGGATTTCTCTCCTGTTTACCATATGATTCCCCAACGATGCCGCAAATGATTCCGCATTTCACCGGCATATTCTGGCAAAACAGCAATTGCTGAGGCATTTTCCGCTTACATAAAAAAAAAGCCAAAATGATGATCTATCAATAACTTTCCGTCAAAAAGCACTTCAAGTACTAGGTCAAAATTGAGAGTGGTCGTATTACTCGAAAGAACTTTATATTATGAACCAGGTGAAACCGCTCATGTGGGAGTAGTTAGTTTTTACCCAGATTAAAGTATAGTCACGGTGACTCGCAGCACTAAATTCGCTTTGTGAGCTGTGCACGTATAAGCAGCGTGCCCAAAAACAACTTAACGACGAGAACCAAATAATCACCCGCATTAAGGACGGCCGTTTCGAAAGAATTAAGCAGTGCGAGTTGCATCAATTGAAGAGGAGCGATCGATTATACGTGCAGCCTGTTAATCGTCGAGAATTCATTGTGATGGCGTGGCATAAGAAAGTTTGTAGCCTAAGGAAAGGTTATCTTAATGTCACTGTCATCTGAGAGGTAAATCAAGTAATCAATCGGGAAACGTTGGTTGGCACTCAAATATTGCTTCATTGTATGATTGTTTTACAAAGATTAGGTTATCAAAGACCTACTAGTTTAGCTTGACGTCGCGTAACAATGTTTTATACTTCAATTTACAGATCAAACTGAGAGATTATATTTATTAGCAAGTACATTTTTGTTTATAAGGATAAATTTTTATTTGAACTTCATACATTGAAGCGGTTGTGTATCTCTCTGTCTATTCGTGATAAACTGTGGGTAGATTTTGAGAAAGAAAATGGGAATAAACAGATGCTGCATTTGCTGGGGACCAGTCCATTAAAGTAACCTTTGATCATACGCATCCTTGTGAGATACTAAGAAAAAAGATGATATTCATGTGTGTTGTTCGTATCATAAAGAGAAAAACTAAACATTGACTATTTTTAGACCAATACACGATAATGTGATGGAAAAAGTTCAAAGAATTCATTGTTAGTTGTAAAAATAATTGTAGAAGTTGTAGAAACTTTGAATTTTTTCAATGATTATCTTTATAAACTACAGAGGAGAGAGAAAGATAGAGAGAGAAAGAGAGAGATTGATTCATTGAATTTCTTGTTTGTTTGTGTCATGAGGTAGGACCCAGTCTGACTCTGACCAGTTTACATAATAACTACCTCTGGGTGACCAATGGCACAATCAAACTTTGTAAGATCGGTAATAGCTTATAGTCCAACGTTTTGTTTCCCTGGAGATATTCATAAGCTATTATCGTCCTTACAATATATAGTATATCTATATATTCCAAAATGTGTAGATATAGATGTACTGTGCATACCTAAAACCAATAATGGTCCGTGAATATCTTCAGGAAAGCGAAACGTTGGACTGCGCGACTGTAGATATGAGCTATGAGAGTACTCATGGACCATTTCACAAAGTTCATCGTGATTGGACATCCGGGCGTAAAGAGAGAACGAGTTTGAATATAAACCGTAATGAAAAACTCAGAAATAGAGTGTAGAAATATACTGACGTCTGCATATTTGCACGTGGGCGTTTGTAAAGATGATGAGCCACGAGTTAGTTAGATGATATGAATCGGATATAGTTTGCAATTAATCCATAATTTGGAGGCACTGGTCAACTTTCCCTATAATAACACGAGAACAATGCTTCGATGTGTTTAATATGGAAGTTTAGTGGTGGCTGATGAACGCCGACACCATAGTCGCATATCCTCTAAGCGTATGTTAATGCCTTCGACCCTTTGTATCATTCTACAACATATCAACGCACGTAGTCTAACAATGCCCTTGATGAAATAAGCTTCGCCTCGCCCCTGCCTGTCATCGGGATATATCCCAGATTTTGCCATGTCAATCCCAGCAGGAAATAGTTGCTGGATTGTGTGGCTAGAATGGACGATGCATTAACTTTCCAGCAACCCTATACACAATATATTTAATTTTGCAAATTTCATAAAATCATAGTCTGCAATTCATTTCATATTGGTTGCGTCCTGAAAAAATTGAGGAATATACACGTGAAACTTACGCGAATCGATGAATCATTGTAAACAGAATGAATAGTATAATTTCTTCATTCAATCGCCCGAGAATCGATCAATCGTGCTACCCTTTAGACGAGCAACTTTAGACAATAGGTGGATGGATGAGAAAGTAGATATCTCGGCCTAATGCATCGTACAAATATTCTTCAGAATACAATCGATCAGCGGTGAAATCCATTCACACCATAGCCAGACTTTTTACAAAATCCCCGCACTACCCTTGTATCTTACGGGAGGGGGGGAGATGCATAACGAACTCCACATTCATACGCAATCTGCGGAGCGACTAGGGCCAACTCGCAGACAAACTTTCCAATCAGTCGAACAATATGCTCATACAAAAGCTGCCCGTGCACGGGCAAACTTTTCCAACGTGCCGGGACTACTTGACAGCAGCTTGAGGGCAACAATTCGTCTTGCTTGTTGCTTGATCGCGAAGGGGAGCAACGCAGGCCAAATATATTCATAACGGGTGTGTGGGAGCGCGAACTACGTTCATTTGTATCCCCGCGGCGGGCGGCTGCCCGACAGTCGATACGTCGTCGCGGCTTCGGGGGAGCAGCCGAGGGATGCGCTTTCCAAGTGTTTCCAGCCAACGATCGATAATCAACGAGTCGAAATATTGTGCTTCATCGAGTTGTGCGCGTACAACCGGAACTAACGGAGCTTTCCGAAACATGGGAGACGGTTTGTTTGGGATAAACCCATTTCGTCATTTTAACAAAGGGCTAACATTTTCGCGAAATTCAGGGAACGTTGCACTGCCCTTGGTTGAAATTACTTTTCCCGAGATTCGCGAATTCTCGTCGGCAAATTTCTTCTCTCGTTCATCTTCAAGAGAAAAGTTATGAAATTATACGGTAATTCAATTGCCCTCCTGATTTTTGAAACCCTTTGTTTGTTGTCGGAATGAGATCTGTTTTTAATACATTATACCTTAACTGCGAATTAAGCCAGAGCCATACAAAATAATTATATGAGTAATGAGCTGTGCGGGTATGATTTACCTATGTACATATCCATGTTATTTCTAATTACTGGGAGAACGTGCGCGTTGAATTAAAAGTAGAAAAAAATGAATCCTCGTGAATTCTAAGAAAAATCCGATTGTTCACTCTAGTCCTCTCAAAGACACACGACGAACAATGCTAGGGAAATTTTATACGAAAATCGCGTACACCATACATTTGACGATCTTACCTAAAGATAAATTCAGAAAGTGGCTGAAACAAGAAGAAATGAAAACACGAAGCATTTTCTTTGAGAAAGCAGCAAGCCATTAATGTAGCTTATTTAATATCCCTTCGTAAACACAACGAGAATAATGTTCAGTCTTACATGAAATCCATAACGCGATTGAGTTTGAGTCGAATACATTAGAATAGACCCTCGAATCACCATAGTTTTCGTTTGTCCCTAACTCAAACGTATTATGTGGAACAAGTTTTAAACAATCTACCATCTGACAACCAAATTGGTATACGCAGGGAGAAACTACGCTTCACCGTCGTATTATTTATTTTCAGATTACGTACAGCAGCTCGCGCTCTTGGGAACGTTCGGAAAGTAAAGCACAGGATAATTCTGTGGCATTTCAATTCATGACGCGTCGGAGACTATTGAATCTCGGCAATATGATTTCCCCTAACGCAATCTCAAACCATCAAAGTTGCCTTTCCTCTGCCGTCGACTGACCGATATCCGAGCATTTGCATTCTTTATTCTTGGTTATTTGAAGAGTGGTCAAATGATACAAGTAATGGAGTGCCATGGAGATCTTAAACAACATTCGATTACTTGCCTATTTTTCTCACGTAAAAATGCTTTTTTGCCATGATATTGATCCTTCCACATATTTTCCCAATGAACATTTAACACGTATAGAAAAATCTACGTGGTCATAGGAATGTAACAACGCATTCCAATTTATATATTGTATATATGTGTTATTCAATATTTCACTTAGTTTTTGGAAATGTTTATCAATTGCATTGAGAAAATAATCTAAAATACATTTTTCCATCAAGGATTGATAAAGGTGGAGGTACCCAATAGCGTCCACCCTTTGTATCTCGAATATATTCACAGATACAGCAGCACCACGTAAGGGAATATTATTGGTAATGTACAATAATGACGAAAGAAAACATTTTTACTGGTTGCAAATATTCACACCCGTTGTCAAGAGATATTTTATGGATTTTTCCAGTAATCGAAACGGACTCTAATTTTTCCGCGGTAATGTAGTAGGATTTTTTAAACAGATTCACTTTGGGCAACAAACAAATCGAACGATTACTCAATTATTTGTTACAACACCTCCATGATACAATTTCTTTCATCATGACGCGTGCTCTCCGCTATCAAATGTTTCAATAGATTTTCACTTTTTCTTCAAGGGAACTCAACCGTCTCCAATTCACTCTCGATTTTACAAGTTTAACGATCACGAAACGATTTTTTGAACAGGCTATTCCTCAGCGTAGGAAGATCCAAATCCAAAGCAGCTTAGTTTTTTTAATATGGCTTCTATTTTCCGCCATTTGCGTGGGTAAATTCCTTTTCAGCGTAATGTATAGTGACTGCTCGAGCTTAGTTGGGCGTAATTAGAAACCCGAACTTCAATTGTTGCCTGTCACTGTAGATAAACCACCGCAGAATATCATAGGTTTTTATGGAAGCCTATTTGGAAATCGCGACTCGAAAATGTTACTACCCACACATAGTTTTGGAGATCGTCATATATTTTGGTTACTGATGTGAGAGAAAATAAATATTAGTCATTTGGAAACAATTAATAATATATACGTATACGTAACCCATTCTTATTATAAGGTAGGTGTACCCAATATGCGCCACCCTTCGTATTTCATATACGCGCGTCTAGAGCATCAACGCGGTACAGGATCTTGTCGGCAATACTAAATAATGAAGAAAAAAAACATTTTCACCGATCGGGAGCCCTTACACCAACTTGTTAGAGCTCGTTTCCTCCATTTTTTCGCCAATTTTCATTCTCGATCTAATTTTGCTCAGGTAAGTGCAAATTTTTTAATACCCTTAAACTGGGCCAAAAATAATCGAGCGATATATCGTTCGATTCCTTGACATCCCATCTACATCATCCAATTTTTTTTTTCATCTTACGCCCTTTTTGTCAGTCGTTTCAATAGCTCTTTGTTATTTTTATCAAATGTACCCAATATGCGTCACCCCTATTTTCTTGTTCTAGCTGCTATAATCAATTCCCATTGATAGTAAATATCCGCCCAACATGGTTGAAAGAAAATTTAGTTCAAGCTCTGGAGCAGGTGAAGAAAGGTGAGGTATCGCAGAGGATGGCTTCGACTATATATAAGATACCTCTTTGAACATTTCAACGATATGTCAAACAAAACATATCCGAAAAAACGAAAATGAGTCGACCATATGCGTTAACGACAGTACAGAACGAGGAGTTGTGTAGTCGAATTAAACGCTTAGTAGATATTGGCTATCCTATAACGAGAAAAATCTTGAGGTTATGCGTTTATAAGTACTGTCTAGGAAAAAACATCAAACAGAATTTTTCTACCAACATGACAATAACTAGTCTCAAATAGGCTCGGACATTTCTTAAATTGAACTCTTCCATTTCAGTGAGAACATCTCAATTATATTTAAAATTACACTAAAAAGAATATTCATCAAGTTGAGAGATTAATATTGGAATTAGATGTTGCATAAGTTAATTTTGTTGATTCGAAAACAACGTTTTTTCATGAATTTTGACTGAAAACTTGATTTGATTTAGGTTGTTAGAAGTTCATATAATCTATGTACTATGGTTTAATCAAAGACAAATGTCAAATGTATTTTTCAATAAAATCATATCAGAAATATACTTTTTTGTTTGTATTTTATTCATTTCAGACATGCTTCATGCTTCAAATTGGATGAAAAGAAGTATTTTCAGGGTGGCGCCATATTGGGTACACTAAAAATTTTTTTTTAAACCGCGGTATCTTAGCGTAGAACTGTTCAAATTGAAAAAGACTTAGCTCATTTTGTAGGTATTGAGTAGACCTTTCATTTGACACTAATGATGTTAGAAAATATTCATTTGACGCTGTGTAGTGACCTTTCTCGTTTAGGTGGCGCATATTGGGTACAGGTACCTTAATTATTTTATTTCCTTGTTACGATTTCTCCAATGTAGGCTTCACATGTTGATTTCAATAATATTTGTGGCAATGCATTAATCCTTCAGATAGGAATATCATATTCAGAATTCTGTCCCTTGAACTAGAGTTAATCCTTCGATACTTCATCATTAGAAATATCACGATACGGATAATTTAAAGGTTCTTATTCGATTCATGAATTTAAGCAGATAATTTCACATATTTTCACGTGATATAAAAACTGATCTTGAAAAGTTTTATATAAATATTGATATGCGGATGTGGAGGTTGTGAAAAGCTGAAAATCCAAAAATAACCAGCAAAATTTGTTGGATCAAATCATTAATCTCTCAAAGAAACGAGTAAAGTAAGAATATTACGTTAAGCTAGTGCGTATTTTCGGGAAAGTACGAAAATCAAACGGGACTAATAGCTATATATTTAGCTGAGGAGTTTGCGCGTCGGTGGTAGTGCTGAATTGAAATTACGCAACGAGTTTACAAGTTGGTAATTGGAATGACCACTGTGCACGAGCTACTTATTCATACTATTTTTCGTAAGAAGATGCGAAAAGTTGGGTCGCGTTTACTCATGGTTTACGAGCATACAATGGATCAAGCTTCCCACATATTGTTAAGGAAAAACCAATATAAGTAACTCCTACGCTTCGGTAAATCACGAATCTCAAACACCCGTTACACGATAAAGTCTCATATTTTCTCGGTACCAATGGGAAAGGTGGCGCACGGTTGAAAAATACCAAATTTTGAAACCAGTGAAACTGGCGTAATATAAAGATTGTCAATATTCATGGTAGGAACATTTTTCTCCACGCAACTCACGTAAATTTATTTCTTTTGTTCCGCTCTTCAAATAATTAAAATGATCGCCCATACAGATTAAATAGGTCAGGTAGCTAACCCATCATCACTGATGGAACTGGATGAAGATGATCTAGACAGAGGAGTAAACGGGTGTAAGAGGAAGAGCAACCTCTCTTTAGATCATCTGTAATAACCTGTGGCTAGTAACCTCAGAGTCTAAACCGGGAGATAGTAGTAGTTGGTTTATATATAAGGATATAGTAAAATTTCGATCTAAGAGCACACAAGCAAGCACTATTTTCCGAGGGGCTGAAGTATTCTCAGAGGGATCCATCGAGATTTGGAGGTAGTACTGGAGGGAAAAGTCCCTCGCTATTTTCCCTAAAAATGTTTTTGGACCTACAAGGAGAGGACGCTACGTCCAGGTGTGTCATCTCGATGAAACTTTGTGAGATGATCTATGAGTAGTCCAATAGCTCATATTTACAGCTGCGTAGTCCAACGTTTCGTTTTCCTGAAGACGTTCACGAATCAGTATTGGTTTTAGGTATGGATTCCCGAATGTATGGATATACTGTGTAAGGATAATAACGGTAATAGTTTACGAATATCTACAGGGAAACAAAACGTTGCTGCAGATATAAGAGGTGATCATGTTTAATTTCAGAGGAGTCATGACTCAATACCATACGTGTCATGAGTCCGTGCAATATTTCGCCCTCCCTCAATCGTTGGAAACTGCATGCTATGGGACGTCGCGTGGAATGGACAATTGTATTTCCAGAACAAAGGTATTTTTAGTTTTGCGATTATTTCTATATATATGCCTTTGATCACCCGGCCATTGACTCCATTGAAATCCAAAACCTCTCCGAGAAACATCTGGAAGAGTATGAAACGTGGTACAGGTAATTTGGCTGCCGAAGGATCCTTCATCCTACACTGAGAGCAGTTTATAGTTGGGTGAACTATAAATCTACTATAAATATAGTTCTATTTTGGCCCAGCTATGAGATATTGTGAATTCAACTATACAAATTTCACTGATGTATACCATGGAAAAAGTATCCATTATACTATATTTAAAGTAGATTTTACTCTATATATAGTACTTTTATTTATAGTAGATATGATTGAGTGGACACAGTTGACTATAATTGTGGTTCAGGATGAACAATAATCAAATAGTGATTGAGCATTGTTGAAAAAACTATAAAACATGGGGGTTATTTACACAAATAAAGTTAATTTAACGATATTTATAGTAGGTTCTTCTATAATTTCGTTTACTATATCACATAGTAGGTTCCGATAAGGGAATTTTTCTCAGTGTATGTTCCACCGGAAAGTTTTTCATGAAACTCCGGCCAGTTCGTTGATGGCCCGTAAAATTTTGCTCGCGTCGCGGGTCCCGCCCGCGAACTCCATGCCGAGAGACGAAGTGCAAATCGCGCGCGGGTGCGGGGTGCGTAAGAGCGGGCAATCGGCGCGCGCGCGCGCGATCAATCTCTCGAGGGAGGATCCCCACTTGGCCGTGTCGGCTGTCGGGCGCGCGCTCGAGCTCTCCTACGCGCAACACCTGCACGCGCGCGCCGTCGCTGCGCGCTAGAAAAGGGATCGGCCCGAGCGCGAGCTCGCGCCCCATTCACAACCACCTGCTCGGCGCGCAAGCATCGCCGGCGGCCAGTGCTCCTCCGGACGGCTCTACTGCACACTGCACTGCGCTCACGACTCTCACCCAATCAAAGCGGCTCCCACGATTTTCGCAACGTAAATCCATTTATTATGTGTTGTGTGGCTTCTTTCAAATCCTTACACCTCTCGCCTTCATGTATTTTCAATCGACGTAGATGTGTGTTGTTGCGCTCCCGTGGTATATGTCTCCTCTATTTTGTTTGCCGTTCGTTTCACGCGCCAGCGTTACGATTCCAGCTTTTTGTCCTGTGGTATTTCGGTGTTTCGTCCTTTTTGATGTCGGATAAGCTTTTCGACTCTGGTCTCGATTTGTGTTGGAGAAATCTTTGCAAGTTCAATTTACGATGTACAAACTCTGCAATTTATCAAGTCTTTCATTCGAATAATTTTCTAAATATTTTACTGGTTAATGGGTATGAATCGCGCTAGAGGTTCAGTTGACGTTAGATTTTTCTTCAATCTCATCATCCAACAGTCTCACGGATCAAAGTAGTTAGGAAATCTTGTTGTATCAGGTTTAAAATTATGCTTCATACGGAGATAGGGCGCGAGTTTTGAACAGAATTTCGGAATTTATACCATTGATGCATCAAGTTGTTTCAATATAGACAGCCATTGTCTGAAAATTTAATTATTTGTGACGCAACATTTTGGGAAGATCATTCAAAAGTTATTCCGTAAAAATGAACTCGGATGATTTATGGTACTTTTGAATCAATTTTCTTGAGTTAAATTCACTTAGATTATATGATATTTCTCGCTGAAATGCGACCTAGCACATGTCAGATACATATAATAATAACTGGCATCAAAATCGTAATGCTGGTGGAGTTTTAATTAACAAATGAGAAAAAAGTTCCGTATTCGAGTATTACATTAGAATATTCTATTTTGTGGATCATTTTTCTTCAATTTTCAATTTTCCTCATAATTAAACTTTTACTCAACAATACATTCAAATCCATTCATCAGCTTATAACGAACATTTTTTGTGCATTCCATTGGTGAGGAAGGACACATATAAATATAGAAGTTTTGTACATAGTAAACATACGTATAAATATAACGAGCATTCTTCGATTTCCATGTTTGTTGCAAACAAATTCGACTGTATTATCCTGCATCATTTCCAATTTTTCATTGATATTTTCAGTAGATTCAATATTATCCAGTGAATTTTCATCTAAAATTTGAATGTTCGATTGTCGAAAATAATATTCTAATAACTTCGAAAAAGGGGTTTAATATCATTGTAATATTTATGTTTTCAAAGCAAATTTACGCGGAGAAATACAAAACTAGCTAGAAATAGGGGATTAAACATTTTAGGATTTAATTTTTAGGACTTTAAATACAGACATACCGGAAATAATTTCTTAGAATTTATCTTCGAATTGATGAGTGGGCCCTCGATCATACTGTAGATACTTATATATTACAGTTCCTCATCGATCTCAATTATCATCAGCAAAGTAGAATTAACGTCAACTTGACATTTCATGAATTTATACAATGAAATGTTTTGAAAAGCCTTTTTTACTTTAATTTCTGTAAATATGTCAATGGCATTTTCTAAATACATATATTCGTTCATCCTATCCCATTTTTGTATGTAAATTGCTTATAATTATGTACATAGAATGTCATGTCAAATTCTTGCTGGAAAATGTTTTGAAATTTTGGGAAATATACTATTTGTCCCTATATTTTTTAATATACGGATGAATCAATATTCAGTTCAAATACGTCATGAATCGCGGATTATTTTGTTGAATTTGAAATCCTTGTTCGAAACTGCATATAACTTGGTTCTTATTTTTCATGAAAACTTAATTGCTAGAATTATTTTAATGCAAAAATACCATCCGGGTAAGTTAGCTTAGCATGGAACATAAAGTGAACTCACTTTTTATTTTAATGTTGTCCTAATGTCCACGCCAAATCGTTTGAAAACTTATTTTCCACAGACAGATTAAGTTGTTCGGGAAAATGATTCAGTATATTGTTTTGGAACTCTGGTTTAACTGTTCCATATGTTGGAAAGATATTTTACTGAAACTATGTCTTTCTTCAATATTTAATCTAATGACATGTTTGATAAACATTTAATTTCGACAATAATTAGATTGTAGTTCATTTGAGATAAAGAGTATATGCTAGTGAAAAATGGGACTAACTTTTAAGTGTCAAGATAGCACGGGCGATTTTGTCATCTATAAATTTAAAACCAAGTTGGAAATAAATTTGTGTGGATTTTCTGTCAGATTAGGAGAACTGAATAAAGCATCGGAAAGCGCGTTTCGCAAAATACCGCAAAGGAGAATGAAAAGAGCCGCAATGTCCTTGTCATCAACATCTTCAGCAACAATTTTGTTGATCCTGGTGGTCGCCTCACTCAGCGTCGAAATAGCTGCCAAGCGTAAGTTCTACACATAGTCTGATACTCGTATTCACTCGTTCATACGTCGAATTGAAAATCCCAAAACTCATCACTATCTATTGTATTCTAGTTTCTGTAACTGCGTATTATAATTTCATTATTATAGGTTTCATTTGCTTTTCTTTTAAAATTCAAATTGAATAATATTATCTGCCGAATTAATGATTTGCTAAACGAATAAACATGCGTACTGTATGAATTTCGTGCTCAATAGTGGAACGTTCCTACTTAACTTCCGAAACTGTTTTTTTCGAACTTTCAACTTCGGAATATCTACTTAAAGAAACTGTTCTCTCAATATTTTCATAACCCGCCTCCGGATGAGAAGTTTTTGCAGCAGTTGTAATTTTTACGGTGGCCGTATCTACCGTCCAGATGTATACGTGATGTAATGTTATTCATACATCTCCGGCTCGAGATCGAAAAGCGAAAAGAAAGGGTCGCTTTACGTATTACTCTATGGTAACATCGACCGAGAAAAAAAAAGTGAAAATAACGTTGAAAGGGAGAAGAAGAGAGACGTGAGCGGGTTAGTGTGTTTTTACGGTTTTTTTTCGTACCAGGCACGCGATTCGTGTTTATAGCAGCAGAAACGTTTTTGCTTCATCGATGGATACATCCTAATACTATTTTGTCACTTGAGTTGACGATTTAAGTGCTCAGAGTGAGGTCTTTTCGCCTCAATTTTTCGGATATTAACGAGTAAATCGTCATATCGTAATAGCTCATTCATGATTGATGCACTCATTCATGAAAGACTTGATATTCAATTTTCCATTGATATTCTTTCAACAATCAATTGATCGTCTAGAATAACAATTATTTTTTGAAAATTACAAAAATTCAAAATTTACTTGATAAATTAATGGAAAATTCGATCGAATCTTTACACATACTCCTATCTTCATTTAAAGGATGTGATATTTTGGTTAATGAATATAACTAGATCCATGGATTTTCCAATCATGTGCTTGATTGCATCAAACTTGGAACAATACCTTATTACTAAAATGAAGAGCTTTTTTCGGGGTCAATGCATGTTACTTTTAATAATGATGGTGACATGAGACTTCGGTTTTCCCAGCCACTTGACCATTTTAAATTCTATTCTAAATGCAGACGAAGAGGAAATTACTCATCGTCTCTACGTGCCGAACTTTTTCCTTGAAAGGATACTCTGAGTGAAAAATAAAACCCATTGAAAGGAATGCTCTCGTACCTTTTAACTTGTACTTGAGCGTACAGTGAATTCTAAAATCTTCTCAACTTTCCAAGCCCTAAAGCTGAGATTTGAAAACTAATTTCTTCCTGTGTTGCACAAGTTTTGCCAATTCTGTCCTTACTCTTTGATATGACGAAAAAAAAATTAGCGGCGCTGGCACACATGAAAACAGGGTACTCGTAAAAGGGTAGCATTTTTTGCGTCTAATGTTACTGCAGGGCGTAGTTTGTCATGGAAAACTGCAACTTGTTGACTCGAGGGCTGGGCCATAAAGTTTTTAGCTTTGACATTTGGTAAGGCGCTGGGATGGAATATCGTGGTTCATTAGAATAAGTAGGAATAACGAGCTTGCACATTAGCGAGATATCAGGGGGTGACTGCAGCTTGGAAAGTTCAAGATAAATATTGGAAGGTATCAAAAAAGCTGTTTGGTCAATAATCTCATAATCCTTTCGGTCACAGTAGATGATTATTATACCATGATTCGCAATTTGTCCACAGATGTGTAGACACTTGGAAATATTAACAAAAATTGTTCCAGATGATTTCTATCATATATTAGAGCCATTTTTCAAGCGAAAAATTAACATTTACGATTAGGCATTATACTTGAAGTTGTTGAACGGGACAAGGACTAAATTTCCGGTCTTCATCCCAATTTACATTCTAGAGTTACACTCGCTGAGATAAATTACTTGAACTAATTCTCGTTCATGATACTGTATATACGGACTCATATGAGTACTGACAAAGTTCATTAGTTTTCAATGCGAGACTTGTTATTTTTTCATATTGGGTCTGACAATGAGTGTGTATCTTGTTCTCAGAATTACCCAGAAATATATGTTACTACATTATCCCCATCAAATTATACTTAAACTCGTTGACTAACTTGTTGATCACCCATACACCCCAAACAAAGTACTGAGAACCGTAGGCCGGTGAAAGGATCCGAAACTAAACTCTAAACGAATACTGTATCATTTCAATTTTCAGTGATTTTGGATCATTTAAAAAAAAACCATGCAGATCCGTGTCTTTGAAAAAATCCGCTAAAGTGTTGATTACACGGGTCAAATATTTGTTTTCGTAAGCACTCCATTGATACGTGATGAATATTCACTAAAAAGTTTCGAAGTTACATGCCCATTTGAAAATGCGACCACTCCCGTTAACATGAAAGTACAGGTCTGTATTATAATCAAAGATTTAACAAGTGTGATGGTTGACAGACATACGGTCTACTCGTGTTTACTTATACCACTTAGAGAAATTTCCTTCAGAATGACGAATAGCTGAAAATGGATTGAATGCACTTCAATAACCAAAGCTACAAATGTTTCAAGACCGTAAAAAAAAGTTTACAGATTCATTGTTTGAGAGTTGCTTAGTTTTCTTTCGACAGCTGTAACTTCTAGTCGATACTCCAAACCAACTCTAACAAGTGGTCATCTTATTTTAGTAAATTGTTCTTGGTTTATGGGTTACAGTCGAAGTTTCATGCCATTCACTGTAAAATAAATTATCTACCCACCTAGATGTTCTACACGTAGTCATCAGAGAAAATTTCCAAGACTTCCTCTTGTCGTTTTAGAGTTCAAAATTTGAAAATTACAGTTCAATAACCCATTTTCTGTTTTCTAAAATTATTGTCCATTCTACATGAGTGAACTTTCCAGTTCCGCTACGGGAGCGCGTACAGGTGTTTTTCGGCACGAGGACAGGTTAGGGCCCGAGCAAAGCAATGGTTATAAGTCCTTGTGTCGGAAAAAACGGACCTGGAACTGTCGATTTACACCCTAGGAGCAACAAATCATTTTTGTCATAGCAGGCGTAAAGCACATTTGCCTTACTATCATAGCAACTGACCTCGAGCGCAAAATTCTTTACTCGAGCCCCAACGAGCATTCACGAGGAGTTATAGGTAACTTCCGAAAAAATTTCTTAAGAACGGTTGCTAGAAAAATAAATAAATGATGTTGCTAAAAATCGAACTCCCTCCACATCTTGCTACAACTAACTTGCGTGCAAAATTTCAGAAAGATCGGACCATTCCTTCGAGAGATATTGCATCCCAAAGAGTGGCCACATCTTACGTGCCCACACATACATATATATATATATATATGTGTACAAACACTTTTGGGATCCGACGCACCCGTCTCGTAGATCACGAAAATAAAGGTCCGGAAGTCCGATTCGGGCGGTCGATTTTTACCCGATTACAATGATAAAACAAAACAAGACCAAAGGCATACTATGCTTAGTATGAAAAAAAATTATGTTCGCACCACGGGTATAGGGTGCTACAACACACAATCACCCCCGTGTGTGATTGTGTGACCCGTGGGCCTAAAGTTCCACCTCATGCTCTTGGTTCGAAAATAGCTATAAACTCGATAGCCTCGCGATATAGTGCTGATTTCATTGTTAACATTGTATAGGGGTGAAAATTGAACTTTCGATTTCCACTACCGGGCACTTGCATTTCCGTAATCTACGATTCCAATAATGTCAAATCTCATAAATGCCTGTATGTGTGAGCGTATAAGCAGTTTTTGAAACGTGATACATTTTGAAGGTTCCTTCAAAATCTTGCACCCAAGTCAGTGAGAGCTAAGTGTCAATCAAGTTAAATTTTTAATAGCAAACGTTGTTTATTTACCTGATAACCATTGCTAAGTTGAGGAAAAATCAATGTAAGATCCATTTTCAGAACTTCCAACTGCTGTTTACATTCCCAGTGACCTATGATAATTTTCTTAGCGACCGTTGAAAAGAGGAAAAGGAATTTAAAGCAATCCTGAGAATTCTTGATTCACAAGCTCTCTTTGATAAGGCATACTGCTAATTCCCTTAGCAATTTTTTTAATTTATTTTCTTTTATGAATATAGAATGAAACATGGAATGAAAATTCGTTTTCATATGAAACGAAGAACATTCGAGATTGAAGGATCATATTGAATTTTACGACAAAACTCATGATCTAACTTTGTGACACACTGCACGCAGTGTGTAAATATGGTTAGAAACTACCCTTTTGTTCGTACATTTGCGCACAAACTGCGAGAATATAATGCTTTGCACACCCGTGTACATGGGGTGCTTCGCCCACGTTACGCAGGCATGAGCAGCCGAACTAGCATCGGAAACTCGTTACAATTCGTATTCTTGGCTCGTATTATTGCCATTACTCAAATGAACTCCCACATTCTTTGTGAATAACATCTATCGCATGGACTTAAATCAGAAAGTTCTATTTCAATCTGTTCGTAACAAAAATTTCTTCTTGAATGTTTCTGACGTCGCTGAATTCAAATCCGAAAGCAAAGATGGCAGATTTTAATCGGGTGACCATATTCATTTGGCCTAGGTCGATCGTTCACGTGTATTTGGGGTTTTATTTTTCTCTGATTCAGATTGTACTGAAATATTTACGATTTCCATATTTGAGTTCAAATTACGAATAAAGTTTATCCTTAATGGATTTTTAAGGAATTTGAACTTTCTGCAGGGCTGTTGCTTGCGCGTATGGATAGAAATGAGATATGCGAGGTATCATTTTAATTATTTGTTTCCCAAGTCCAGGACACTTACCCATTGGTTATAGGATTGACAGAATTTTCATTCGAATTATTATTCGAATCGTGGTGCGATATATTAATTTAAAATGTGGGGAGGTAACTCCAATTTGATAAATGGGCTTTATCATAGGGTAGCTTGACTTAACGGAAATCATGCAGCTTTTGTCTGTGAGTACGTCAACTTGAAATTATCATTTCGGAAGTAACTGATCTAGGGTTCATAAACAGAGGAATCTAGAGTCTAGCAAAGAAAATAATGCAAATATAACTTTAAGTCTGCATGCATACGTGACAAAATAAACTATATGCATTGTTGGTTAAAAAAGTGATAGGCGCAATTTGTACGCATTGGTGATTATTGCAATTGTGATATGGTTGTACTGTCATACCACATTACATCATTATCGTAAAAGGTTTTTCATGCAACACTTGAGATTTCTAGCATGTCAGTAAATGACCAACAAGAGAATTACAAAATTTAAATAAAAATTTAATAATAATAATAATAATAATAATAATAATAATAGTAATAAGTCCGTGGGTTGTATGTATCCTTCATCTCTTTTTCTGCTGATATGAATTTATCCGTGTTATATTTACGATGCGGGGGAGAGAAACCTTATACACGAACCTTTTGAGAGATAAGAGGAATGAAATATTGAATTCAATACAAGTGAATTTTCGACAAGGGGGAAACTTTTTATGCTTGACAAAATATATCGAATTACACTTTCTTTAACAAGTTCATGTCTTGTCCGGAAAGTGAAAAAAAAACAATTGAATCGTACAGAACTGACATTATTCTTATAGCAATCGTAACATATTGTGATTCTTTTTTATAATATTTTGAAAATAAAGGTTTCATGAATATTCGTGCGATGACTTGATTTTTGCAGTTTTATAATCTGTTCTAATCAACTACTGTTTCCATGTCTCTGTAGCGAGATTGATTTGAATGGAATACAATCCTTTGCTGAACAATTTTTGTCCAGAAATGTTTTTCGCGAATACAAGCTGTTCAAATTAAATATGTCTACCACATTCCGATACCACTTGCGAAGGCACGTTAGGAAGAGTTTAACTTTGAAAAGTGCCTTGTAAAAACTATTGATATAAGATGAGTGTAGCCAATGTGCTACTAAAGGTAATGTGACGATCCTCTATTGTATTGCGTATTTCAATATTTTCTGGGAACCGTGATGCTTTGGTTGTTTTTCGATGGCTTCCTCGCTCATTTAACACTTAAGCCCACTGTTTTATAACTGTTTGAAGTTTGACTCCCTGCTTTTCTCGATTTTTGCTTTCTCAAAGAGAAAGCTTTGTATTTTATTTCACTCTGCTAACTAGATTACGATGAATAAATTGAATGATATAAACAAAATGAAAAGCAAAATATATGAATTTATGAACGTGGTCCATGCTGGGGCATGTTAAGAGCGTTAAGTTATAAGAAAGGTACATTGAGTACACAAACTTTATAATGCCCGATTCGGTGAACTTTGTTTAATTGAAATTTTCAATGGTTTAAAATGAGTGAATTGTGGTTATAGCGATGGTTTCTGATAGGTTTTGAACTACTTTTTAACATGCTTTTCGCAATATTGTGAAATTCAAATTATGTCATTGCCTTTGCGAAGAGCTCTTAGTGGGTAGTATATAACATTGGCTACAGTTGCCTTTTATAAATCTATTCCATAAATAATGTAATCGTACATACTTTGTCCAGCTTTTGGAAACATTCCGTTTTCTTCAGTTCTATTCACCCGGGGTGCATCCCAAGTGCTCACGAGCTTTGGACTATATTATATTAAAAGGGTTCTTTTTCATTACTTTATGCTCGATATTTTTATTCATATAGAAATTAGTGAATCTAATTTTTTTCAAATAAATATTGATTAGTCGGGCTTAGTGAACCATTCCTTTTTATTGAAAAATTGAGATCGCGATACAAAAAATTCACGCTTCCCGGGATAGTTTTTTCTCTCGCAATCGCACTCTTTCAATAATAAGAAATGGCTCACTAGCCCGATGAATCATTATTTATCATGAAAACTCGTACATGTAAAAATAATTAATTCTAATTTTTTTTTTAATCTCCAAATTCTTCAACCGTAATTTCAAAATACCCAGAGAGCATTCATGAGCAAAGATTTTGTGTACGCTAAATGATTGAGTTTTCTGTGAACAAAATAGTATAATAGAGATTATCAGATATATGTCGATTTTTAATCATAGATATCCCCATAAAGTTTGGTGGAACATTCCTTTTGAATAATTTAATCTTATAGGTGTACTACTCACTCATTATAATATGATGCTTGTCCTAGAAACGATTAATGCTCACCTAGTTATTGAGTTACAGTTCTGATTATATATTCAATCTATATTGAATTAAAGAAACTTTTATGTGATTGATTATAGACACTTACTCAATCGCGTTACAGAATCTATTATTGATGAATTATGGTCACGCATATGGGTCTATTGTGTTATTAAGTTTTTAATTACATCTGATGGATATCATGATCACCTGGTTACGTTGTATAATCAATTATCAATACTGCTATTCAAACATTTTAAACGTTGATAAGGCGTTTAGGAAAAACTTTTTGCTTTTAGTCCTAAGAATTTTTTTGTACCAATTAATATTTTCAATAAACTCAGGCTGAGTGTGTGAAATTTGATTCGGGTTAAAATTCGAAACTGTTTGTCATTGATTCCTTTTCATTGAACGCTGAAGTAATTTTGCAACATCAAATCATAATCTTATTCATGCAAACAAATCTGGGGAATTATCGGATAGTTTTACGAAAACATCGCTAAAAAATTCTCGCTCGCTACTAAATTCAATGAAAACAATTTTAATTTTGTTTATATCGGCAGATTGAATAAAAAATCTGTTTGTGATTCAAAAAACTAAAATGAAAAGCACCAACAGGAAAAACAATTCAGCTATTTCGCGTGAAATTTTGTTCCAATTAAGCAAATTGGTAACCATTTTCCGGATTTCTAATGACATCCGTTCTGGTATATTGACTGAATCACACCGATGCTGATTGCTGAATCGTGGACAGAACCAAATTGTTTATGTTTTCCTGGATTCCTGATCGATAACACCAATTAACCTGAGAAAATCATAGCTTCTCTGACTTTGACCCAAAACTTGTATGCAAAATGTTATATTTGGTATTAATTTTTGAAAAACCGGTTTACAACAATTAACATCAAAAATAGGCCGTTAAGAAAAATGTTTCATCTGCAAATTCTTGAAGTATAATGGAAGAAGTACACTATAATGCATTTGCGTTTTTTTCCTTTTCATTTAGAAGTGAGTTAATCACAAAATTATGATTGGCCCGACAGCTTTGCACGCAACTGTGTATATGGAATTTCCGTATAGATCTATTTTCTAATCCTATGATTTGATTAGATATTAATAATCTTTCATAAACTAAATGAAAATTCCATTCAGTAGTGTAGAGCTGTTTTCTGATCTCCTTAACTCCATGAAGTACATCAATTGTGAATATTGAACTTTACCGCCGGTTGTCGTCTTACAAACCTTCTCTCAACATTTATGAACTTCGAAGGTTCTCGACGTTGGTAATTAATTATCCCGATTGAGAATGATTAAAAGCAAAAGTGGAGGTCACCGCGATTATTTCTGTGGGTTTCGCTCGGTACCTCTTTTATTATTTTAAGGCTTTTCATATTATAATAATTCTACATTATTACCATCTACATTTTAAAATCGATAACTAGTTCTAGCTCTTTTGTTTGGAGAAACGTAAATCACCGATTCAATATATTCATATCGATTATAAATTTGAATTGTGTATGTAAGATATTATATTTCTACTTAAGGAACTATTAGCAAGAGTTGATTGGGTGATAGTATTTGCTTCTAGTTTGTTAATTTCAAAGATACTTTCTAACTCCAATGTTAGATATATACCCTCTGAAGATTTTTATTTTGAGATTATCCTAGAAGCTTATTTAATACAAAGGTCTCATAAAATATTTTCCTGAATCTAGAACATTCTCTATTTCACAATATCACTTGAATGTAAATGATAAAACAAAGAACTAAAATCAACGAATCGATGCAGGAAAAATAAGCCATCAGATTACAAGTGAGAAAGACGATGGATAGACATCCAGTCGCCACGCTAAATCCCACGTTTCTTGCAGTTACAGCAAAGCTTAGTTCCCCACCTAGCCGAGAAAACTTGTCAGTGTCTATTTCTGGAAAGTGGAAAAGGAATCATAGAGAAACAAATGAACGACGCATCGAGTATGATCCCTTGCACGATTCTCTTTTAAGATCTAGTGACACGTACAATTAGTCTCATTATATGAGTGGGACAGCTCTAGCGCCTCGTATTTAATAGACTCAAGTAGGAAGCTATTTTGAATAGATCAACTTACAATTGAGGAATTTTCACCCCTGTTCAAAAGAGCGTACTCAAATGTCTATAGTTCAGTAGCGAGCAAAGGTGATTTCCGGTTTCTGATTAAATTACATGGGATCAACTGAGGTATTATTTATATTTCATGTGAAACTCGTAATATTCACACTATATAATCAGCAATCATTGTACAATCATAACTTGAGATTTGAAAATTCGTAATCGGTTTAAGTTACATATTATAGCTATTCAATTAGAAGGGATAGTAATTCACCCTTTTCTATTTAATGTAATGTATGTAATATGTATTTAAAATTTCTCGAATCCTCTCAATACTTATTTTTTTTAACGAAGTGTTTACTTTGTCATCTACTTGAACTGTCTCGATCAATAATCGGTATGATTACCGCTTCATCAACGTAGAGCAATATACAAGATCAAATATTCATATATAGCAGACGCATAAGAGTTCCGATAATAAGTATTTGCGCTACTTACTTATGTCCGAATCAATAGAAAGTAATTATTAGAAAAAATGACGTCAATGGAAACGTATAACATCCCAACTGGTCTTCACAGATTATAGTTCATCTAAAATTTCTCCAGAATTAGAATAGTCGCGCATCATTCCATTAGATTGCAAAGTATTTCAAGTGCTTTTATTCCGTTAATTCCATATAGAATATTGAGATATAGAAACACTCTTTGATACTGAATATTTTTGGCTTTCATGAAATACAATTTGATGCAGATATTTTCGTGAAATAGACAGAAACTAATGGAGAAAAATGAGACCTCGATAAAGTCGATTCTTTTGTGTAGCAATTACGCCTTTTTTTTACAATAGTTCATTATATCGACCCTCCCTATTCATAAGGACGTATCTCGGGAGTCAGAATAATAAGGACGTATCTCGCGGGACGCCGGAGCGTCGGAAAATAAGGACGTATCTGGCGCGAGCGCAAAGTAAGGACGTATCTCGGAGGGACGCGCAAAATAATATCGTAGCTGGGAGAATTGCGAAGTAAGAAAGTATCTTAGCGGTTTAAAATTAACTAATGCATTAAAATTAAGTTATGCAGTTCACACATGAAGATAAATTCCTATTATCGATATAAATAAGCTATTCTAAGACCAAAGGTTCGCGGAAACATGAGCTTTCGGAGAATCTTTCCCGATTAATAAGTATTTGTAGGACTGTATTTTAGATTTTACCTTGTTTCTCCATTATAGATTAAAACAATGTACGCATGCAATAACAATATTTTATCTTGAGAGAACGTTTTTTTTCCAAGTGCATGTTGGAAATATCGAACAACAAACGGTTCTGATGAATGAGCCGCCGCGCGTCGGATAGCTTTATTCGTGGATAAGACTTCTGGACTCTCGCCCAGAGCGTCGGGCCAGTTTTATATGGAAACCAAAAATAAGAACACGCTCTGCCGTGAGCATCATAATATGATTTTAACTAGTCGGTTTCTTGAATGTAAACTACAAGCCAATAACGAGAGACGAAAAACTGCGTCTTGTTACTATTTGCTAAGCGCTCGCGACTCGCGACTGCAGTCAGAGCAGCTTGGTCATGTATAGTCTTAGCGCAGTCCAGCGCAGTCGAGCAGAGAGCCACCGCGTTTCCACGTATATAAATGCCAGGTAGGCTCTTGAGCATCGTCTCTGCAGTGCTTTTGACTCATGAATAAAAAAATACAGATGCTTCATATTTTGACTCGCGCCCATGATCGCTTTCATGTTTGCCGAGTTTTAATTCTATGCTTGAGATTTATTTGCGGTTATGATCGGTTATAATTTCCAATCAAAGTGAGATTCAATATTGAGCCGCAATTCTCCGCGAGCTGCGACATTATTTCGCGCTCGTCCGAGATACGTTCTTTCTTTGCGCTCACGCCAGATACGTCCTTACTTTGCGCTTTTCCGAGATACATCTTTACTTTGCGCTCGCACGAGATACGTCCTTATTTCGGGACTCTCCGAGATACGTCCTTATGAATAGGGAGGGTCGATATACCGCTGCAACGTTGATCAAGGCGTTAATATATTCGTTGCTGATGAGTATATTGAATGCATATCGAGTACATTGATTATAATTCATAGAGAGAGCTCGCTTATTTTTTGAATTTTCCTACTTACCAGGAAACCACTTGGCATTTGGATCTCAGATCTTGCTAGAACTTCTGAAGGTGGTTCATGGTTACCCAAAAAGATGATATCTGCAGTCATTCATCCTGATGTATAAATTCCTCGGAAATATTGTTATCTTTCCGAATGAATAACGTATGTCATTTTAAGTATCCATAAAATCTACATCAATTGATTGATGTATTAGATAAATTATAAAGTTACAACAAATGACTGCATATTACCACCTATTCGGATACCATAAAGCCACCACAAAAGGCTGCCCAAACATTGCAATTGGATACCCAAACGTCAGGTGATCTGCTGGTTCGGGTATAAATCGAATAACCCAAATTACATCAAACTCGAACTGTATAGGAAATTGCGTATCCTGGCCACGGTAGATTCAGAGTACATTTAGAATCAAATTGAGTAAAATTTAGCTATATACAGTAAAATTCTAAGTTATTTTTGTTTACGTACCGGTTCCTGAAACTACCACCAGGTTACTTACTGCTCAAAAACTGAAGCTTCGAACAATGCTAGGGATTTAGTATAGCTACTCAAAGTTACATAGAATACATGTAACTTCGAGTGTACCCTTTTAACACGTCATGCATTAGATTTGAGGTTTAGAAGAGTTTTATACAATATGAGAGTGGGTCCCTTTGTATGACATATTTTAATTTCTCATAAATTTCTGACTGAGCGACTGAGTGCAGGCTCGGAAAATCCTGTCAGCGGGCGATTCAATATTAATGAGGGATGAAACATCAACACATGAAATATTACATACAATACTGTAGACTTAATTAACACGAATGAAAAAAAATTCTGGGAAAAGCCCAGATGATCAATGTAATGGTATCATATTTCAATTGACAAGATTCGATTCGATGACTATTGTAAAACACGTTATGCTTGATGACAACGGAGTTAAAGCTCGTACAGACGGGAGTGTCTCACTCAGTGGACCAACAGTGAATTGTTGAGTGCTTATCCAGTTTTAACAAAGGGCTCTTGAGCCTTGCGCACGACCGAAACATATATACGGGAAATTTAACGTTGAGAAACTAAATATGAATAAATTGATAAAACGTAAAGTTCATTGGGCTCGAAGGTCATACATGACATCCCAAGCAAATATCTGTTGTGGTGGATGAAGGCGTGAGAGGGGTTGCTTATACGTGTGTGGTGAGCGATAATTCAATTATGATATATGATGGTCATTCCAATAATGGTTCATACTAAACCTCGTTCATCTTCAACATGGATAAATTTTTTTTCGTTAAAATTTCCAAAATTGGGGTTATCAGATTCATTCTGTGTTTATAATAATTATAAAATCATTGATACAGATAAATCTTGAAAATGATTAAATTTCCTGACGATGTACTTCCAACGTACTTTGAATCACCCAATCTTACCCATTCGATCAATTCTTAGTAACTGAAAAGTGATCATTTTATTTTAGAAGACTTAAAAAATTATTTTATAAGTATTGAGATTATGTTTCATGAAATATGTGAGAATTCCAGGCCGGCTTTACTTGACGATTGTTCGTTGTCAGAGTTTTAATCTTATTCAGTGTGAGAGAGATAATCACACAAAAGCAGAGCCATCTAGTGTACTTTGCGCACGCTTTTGGAAGTAGAGTGGCTTTGGTATTATTATAATTTTTTTTGATTAAAAAAACTTCGTAAATGATCTACAACACAAAGATATTTGGCAGACAAAGATGTTCGATGAGGAACAGCCTGGTATACGATTTCCGCACACAATTTCCATTGAGTCCTGACAGGGAAATTTTATTTTCAGTGTATGAAAGATAAAAATTATAATTAGTTTAAAACATGAGTAATACATAATCCCTAATAGAAGGGAACCTTGATCTTGAGGACTTTATACTTCTCTTCTGCGAAATTCCGACAAAATTCGATGTCCGACTTTATGCTAGAGGTACAGTTTCATGTTAGGAAATCTGTTAAAATCGAGGCCAGGCATTTATACATATCGGAAATAATTAAGATTTGTTGGGCTTCCTTGAACCTATTATTGTATAATCAATAAATCTACGTTTTGTATCTGAGAGAAGTGTTTTATCCATTCGAATATTCAACTCACTCCAAAGCTGGAGGTGCAAGTCCAAGAAGCCAGATGACAAGGACTCTCGCTCGCATTCGGCTTTGCTGATGAACTCGAGCTTTACGGATTCACTACTGCATTCTAACTCGTGCCTAATAATTTTTTTCCTAAATAACGTTGCTATTTTACGTGAACTGTAGCTAAACCAATTTCAGCTGAATTGAATGATTTTTTTTTCATAACCTATTATGATGGCCAGCAGTGACAGCAAGGGGATCGAAGTTGCGAGGTGCGAGGGGTCTGATGCTGATCTCTCTGCTCGATGACGCTAACGTGTAGTGCGTACGTTTGCAGCACTCCAATAGCTCCACCTTGGAATCATATATCATTGAGCCACATAGCCGGAGCGTGGTGTGGTGAGTCCGGACCGGCTCGAGCTCGTCGTCGTGTTGAAGTGCGGTTGATCAAGTGTATGAATTTCAAATGTGCATTTTGTTGAAGAAAATACGTATGCGCATAGTATTAAAAGTAGTATAGCTATGACCAAACAGATGTTAATTCTTAAAAAAATGGCTAATATAACTTATTGGCTTTATATTTAAGTATGGAAATTTAGGATTTTGGTTTGAAAGTCTTGGTCTTGATATTTACCAGCCTTTCGGATGAAAATGTACAAATCTGCCAATAAAAGCTTCTAGTCTAAATACTGTAAATTACATTAGACTGACAAAAAGAGTTCTTGGTTGCACAACATTGTTTCTTGAATAAATTTCGTCGGCGCTTATGTTTTTGAGCTGAAACCATGCGGGATCGTTTCATTTCCCCTAAACATACGGGTGCATGAGCGGAAAGACGTTCCAAATTTTCAAGCTCCATAGTAACAATTAACGATTCCGTGTAATTTCAAAATATGAAAATCTGTTATGTGCACTTGACATTCAATATACGAGTATACCGGTCAATACGATGTACTGATTTCATTTTAAGACACAAGGCTCTTCAAAATACTCCGAAATACTAGCCCTTTTTAAAAAACGAAAAATTTACTTGCCAACAAGATAGAATTTACAGGAATATGTGAATGGGCTAATTTAGTTCGATTTTAGAGCATATTTGATTCCTGAACTGATTTTCTTTAAGCCTAAGATAGAATTCGACACGATCATTATTGAGTACGACTTCAGAAAATGAATATCAAAACAAGCGCTTATGATTCGATTACACCTTGCTTCATCCACATGCACGTGGAGAAAACCCCTATTGTTGAGGTGGTCCGACTGTATTGAGATCCTTGGAGAATAGGACAGAGAGTAAAAAGGGATTATGAGGTGTACGATTAAGTTCTTCTTATTTGATGCAGCAATGGAAAAGAAAGTACAATATCAACTAAAATAGTTGAATTTCAGTAAGGTACAGGGATGAACGAAGCTACGTTATCAAATTACAGATTTTATGGCTCTATTAACACTTGATGAAACAATAAAAATAAAAAAATTCACTTGGAAGCAGGTCCTCTAAAGCCTTGGAAGAAAATTCTTCTTGAAGACGAGGAAAATGAGTAGGAAGAACAATTTAACATGAAATCTATAATAAGTTTTATTACAAGGTACGGGGAGAGAACGTCTGACCGGTTCGACTCATTTTCACTCTCTTGCTCTGTTGTTACATTCCCAGTCTTACAAGATAGATATATAAGGAGGGCGTGCGTCATGATGAGAGTCGAGTGCCCGTTGATGCATTTCTAATAATTCTAATTCGGGTTTCTCGCAAGACATAACTGTTGCACAATTCTCAACGCTTCTACGTAGTTACGCTCTTTGTAACGCTCTATATTCCAACCTCTACGACTGTCAAAGGAAACTGCATCGGGTGCCTGAAATAAGCGAATCAGCTCGTTAAACCTTATTCGGTCTAAATATAAAGAGCGCAAAGCTCCTGACTGATTCTGATTGCGTTTGGCGAACGTTAAATTGTTTTAAGGAATGTCGAGCAAAGAGTTGCCGATCGAAGTTCGATTATTACCCATCATTACACTCGCTACCTCGTAAACTCCTCCGCGTTTCGTAACGACGAGGAAAATCAGCCACGGGAAGCTATACTGCGCAAAGGAATTCGCTGGAAATACAGCTGGGCGTTTCCGAGCAAACAGCCGAGCTATACGAGTGTGCGCCCTGAGATAATCCACACAATGGAGCGGTTTGATATTTTGAGTGGGATTGTACGACCAATTTTGCCCGTCTTCGAGTGAGACGTGCATTACCTGATACTATCCAACAATACGAACGGGCAACGGTACTACTCACGTGAAAAAGAGAATACACAATTCATTTATGGAATGTGTATTTTGACCAATATTATGTGCTTATGTCAACGTTATATAGAAATGAACATATATTTTTAATCTAAAATCATTACATGGATCATAATTGTTGAATCCTTACAGTGAAAAATCACTGAAAAGGTGGATGAATTATTCACTGGAATTGCAGTGAATTTTTACTTCAGTTCCATGAGTTTTGATGGCAAACATTTTACATAAAGTTCACAACAGCCAAAGTGAAAAATCACTTTCCATACCCTACGAGGTGAATGTTTATTTTACATCCTTACGACTCTTGTGGAATCATTGGTCACGGTTTCCTTTAATTTTTCTCATTACTCTCTTGTCAAGTTTTTGAGTGATTCCATATAGTGGCGCAGCCCGTTGACGTATTGGGTCACGGGGAAAACTACAGAATCAAGCGAGAAACGAATGAGCTTGTACTGGGAACCATCACGATGTTCGTTCATCGGCATTTTCTCCCAACCTGCCAACTGAGCGCGCAACGATCGTGAGCGGGATATTCAGCAGAGAGACGTTTCGGGCCAACCGTATTCGCGCAATCTCCAGACGATTGGGGCGCGTTCGCAGAACGACCCAGCCATTCCAAAGTTAGTGAGCCGTAGCGTAAGTTTGTAGCGAAGGCAAGAATGAGGGACGCCGGGCGAGAATCGGGCGTCGATCACGCGGTCGCGACGCCGCGCCGACACGAGCCGCGTGTGCCATATATTGATTGGCCAGCCGAGGCATCAGAGCCACATTGCACGCGTCATCCTTCACGCTAGCTGCAGCACGCGTCGAGTCGTGTATACGTGTGTGTGTGTGTGTGTGTGTGTGTGTGTGTGTGTGTGTACGCGTATATAAGGGAGGCTTGTCGCGAACGCGTTGGCGCGAACGTGATGCTTTTTTCGGACGACCCTCTCCCGCACACGCGATAGCATTAGCGCGTAAACGTGACCCGCGAGCGTAACTTGATCGCCCGATTATACAGGGCTTGACGGGCCTTTGATTGTCGGCCGCCCGAGCGCAAGCGCGCGAATCGCGACCGGCTTGATTGGCCCCGTCGTCGCGGCTCTCTCGCAGCAGCTCCACTCGGCTCCTCGCTTGCATAATCCACGGATTTGCCCGCAGTCATTTTACGTCATTTGCTCCTCGTGATTATGCACGCTCGGCACTCACGTACTCGAATCAAAAGCTCGTTTAGCGCACGAGGCTCTCGCGCAAATTTTAATCGCGGCTGCGAGTTTCGCATGGAAACCCATGCAAATCCTTGCTTATTTCATTTGGCCGCGATGCAATGGATACAAATCATTTAATAATTAGAAGCCTTTGTTCAACTACGACTGTCGAATCGTCACAGTCCGACATTTGACATTTGATCCTTTATTACGCGCGGCGCAATTGCACTCTGGATACAATGAAGAGGAGTCAATATTCCCGCCAAGGGCATGCGTGCGAGTGAAACCTACAATACTTCACCCGTTATATAGGGACTGTAGAAGTGGCAGTGAATAAAGCTTAGATCGAAAAAACCATGATGTGTGAATTCTGCAATCAACTTCAACTGTGACATTGTATCGATCACAGATTGGAATAATAAATTGAATCATTATTTCTGATAAGTAATTATGATTCAATACATCCGTAACACATTCGTACCTTAGCCGTTTCTCCTTGATAATCGAAACAGCAAGATGTATCGATGAATTTATCAATTATCATTAAATAATATCGTCTCCATTTGCAACAGTCACTGCGTAGTTCAAACGATCAGCGATTTATTCGATTCAAGTCTTACATTATTTTTAATACTACCCAAGTGACGGGATCGCGACTAGAAAATTCAAAAATACTTCTTTATATGAATTATCCAGTTATAATCGATCCAAAGTCTTATATAAATGTCTGAACAATAGTCTCTACAATAACAATCATTTGTAACCAGCTTATATGGTGGCTTGAACATAATAGCTCACTCCCTAATGATCAATATGGCTTCAGAAAGAGAAAATCATGCTCTGATAGTTTGGTAAATATAGTTTTGAAAATGAAGGAAGCTTTTTATGGAAACAGAGAAGTCTTAGATGGCTGCATCCTTGAATTCGATACTGGAAAATTATTAGAAATGGACTGTTCAAGAAAATCAATTTAATTCGTTGAATTTTTAAATCATGAAAAACAGGTTTTTCCAAACATATACTGGGAAGAAATTATAGACTTATCGTACAAAGACATTTGCTTATATGCACTGCTCAGTCTGCTACTCTATATTTTATATGTAGCATTCATTGTTGGTAACATTCTTGAAAGCGTCAACGTGTCGCAATTTGCAGATGACATAGGCCTTTACAAAATTCTCCTACATAATGCAATCTATATATAGTTTACAAAAACTTGGAAAAATAGACCTAGAACTGACCCTTAATAAAACCATGCTAATCCATTCCAATAACAAGATCATAAAGCCAGCGTACATGAAAATCAGTGTGAATATCTGCGAAATTGAATTGTGTGAATTTGCGCAATTTTGGGGTATTTTATTCAGTTACAAAATAACATACGTATGTACATATACGTGTCCACTCTAAGTGCCAATTAGCTTTATATATCATGAAATATCACCTGGAAGCGCGGGGGGGGATTGGGAATGTGCCCAATCCCAACACATCGATGATTGATTCGATTAGAGCTACATCAGACCAATTACTGAATGTAGCTGTTGCATATATTCCCCTATATGCATAGAGATCTAGTAAAAAGAATAGAAAAACTGCAATTCAAAGTTGTTAGCCCTTTACTATAACAAGTGAGCGAACGTACTACTCTCTGAATCGAAGCTATTGCGAATTCAAGACAGGGCCACCTACTCACTGCTCTCTATCAAGAATATACTCGAATGGAAGCTCCCTTGCGTACGAGATGATGAGTTCATTCTCAAATAGATTTCAAAACAATCGATTTCTATGAAATAGATCACCGGTCGAATGTATTATCAACAGCAACTTGTATGAAACAGAAATAATTACTAATGATAATGCAAATACTCTCAAAACTAAGAACATATCAGAGAAATTACCGATTAATACGACGTTTGGAAAAGAATCAGAGAGAAATCAGAGCTGCAGCTGCAGTGTGCGCATTTTTTTCAGATTCTTTATATGCGATTCTAACCCTTCAATCCTCAAAGATATGGATTGTATCAAGACAAGCCCTTACATACGTAAAATTGAAGAAAAATTCGGTCAATTCGAACGAGAACCAAATGATTCCACAGTTAAATTTTACTCGATACCTGCGCACGCGAGAAGCCGAGAAAATGAGGACGCGAATCAACTAGCCAAGGCTGCCACCATTTCTGATACCGTTGATATACATCAAATTCCTTTCACCGACTTTTTCAAGACGTTCAAAAAAGACATGTAAAAGCACTAATAACCGCATTGTCCAAGTCCAAGTTCAGGGAAGAAATGTCTCTCAATAACACAATGACATGAGAACTCCTTGATCGCTTTTAGCAAAGAAACTTTTTAGAGAGTACATCGTCACTATAATGAATAGAATACGAGCCGGTATTTGCCATAAAACTACACACATTTTCGGACTATCTGTACAATTCCTCTCCTTCATAATGGTGATTTAAAACCTAATTAATTTTTTTGTGAAAAAACTCTTTCATATATGTATGCGCTTTTAACGAGTTTTTTAATAATTTTCATTAGTTTTCACTGGGATCGTACGGTTAACGCCTGAACACATGAGAGTAAGATAATCTCCTATTTTTAAAAATTACAATTCTGCACTAGTTTTACTCTGTGATGCAGAAATGCATGAACCGCAAATGCAATGCGCCCCAAAACAAATGCAATACAGTTGACATTTAATCCGTTTGTTTTACGTCTCTACGAATAACATTCGAATCAAATGTCGTAGAGTCCTCTGTTAATAAACCATATCAGATTTTCTAGGAAATAACTATTTGGAATAAACTCTCTCCACATATAATATTTGATGAGTCGCATAAAAAAACACAACAACAATAATGTATACTTCAGAATGAGAAATCAATTTCTCATCAGTGTCCTATATCAGTCAATATATTTCAATTACTCGAAGCTACAGTGAATATAGGTACACATACATATATTATTCGTACTCTCAATCGTACGCAACATACAATACAGCGCGCGCGCGTGTATGTGTGTTCGTGGGAATTTGCTTAATGGGGTTTTTCAGATTTTTCATAGTTTTAAATAGTTTTATAATTATTGTTAGGAGTAGATTCTAAAGATTAATTCTTTCCTTATTGAATAACTTCCAATCATTCCATTCAATTCATTAGTGCAATTTTCATTAGCTTTCGTTTTTGTATGTACATAACAACATCACAAAATTCGAATTTTGGTTTGAGAAGAAAAATCAATTTGACGCTATAGCCAGAAGATTTATTTTCCTGCCAAACGGTCTCGCCTAGGATCAAGAAAAAAGTCGTTATTCAAGAGAAAATCTTCTTGCTATAAGGTCGAACTGATTTTTCTTCTTGAACCAAGATTCCATTTTGAAGTGAAATATAATAAGAAAGAATAAATGAATAGTTTTACGAAAACAGGATAATAGAATGTTATTACGAGATATTATGGCACTTGAAATTCAAGAGGTATAGAGGATGGTTTGGAAAAAGGTAGAATTTTGAAAGAGTCATATTGATGAAGTGAGATTGGTGAAATTACCAAAAATCAATCTATAATAATGGTAATCTCACATTTAATTATGAATTAATTATTCCATGACACTAAAGTCAAGAACAAATTAAGCCGTTTGAACTGAAAATAGAAATTCGCAAATCTTAAATGAAGGGTTTCTAAAATAGAGTATCTAAACGATCACAATAACAATCCCTGGAAAGAATGAAACTACTTGAATTTTTTATATTTATGAAATAGTATACATTTTTCCGTTCCATTAAATGATTGTATATATGTGACTTATTTAGAAGTATTTACACGATTGAAATCATGACTCTGACTTCTATATGTGCAACAATCTTAATATGTTTTCTCAAAGAGTTGTCTGATTTTTCAATCAATGAACATCACATGATTTGTCACCTGTTTTAGCTTACAAAATTGAATTTTTTGCAATTCAAATGTGGATGTTAATTTTCAATGGATAAAACCCTTCAAAAACTATCTTTTCTCGATTAAAACCTGTAATGAGTTCGTGAAACGATTACTCCTTGAAGACAAATCAGCATGCAACACCTTTTTTATTGAGTTTCAAAGTAATTTCAATGAAAATAGACTGAACCTGCAGGAAACTCTTTCAAGGGATTGCTGAATGGTTAGCTTATGTAGCTTGTGACGGGTGAAACCAATCTTAAATAAAATGTCTCTTTAGTTAATCGAATGATTAATTATTCTCACAATCAACTAGTCATGATTCACTTCATCAAAAAATTACCATTAGGTACGTATGGTTAGTGCGGTTATATACAGCATCTTTTCACTTGCAACAAATAATTTCTTAGATAGTTTAGATAGTCCAATTTCTTTCCCAACTCTTTCCTGTTACATGAAAATATTAATCATGAACCGATAAAAATGAAAAAATTGTTGCATCCACTTTTTGCTCCTGACATGGTTGAGAGGTACTCGGTTAGTCAATTCGCACAACCTCATTTGTTTGAAATTATGACCAATAGAAGAACCCTAGATATATAAAAATTGGACTGTATATCGAAACTTATCTCAATACCGATGTTTATTATAATATTTGGTCTAAACAGGAGGATACTCATAATAGGAAATTGAAAACTGTTGAAAATTGAGGTCCAATTTTGATATTTGACTCTCCAAAGTTCGAAATGTCAATATTCTACTGCCCCATAGTATTTAGAAACTTCACAGTAATTATTTAAATGTACAATTTTTTATCATAAACATCGAAACGCGTCTGATAATTTTTTTAATGAATCAACGAAAATCTATATACTTAAATTCTCATATTTCAGGTGGCTGTTCAGCATTTGGCCATTCGTGTTATGGAGGACATGGCAAGCGATCATATCAGGAAGCAGCGGATCTCGACGATGCAAAGAACAGAGAAGGAATACAAGTGGATTATGATTTGGGAAGATCGAATGGAGAGATAGTGGCCCAAGTACCATCGCAAGGATTCAACCGACACGAACCACGCATGACTAATTCACTGCATGATAATCCAAGCTGGTCTCTTTTCATCAGAAAGTTGGTGAGATTCATTCCCCGTCTTATTGGTTTCCACATTTATTGATATTATTCATCATTCTTGGTGAGTGGAAGCCATTGTGCAGCACTCATTTTGTACATTAATTTCATGCTACTGATGTTTTAAAACCACGAGCAAACACATATAGACACGAATTTTTCCTGAATTTTAGCTTTGATTTCGTTTGTCATACTCCAATTCATTACATCAGCCAGAAGATATAATGAAAATAACTCTAACATTATGCAATTAGTACGATGAGCATGCACTAGTTTCGGCAATACCAGAAAACGCATCTCTCATTCTTGTTAATTTTCTCATTTGAGTTGCAACACAACAAAAGAGCTCCCTACTTAGGGGTTCTTATGCCAGTTGATGCAATAAAAAAATGTGATTTATGTAGAATAGTGTCAGACAACTGGTGTGAGAAATTTCACACGGAGAAATCACATTTCTCGTACTAGATTCGGATTGAATATTGGAGATTCGGATAGATAATTGGAATGTAAATAAACTCCTTTGTTAAAAATATAATGATATGAACCTAGCATGTGTCGAAGGCTTCTTCTCCCGACTTTTTCTAGAATTAATTTTTATAGAAAGTGTTCTATAAAGTTACGAACACTTTCTCCACTCATTTTTGACAATTACCAAATTAACGTACAATGCATCATTTTTCGATGTAACTGTAATAATTTCACGTGACTATCATATTTATGAGTCATTTTCAAGTTAACTCACTAAATTAAATTGTTAGCATGCCATTCAAGTTTCATCAAAGACGAAGCTGCGTGTAATAGATTCCTGCAGTAAGAGATTTTGAGCTTTTACTTTTCATTGTTGAGTAGTATTGTCCAGCATATTAGTCTACAACTGCAAACATAATTTGTTGATTTATGCATCTATTTTGTAATGAGAAATAGTTTTCGATCATATCATAAGATCTATATGATCGATTTTAATTTTCCATCTGAAAATCTCTGAGCTTGTTCTGAACATCAATGTATCGATTCTTCACAACAATGAATTTTTCTATCCTCACACATGAAATTAGTTTGGACGAATCTAAATTCATTCTACTGATGCTCGTTTTGTCCACAGCTGATGCCATTACGACGTCCTGATGCGGCGTATTCCGAAGTACAGAAGTGAAGCTCCTATGATTTTGTGTCATCCTTATAAATAAATACGCAGTCATTAAAAAACTACAATCGGATATGGTTCATACAATAATGAATTAGATATATCCTCTTTTCTTGTATTCTCAATGTCAGTAATTATAAATAAGAAATATCCCACAAAATTAGACGTCGAAACATTACTATTAATGTTTTGCAGATATAATGTATCCGAGAGTATACATACTGTTTCATTTCAAGTGGAAGTGACGTTTGAAATTATAAAAATGTTATGTTTGATGAATAAATAAGGTTTCATTATCATATTTGGAATCTTAAATGATTTTTCAAACTTCCTATGATATACCTTGCTTCATTTCGATGAATTGAGGACAGTATGATAGTACAAATTGTGTTATATAAACTAAAGTAACATGCAATGTGAAATATAAATATCGTAAAAAAATTGTTCTACTGATATCTAGTGATGATTAATAACAAGAAGATACAGGTAGCGATTCTAATTTTAATCATCTGCTACGTATCAGATATTTGCAAACCTCAATTTATAGTCTTAGCTATCTTGTCAAAAGGAATTTCTCGAGTGTAGATACGATTGTATTGAAGCATTTTCATGAATACGATATACCCATTTCTCGAAAATCTCTTCACACTGGAAAATTAAAGAAATATTTATCACTAAAGTAGTTAAAAAAAGTACTGCACTTGAATTCTAGTACAAAAAAGTTCTCTTTGATACTGTTGCAAAACAAGTGTTTCGAGTATATTCGCAACGATGTTTTTTCATCATAAGTGTTGTAAAATGTGCTTAAATGGTCAATTTTCCAACACAAGTCATGGAAACGTCTCTTATATTTCCAGGAAAACTCCACATAAAAATTGTTTACTATAATTCTTTTGGTAATTTAAGTTATTCACGATTTTATTTCAACTATCGATAATACACTTACGAAAACTATGATTCATCTTTCAATAAAATAAGAAGAATCCGCATAACATTTTGGGAAATATCACGATTAATTCCAATAAGATATTCCAACAAGAATTCTCGTTATACACAAGCCTCTTATTCACGAAATTCACATTCCTTCAACCTTATGTTAAAAGGTTCATGAATTTTGTTAAAAATTTTTTGCCCAGGAAATGAAGAATGTTGCCTGATATGAAACTGAAAATTAGAGAAAGTAGCTTCAACGAACTACATATCGATCCACTTCATATCAGAAAGTTGAAGAATGACAGAGTTGAAATTGACTTGACAAGTGAAGAAGAAAGTATAATGCCCTCTCCTCATATACTATATCATACTGGTTCTGACCAAATTGATAAGGTAGGGATCTTTGTATATTCCATGCTTACCTACCTGCGGCAAATATAATGATGAAAATATTCTAGTAACGTGCGGCCGATTTACACTTTATTAACATAAGTAGTATACAAAACTATTGATAACGGTATTACAGCAGTACGAAAGAAAATATTTGATTATAATCTTCTAATGTCTATAATTTGGTTGAACATAATTCAATAATCATTTCGAATATTCAGTTGATCGTCGAACAAGCCTACTCCAATTGGTTTTATTTGAATGTTGTAAGGTACTGATAAAGTACTCAATTTTGAAAAATAATATTTTTTCTACCAAGCAATTATTATAATTTATAAAGAAGAAAATCGAAATACCTATTATTGCATTGAGAAATATATGCAAATATGCCTAGCCAGACCAGTGAAATATTTCAAGACCATCGTTTCAAATGAGTAAAGCTGTTAGTTGAACTTTTACTCAAGGGTAGGAAACAAAGCCATCATAATTCAACTATACAAGCTTCACTTATCACTACAAACTTATCTGTACATATTATATTGAGTACTAAAGTTAATGTTTACTCAAACCAATCATTGAATTTAGATAGATCACCATAGGGTGATAAACATGAGTTTAGACGCAAACCGGTGGCAAATTTGGAATATTCTGTACCCTACTTTTTGAAATGTTTGAAACAATACATATATTTCAATTTATGTTTATCTTGACAGTCTTAAATAGTAAATACTGTTCATTAACAATTCAGACGACTATATTTTTATAACACGCATACATACACACATACACTCACGTGTATTTTTTCAGTAATTTTGTTAGATTTTTTTTCAAATATAATATTTACTCACCATAACTTTGTATAGAAGAAATTTGACTTGGAAAATGCCCAGCCTGTCATTTTCCCACTCAAATTCTTTTCAAATAATGAAATATCGAACGAATGATCTTCTAAATAATTTCATGGTTAATATGGGGAGTTGGAGCTAATATGCAGATCATGTAGTATTTTATTGATCTTATTCGCATCAAAGCAAATCAATTGTCGAACTTGATTTTTCTCATTAAGATCTTGAATTGAAGTAAAAATGATCTCTTGGAAAGAAATATGGAATGGAATTTTCGTTTGGTATTGATTTTCATTCTATTGAAGATGGAGTCACTGATGATTATTCGATTAGAACTGTCTCTCGTCTACATTTTTCTGTAATATTCAAAGTAAAAAAGGTTAACGCTCAGATCTTGGAGAAATGTTTGATACAGAAGTGAAACTTACCAGTATTTTGAAGAATTCGCTTTTCATTGCCTGATTATCATTTTTATTGATCAGGCCCTTGCGTTGAGAATTCAGTAGAATATCAGATGTTTCACTATCCGAAATTCTATTTTCACTTCTTAGCATATCTGATAGTTCAGCATCTCCGGGAACTCTATCCATCAATATTCTATGAAAATCAATAATAATATGAGAAGTGTTGCAACGAATAATATATTAATAGATATTCATAATAGTTATTTATCACGTTTATGCATTTCTTAAGTATATTAGTTAATGCTCATGTGGATCTGTTATCAGGAATGAATAGTGTTTAGATAGAAATCATCTAGTTCAATGATGTGATGGAATTGTTTTAATTCCGATCTGATGTTGGAATGACATCCGATTAGAATATGACTTTGATTCTCTTCTACCACGATGACAATGATGACGATGACAGTATAAGAGATGATCGTTGAATCTGCGTATATTATACACAAAAAATAATAATAGATAGAATGTGGAATATTTTTTCTTTCTTCAAGAGTCAAGTCTTAATATTATTCTAGAAACTTATGTCTTTCGGTATCAAACAAGAGTCGCAAAAAATGTAAGATAACATAAAAGTTGATAGTCTCTTTTAAAGTAGCTATAGCAACGCAGTTATGATCGCGTGCCTGACCATATTCGAATTTTACTCCTGAACTATTCTCTCTATATTAAAAGCTAGAACGCTGCCGCCGCCACTGTCAGACAAATCCTCTAAGATTTATCCTCTATATTATGAAGAAATCTTATGAAATCTATTTTCTAAGATTGATCCTCTAAAATCAGCCTCTGAAAATCAATACAATTTGGCAGCAGTGGGAGCAAGTGGTAGCCTCCTCAAAGGATTCGTTAGGTATATACCTGCAAAAACCATCAATATCCTTGCCCTCTTCACTCGCTAATATTTCATCAAATAAAAAGTAAATGATGATGAGTAAATTCAACAAAAGTAACTATCATACATTCTAAATTATAATTTTCAAAAAATAGTATACATAGAAAATCCAGAATTTTCATGAGAATTGAAAAACAGAAACAGAAGGTGGAGGGTCAGAACACAAGAATCAGGGAATAAGCACGATAAAACAAAGGTTCATACTATAGTTGTGAGCGGGAGTCAGGCGGTTGTCGAAAAGTAACATTTCGAAAATTAGAAATCGGAGATGGGAGTGAAATCGTGAAAGTTGAACATCAGAAATGAAAGAATTTACGTAAAACCAACGCGAAAAATGGGAGTAAAAAGATAAAATTCGAAAATTAAATAATGTGCAAATTTGAAAGTTGGAGTCAAATAATAGTCAAAATAAGTATTATAGTTTGAAGAGGTGGATAAAAATATAATTCATGAAAAACTGGTAGTTAATCAAAATCGGGACATTGAAGAGAATAGGAGGGGAGAGTATCCACCTTTCAATCATGATGCTAGTTCGTGTTTTGAAATTTCATCTCAACAAACGAACTCTGATAGGTGATTGTGTTGATGTAAAATCCTCTGATCCCAAATTCTTTTAACTTGAAAAGGGAATATTGAAATTCAGAATGAAAAAATTCCCCTCACAGTAGATTTCCTATCGTTGGATGCACTCAAAGAAATTCATGAATCGATCGGAATCGAATCCATCAGATGATTTGACTGTTAAGCTTCCGTTTGCATTCTCATAGACCACTCCACGGTGCGTTTAAATTCTCATGGTATTGCAAATGGTAGCGTAACGAGTATACTAACAATTTTACATTCATTCACAATCAATTACATCCCTTGGCTTGGCTAGTTTGAAGTTCAAGTGATGTTCCTCCTATCCGATAGGTATTTTAATTTCCAAGTGTCCCAAGGGTAGTTGTGTGTGGCCAGAGCAGAGGAAACATATAAGTATGTGAAAAGTAGAAAGAATAGTTTCAAGTTCTCCGAAGTTGGAGATACTACTTCATTGCATGTTCGAGTCGTTAACATATGCGACCCGATGCAAAGTGAGAGGCTCTGAGCGTCATAAAAATAGCGTCTCCGATGAGTTGGGCGATGTGCGAGCACACCGATGGGCTTGTGATGTACGTTAAGTAGGGTGGGTGGATTCGCACCTGCGCTTGTCCGGCTCTTCTTCGAGGCTCTGGGGCAGCAGCAGCAGCGGCGGTGGCTGCTCGAATTCCGGTCTCGCGCGTGGCCTTGCCAGCAGTCGCGCCAACAGCCAGCGGTCGTCCAGCCTCCTACCTGCTGATCCGCTGACCTCTTGTCCACCGCTCCGTTTGCCGTGCGCTAAAAGTACATTTATCAGTGCTGCGCCCTGTGGCAGAACTTTGCCAATTTTTACCCTACCCCCCCCCCTCCCATCCCCCCGCGCCAGACTGGCGGGCTTTGTCTTAGCGGCCGGGCTCGAGTCTCTACCGCGTGAAAAATCGTATCCAATTTTCGTCTCTCCCTTGTGATGGATGTTCATTCGCACTACATAACCGGTGCCACTCTGCTCTCCAGACGCGGCCGTTATTTATTATTATCTTTTTGCTAATGATTCGCGTACCCGCGCTCTCGAGAGAACCATCTTTCCAAAGAAGCTTCCCCGATCAATTGCAAATTAACACTGTCTGCTTGAAAAGTATCTCGTATTGTTCTTTCAAAATATTTCGATATTATCACATGAGAACTAAAGGAGCTCATTACTCGATGAGCTGGTTACGGATCAAGCGAGTCAAAATCTTTCAAGAAGAATCAGTGCATATGATAATGTAAACATGTTTTGTTCATCGAAAGGGTTCATGTGTAACTAATTTTCACTTACCACCCCAACATGAGTGCCCATAGCTTAAGCAGGAACCTGAAACTCGAATCATAATTTATCATTGTTAAGTTATCCAAATTGTGGTGAAATTGATATGGAAATGATCATCATTTGGTAGGCATTACTTTACTATAATAAAAGCGACGAAGTTCATCGTAGAAATTTTCCATCAAGGTTTCAGATTATAAATCTTCATGAAGTTTCGAATTTGAAACTCGTAAAATTTTAGCGTAAAGATTATCTTATAGATACATGTTCCAGAAAAAAGACAATATGCAAGACTACAATATTCGATTGGATTCAAGAACGGAGAATCTATAGATTTTTCCTATTGGAATAAGAACGAAACTACTTCTGGGGGTCAGTTTTAAAGATTTTAACAGTACTGAAACTCACGCCGACAGAATGGTTTGTTATTGATTCCTTGAATTAGCATTTCAAAAAAATAACGAGGAAAATTATCCATCGAAACAAACGTGCACCTATTCTGATTGAGTTAACTTCTGTTCGATAACGGGAACATTCCGTAGTACTTTCAACACATACTTTCGGAAAGAAAACACATTCTAAAGAGAATGAAAATAAAGGACGTGGTGCTGCGAGAAATGTCGAACAATTAAAATCATGACACTTGTGGAGAATCGATGAAAACTGCGAACGGATAATTACGAATATTTTTCAGCTGAAAGTGACATTGAGGTATTTAACCGCATTTTCTCTCAATCCTCGTGAAAAAGAGTTCGAACCCTGCTGCTCGAAATTATCGACCTACGCTTCGTGCTCGGACTGCTATACACCGTAAATCAACAGGTTTCTCTTGCCTGAAATATTGCCCCAATGACGCAAATTGCTGAGTAATAATCCATACGGGTTTTTTCATAGTAATGGATTGTTTTTCTGGCTTCAATTATTCCTTCATTTTCACAACTAAGCAACAAGATGATTACATTTTTACGCTGTTGCGATGAAACTGATTTTTTTGCTTGTTCAGTAATTTATAATTCAAGTTTCACGAACTGCAGTACTCAATTTTAAATGATATTTTTAAAACTTTCAAAATTCAATTCAAGATCTTAATCTTAAAACATTACCCTCGATCAGAAAAATACCAATCAAGTTCAATAATGTATACGAATCAACCAAAATTAAATCGCATATACTCTATTGGAAGATAAAATACAGTATCCGCATACTAAAAAATTATTTGAATTTTCTTTTCTATCGTCTTATCTGATTGTACGGATGCCATCATTCACGCTATCGTCAATTCAATAAAGCATAAAGTCTGTTCAACCATTAATTGCTCTAAAGTTTCTTGAGTGTCATCCTACGACTAAATGCCAATAATTTTGATGTGACCTTTGTTCGCTTTTTCAATGCACTTATAAAAGTATAAGGTGCATTGTACGACAAGCCGCTATTGGAAAAGCGTTGGCAACTTCTTCTAATCTCATCCTTTGTGTGCCTACGCGCGGCGCACAGGTGTCGGATAGATATTTCGCGAGGCATTTTAGCCCTAGAGAGTGAGCGCTTAAATTTTCCACCTGTGACGGAGAAAGCGATTAAATCATTTCTCACAGGAGGATAAATTTCTTCATAGTGATCATTATTTCCCGCGTTTGCAATAAGTTGTTTGGAAGACAGTCTTCGGAAAATATCTACTCTCTGTTGAAAAGTAGTTTTTTAATTTGTTGCGGGAGTCACATATAAGTCTTGAGATGCTTTTTTATCAATTTCTCATTCTCACTGTTTGCTTCAGGTATTCAATTATTTAGGATAGTACCCAAGCTTTGGGTGACCGATCATAATGAAACTTTGTAAGATGGGTAATCAGTGACCTCATATCTACAGTCATGAAGTCTAACGGTTTGATTTCGGGAAGTATTTTGTAAATTTGTTCGATTTTATAAGTTTACAGTATATGTATACTAATCGCTTTAAGTATACAGATGTACTTCTGATGTTTAAAATCTAACATGATTTTCAGGATATCTTCAGGAAAATAAAATGTTTGACTGTATGGCTTGAAATGGTACCCTAGAACCATCTCAGGAAGGTTTATTGTGATCGGTTTCCCAAAGGTTGTGCCCACTCCTAGTAAGCCATAAGCCTAAGTTTCCTTCTTATACTTTCTAAAAAGTAATACTCCTGAAATCTTCATCTACTTTTGTAACTTGAAATCTTTGCCTTACTACAAGGAAACCATTCTTGGAATTTTGGGATTTCACAACTGCAAAATCATCTGACCGAGTTACATATGCGACTTCATCTCACTGACCTAAAGCAAGTGTTTACGATAATATTTTTCTGACTTAATCGATGTATTAGTATTATTAGAACAATGGTGTCGTTATATAATATGAACATGAGTGCGAGTTCTAGATCGAACAACGAGATACAGTAGGTGACAGGAAAGTATATCTACTGCACCAATTCACGTAAGTCAGAGCTTTGGTTGCAGTGTGTTATTGAGTTCCTCCCTCAGTTTTATTAAAATAACTTGACCCTAATTTCTCATGTTGAAAAGATAGCGTTTTTGGGCTTGTTATGCGTACTAGTTACCATAACAAATGTCCTAGATCAAACGCCAATTTCATGCCAAACCTGCAACTCTCCGGGTTAACGTTGCACTTTACGCTCTTGATACTCTTGAAAGTATTTGCTATTCCCAAAAATTTTGGAAGTGGATTTTTTCTACTGACGAGTCAATGATGTGTACCGAGTTCAATTTTCGACAGCAACAGTTGGTCATTTCCATAACAACTTCCCTATAAGAGCGCTGTACTGGGCCTCGATAGCTTTTTTTATCCGGGTCATGCTCGCATGATTTACGGGCTCCGGAATTTTTCAATTTTCTACTGGATCATCTAAAGTATTTATGGTGTAGCAGCTTTTGTTGAACAGTATTCACGATACGCGATAATCTACTTTTTTTTAAATATTAATATATACTGCATATTATGTTTCGAATGAATTTAAAAGTCAATTAATTATGCGTATCTATGTGCATGCGTGCGTGTGTGCGTGCGTGCGTGCGTGCGCGCGCGTGCGATATGCTAGCTATATTTGGATCTACGCAGACTATTTTGATTCATTTTCAATAACTGATGAAAGGTTCATACGTATTTCTCTATTTTTAGCCAAGACAATTCAAAACAATGTAAGATCAGTATGCAAAATATACTGGTCTTACAATTTTCATTTTATCATTAAACGTAATTGAAACGTAGTCATAACGAACTTAATTCTCAAGGTATGTATGCATTATTATATGATAAAAATCATTTTGAAACTATGTACTTACTAGGAGAGTGCACAACCTTTTTGGGTCACCGATTCCGATGAAACTTTGTGAGATGATTTTTAGGTACCCTAATAGCTGATGTCTCGAGTCAGATGGTATATGGATCACAGGATATATTCAGTCTATTTATCCGATTTTGAATATTATAAGGAAAATCTGGTATTCAAGATTTGGATTTTGATCAAAAATGATAAAAATCGTGATAAACTTTCATTTGGGGAAGAAAATTTACCGAGTAAAGTTCCAATTGTCGGAATCACTGTCGTGGACTGAAGCCACGGTAGTAGGGAAAGGTGCACGCACAAATATGTGGCATTGTCACGCACCTGAAAACTTGTTCCAACCGAGGCATAAAGAGGCCGCGCGGCCGTCCCAGTCCCACGTGCAATTTGAATTTCATGAGAGCAGACTTACACGCAGTTATTAATAGCCGAACAAACTTTAACAAGCCGATTCTTGGCGATTGATATGCTTGCATTCATACATCAGATGTGTGGGTTGTTTTGTGCGGTTGAACGGCAAGAATGGCGCGTGCCGCCTTCACTCGTTCCCGTCCATTTTAATCCCACGAGGTCAGGCTAAGGAGTTTTCGAAGGGGCTGCGTATCGACTACTGCGATGGGAATATGCGAGGCATTTCCGTGAAGCAGCGCAAGCTTCGCTACTTACGCCAGGATCATTGTTGAGCGAAACGATACGCTTCAATGGTTATTTGCTCGTTGGTATTCTCAGAACTCGGGCAAAAAAGAGAATCACTGGAATGTTGAATCTTCATTTTATCCAGCTTAAATTTGAAAATAATGAAGAAAAAAAGTTCTCATTTTTTAAATCACAATTGCTGTAAAATTAGTTATGAATTCAGTAACAACAGGAAGACTTTTATTGTTCGTTGCTTTCAAAGACTTTATCGGTGACGAGTGTATTACAACGAAATCTAGACTGTCGACTTCACAGTTACGATAATTGTTATAAAAGATTTTGAGGGCACATCGAAATATGATAAACTATACAATCTTAGATTGGTATTTCAATATTATCGCAATATTAAATCGTTGAATCTCGAGCTAGTTAACGTTAAAATAAAATGTAAATCCACTCAACGCTGATTGTGCTAAGATCTTCGCTCCACTTTTTCGGATGGAAAGATTCAGAAACATTTTACTGATTGGAAATACAAAGCAGGCTCGTCGTTGAACTACTTTTACAATGAGTACTAATGATAAAAAACAGTTCTACGCTAGGCGAAAAACTTTCATTTTCAATTACACAAAAGATTTAATTAGTACTTTTCACTGTAACCGCGCGCTGCGCACAGTTTACACGGTTATGTAACTCAGTTTTCCGTTAGTTTCAAGATTATATTTCAATCATTGTTTTTATTTTTATAACGATACTCTTCTTTACGTGTTCATCATTTTATTTCGATATGCGTATTTTCAAAACCTACATGCATATGTTATTCAAATTTTGAAAAAAAATATTTGGTCATTAGGTCATTCTTATTCAATTCCTCTTATCTGTCTTCTCTATCTATTGGTATCTATATCTTAATCACGCCACGTGGTTAGGTCTAAACCATTCAAATCACGAGTTAACTGGAATCACTTTACAGGCCATCACATGTCATATAAAGAATAAGAATAAGGAAAACCAAGAAAAAAGTAAGATTTGCAGTAATGTACTGAAAGAATATTCATTTAAATACGAATCGTTATCACTCACAATTTTACTATATTATTTGTGTACTATAATTTCTCGTTGAAAAATGTATTTGATTGATAACAAACATGAGATGCATCAGTAATTAATTTCTAATAATTTCCAATTCTAATAAATCAGTGAAATTGTGAATGAAAAACGGGAGCACGGGGAGTAAATACTTAAAACTTTAGTGAAGACGTACAATTACAACAACAGACAAAGAATCGTTGAAAATAGTTCTCAATTAAACGTCATCGTCCGCTCCTTTGCATAAATATTTTAAGCCTCGGAATACTATATTAACGAACATTAGTAGAAGCTATCTACGAAAAATATTATTACTAAAAGTGTTCCATTCAGAAACATCTTTGTTTGCATCAAAGCCAACTAGAATATCATCTCTGACGAACTTCCGTTGATTTCTTGTATCAATCGAACGTACGAGGGGAGTAGGTACACCCAAGCGCGAGTGTATACTCTACAAGGAGGGCGTTGATCGATCTGCCCTTTTGATTGTGCGACGGACTGGTGTGCGCGTCGTCGAGGGAAATTCGTCGTGGGAGGAGAGCTCAACTCGTTTCCGCGCACTGCGCTCGGGGCCGATTGGAAAACCGTTAACGAGCAGTTGAGAGCACGAGAATGAAATCTTTATGGCCTTATATATGTCGCTGCTGGAACTTTAAGATTTTCTCGGTGAGTTTCGTGGGAGCAAGTGAGCCCGCGGCGCGTTTGTTTTGCTCGGGCACTTGTTGTACTGCCCGCATCTCTCTTCTCTCTCTTTCTCTCGCTTGGCTCTTGCGGTTGTGCGTATGACGTATCTTTGCCCAGGAGTTTTATTTATTGGCTTCGTCCTGTACGCGTTAGATTGTTTATCGAGCGTTGGGATGATTTTCGGAAACGAGCAAATGAAATACGATCTCGCCCGTATAGCTCGTTTTATGTCGATGCCGTATGTTTCGATGTCTCTATACGGACGTTTTCTATAAGTATCACGATCAGGAGATGATATTTCTTAGAAATATCTATACAAATTGATGTGTACGCGTATGTATATTACTATAGTATAAGTAGGCGAGTACGTGTGCAACTTTAGACTCATAGAATTTTTCAGTAAAAAAACTTGGGCATTAAATCTACTAGACCTTATTTAAATACTTGGCTTAGAAGTAATACTTTATGAACAAATAAATCGAAATTTCCTGAAATCATTGTGAAAATTTAGGATAAATTTCATAGAACAATAAATCTAATTGCATCCATTATCTATACCCTCGCTGACCGTCATGGAAACCGTTCCTAATTTCAGGCACCGGGAGGCCACCTCACGTTTTGTTCTCCAATTTCACTGAGACTTCCAGAAGATGTTTCTTCAAATACCCAAATAGGTGATATTGACAGGCGCTCGTCCTAAACGCTATCATCTATCCGAGATATTAACCGATCAATGCTGATTTTATGTATTTGATGTATATCTAAGTATATGAAAAATCATATGTGTAGATACATTCTTTGTATAAAAATGTGACATCATTCCTGAGAAATTGAATAGTTAGGATAAATCACAGCATACATTATCTATTTAAGTAGTTTCCTATTTAGTATAATTGTAATACATTTTTTCGAAATTGTAGATTATGTTGTTTTGAATTTTGGAAAAAACCTAGTAAAAATGTTAGTTTGAATGATTGAAGCGCTTGATGCAATTTTGGAGATGTTTTGATCTTATTGAAATATACATTGATAATTACACTCCAAACCACGATATCGTGATATAGATCCGATAAAGGGTAACTTCGGTTTGTAACACGTGGATTTTTGTTCATGCTAGTGAAACCTTAACTTGGAAATTAAACGTTTAATTCGGATTGAAATAATGATTTAACAAGGATTTGATTATCGATGCATGTCGCGTAAGATCGTATAGATTTAAGCTCATCTTCATTAGGATGAATATTTTGATAATCCAAGGAGGGAAGGATTGGCATAAATTAAAAATAAATTGGATAAATAGACGGACTTATCTAAATTGATGGGATATTCAGCAATTCATAAATTGAAGGAAGTTCCGATGGCGGCGGTCGTCTTGAGGAACTTTTTCGTATTGATCGATTCCAAACGGGCTCAATTTGAATTGGTCAGGAGCCGGAGTGAATGAAAACACGAGTGAGTGAAGTGAGTTTGGATTTTGAATTATGCTTTTTTTTACAGGGGGGTTATCCTTGATGTTTACTATGCTGTCCGTATTCGTTGTTCTGAGGTTACAAAAACATTTGAAATCAACAATATTCCAAGTATTTTCTAGGAATATTGTTGATGAATAAAAAACATTTATCATCCGCGTGTTCAGCCAACCAATAAACTCAATGGGCGCGCGAGCGCGCTGTGAATTGCTAGTATGGGTAAATAGTACGATTTTTCGAATTTAAAAAGCGAAAGCTCTCTATTCCTAAATCAAAGAATTTCTACGAATCTTCCTGAGTAATTTCCTGAACTTACATTTAAAAATATCGCTTTGTCACTTTTTATGATTAAAAGAACAATATACTCTGTTCATGCAATCAAGAGAATAAAAAAATTGAAATCTAATTAGCTCTGCGTTTCAAAAGAAACTATTATGAGTTATACCTGCCACGCATCCAGTGAAAGAAGATATAAGAATTGAGACAGCCGCTAAACAGTAAATATTCTTCATGATGGCCAACTCCGGATTGTCTCGAATCTTCATCAATTACCAAGTTCCGTCAAAGGACTGATGACGTCGTGATCTGAAATCAGAATAGATAATTTTTTCATTCATTGCCAAAGTTTGACAATCATGATATAAGGTGACTGGACCCAATGTGTCACCGTACCCAGGGTGGCACTTTTTTCAGATCTTGTATTTCTAGTGCTCTCTGGCCACCAGTGACACTCGGCTTATGAGAGTGTTAAAAAAAAATTCTTGGTCGCTTTCTCACTTATTTAGACCTTAAAACAACTTTCTTACAATAGTTTAAACTTTCACAACCTGTTTTTTTTCTCCTTTCCTTATTTCACTCTGCTAACTAAATGAGAATAATTAGGTGCAATCATTATCATTTCTTTACACATGCATGACTACTCTATCTTATGTAAAAATATCTTATTTTTCAATTGGTCATGGCTCTTTACCCCAAATTATTTTCTATCTTTATTCAAAATTCTATTTTTCGAATGAAATATAAGATTATCCAATGTGGTCATTTATGTGATTATGAATCGAAAGACTGAGTAAAACGGTTCAATATTCAAGAGATAAACGTTAAATTTCATAGACCTGTGGTAATGATTTAAATACGTTTTTCGGATAAAAGTCAGAAGTTTTTGATAATTATATATTAATGGAAATATGATTTTAAGTTTATTCAATCCCAATTTGATCGCCCCTGTAGGCGTATAGAGGCTGTAACGGAAATTATGAAAAAGTGCCACATTCGGTACACGTGTACCCAAAGTGGCCCTTTTGAGTTTCTTTGGATCATTGACTTTTTTAATGGGTTAGGATAAGCAAATGGCAATTGTAACGATGGTAGAATGATTTACATCTATTCTACCTCAATTCTACTTGAAATACTGAACTGTAAAGCCTGAATCCCAACATTTTATGTTTATCCAGACATTTTTACATATTATGTTGTGTTCTATGTATTGTATACGGGGGTTAAAAAATTCCCAAACATAGATATTCGAAAATCTATGTGCCAGAGTGATTCATTCTGATTTAAGAGCTAAATTTGTTTACTGTTAGCAAACAAGGTCCCCCATCAACTGAGGATGGATTCCGCTATCAAATTTCAGATGTGGCAGTATCAAAAGTAATCAAGTTAATTCCTACTCTCTCAGAAGCTAACAGTGAAAAATCAGTGTACGGAAGTTAAAAGTCATTGTATCATGGTGGATAAATGATTGAGTGGAATAGCAGCTGATTTTTCATATAATAAAATTTAATTTTTCGAGGGGCGACTCACTGCAGTACTCCCAATTTCACTTTTTGGTATTCCCTGGTATTCCCAGGTACTCCATGTTAATAATAGTACTCCCTTTGAAATTATATACATACGCGGGTCTAGAGCAGCTCCGCAGCACAAAATCTTGTCGGCAATACAGAATAATGAGAGAAAAAAACATTTTGCCCGATCGCCAACGCTCACACCAACTTGTTACAGCTCGTTTTCTCCATTTTTTTCACCAATTCCGATTATTAAGCTAATTTGGCTCAAGTGAGTGCGAATTTTTTTAATACCCTTAGACTAGGCCAACAAAATCGAGCAACATACCATTAGATTCCTTGGCATTCCATCCACATCACCTAATTTTTTTTTTTCGTCATACGTCGTGTTTATCAGCCATTCCGTTAGGTTTTCTTTTTTTTTCTCAATTGCGCCACCTTCCAAGTCATTAACCATTGGTTTTTCTCTCGATTTTATGTGGCTTACTAGGAGATGCACACCCTATCGGTCACTGATCACGATGAAACTTTGTGAGATGGTTCATGGATTCTCTAATAGCTTATATCTCAAACCATAAAGTCTAACGTTTTAATTTGCAGGAGATTTTCTGTCAATTCATTCGATTTCATACATTTACAGTATATCTATATTTATGGATTTTCGTATATATAGATATACTGTTTATGCTCAAAATTCAATATGTTTGACAGGATATCTTCGGGAAAACAAAACGTTAGACTCAATGAATCGAAATATAAGTTATTAATATACCCTAGAACCATCTCACAAAGTTTCATCGTGATTGGTTTCCCAAAGGACTAGTTAGCCTCCTCTGAAGGCCTACTCCTAGTTAGCTCATCCTGAAGGTATTAAGTCGACTTCTTTAGTTCTTACCACCTCATAGGATTTCTACCACAGAACTACAAAAAGAGACCAAATGAAAAAAAGTATATATATATACACTTGGTATTCCCTGATACTCCTTAGTATTCCTTAGTATTCCCCTGGTACTCCTTAGTATTCCTCAGTACTCCACGGTATTCCCTCGTACTCCATGGTATTCCTCCGAACTCCATGGTACTCCCCGGTATTCTTTAGTATTCCCTGACGGAAAATTTTAGTGAGTCGCCCCTCGTAATTTTTACTTTAGTTCTGTGAGTTATTATAGTTACAACTTTTACATAAAATTCACAGTAAATTGGAATTAAAACTCAAGGAACTAAAGTGAAAATTCATAATTATTATATGAGAAATGAACTGTAGTTCCACTCAATCATTCATCCGTCATCATACAGTGATTTTTACTTTCATTATACACTAGCTTTTCCAGAACAGTACCGGATTTGTAAACGAAATCCTCTTGTATCTTGGATTTATTAGCTCATTAATAAGAGGCACGTGTACTCAATAAGGCCCGTTTAAGCGCGAATCGTCACTAAATTGCGTTAAATATGAATTTTCCAATGCGACTCACGTAAAATGGAATGGAATTGAATCTACTCAATATTTTTGAAATGAGCTAAGCCAGATTCGATTTGAACCTTTCTATACTGAAAAGTAGCACTTTCAAGAAATCGTCTTTTCGGTCATCAGATTTGTGAAATTGAGAAAAATGAATAATTTAAATTCCTATGATAGAAGAGGTGTATGATTTTTCTTCATTTATTTAGGCAATTTTTATTCAAGTCGACTTTAGATCGATTTGAGTCTATTTAAAAAATTCTCACTCAACGGAAGGAAGCGCAATGTCTCGACTACTGACAAAATCCATATAAAGACTCTTAACAACTGGTATAAACATTTAGAACTGTATATATGTATAAAGCCTATAAAGGGTGCGGATTATTGGGTACCGGGCCTTATTGGGTACACCTACCTTACATGCGCGCACTTCAAAGCCATCACGACACTCTGCAAGTACAGCCCATTATACTTTTGGAGTATATTCAGCATACTTTTGTGTTCAAATGTGGATAACGTTACGTTACAAAAAAAGTTGACATTTAGAGTGCTATGAAAAATTCAAAAGAATTTGTTAAAAACAATTAAGAAAACAAATACTTAGGAAATTTGGATTCGGGAGATCAATAGAGATTGAGAAACCTCAGAAATTGAAAGCTGCAAAGAGATTAACAATGAGGAAACGTTCCGTTTCTCAAGCTCATAATTTTCCGTCCATAAGTTGCAAAATTTAATAATGCGTGTAGTCTGATTTTGTACACAATAACGACTCAAGCTGTCGCTATCCACCTACACAGTTTTCTCGTTTAACCCGTGTATAAATTCTCTCTCAACAAAAATGTCCAACACTTTTTTCCAATTCTTTATATTTTATGTGATTATTCAAACCAGCTAGTTTGAGCCGAAGTAACAAATGGCGAGATTTGGAGATTCATTCGGGCAATGAGACGCGCAGTCGATTTGTAAACCAAAGCTGATGCAAGCTAGACGCGCACGACAATATCCGGCTACAATGCCTATGCCGAAAAGTTTGTCGAGCGGAAGTTGGCGCGCGAATCTGGCTAACCGGGCCAACATCCTCGGCTATGCTCGCACCGGTTTCCACGCAAAATCGTAATTTGCCCAATCATTCAGTGCAATAAATGCGCCCCGCGTAATTTTAACGCCCACGTTAGCGCGCAACGTTTGTCCGAGCGATCGTTTTTGTTCGAGCTTCAAGCTCTAGTTTGTTCACTCTGTTAAAACCTGTTGATCGAGTGAGCAGCGACAGAACAATGTTACTCACAGTGCTGTTACAAATGAGTCATTGATATGAACATAATTTGTCTCGTATGCACTTGCCTATGAGCTTTCTGAAATTCGAAATAGATCATCATTTGCATCACACATATTGAGAGAAATATTTGATAAATACGCTGTGTGGGTTTTTGTCTCTTTTGGAGAAACCTTTCCCCCAATTGTTGTCATTCTAACAATTCCATTTAAACGATTGATTTTAAAGAAAATATTTGCATACAGATAATTAAAAATCAAAAATATTCAAGTTGTCAGTTTAACAATTTTTATCAAAAAGAGCACTATAATACTGAGGTTCATTCTTGCGTGAATCTCTTCGTCTGGTCCGATTGGCAATCATTGATACACTACTAATTCAGTTTACTCCCGGCTGCTCAATAGTTATCGTTCACAATATTATATTGTCAAACTACTGAATCTATTCCCATTCTAAATGCGATGTACACCCACAACCCATGTTTACAACCAGTAAACATGGATTCCAGTTCAAAGAATAAAATATAATTTAGAAAATTTCTTTCCCATTATAAAGGCGCCGTATACACATGCTTTAGAGGAATAAATTATGTGATTTTCAACTAGTGTCATAACCAGTAAACGGGGATTCCAGTTCAAAGAATATGAATATAATTTAGAAAATCTCTTTCCCATTGTAAAGGCGCTGTATACCTATGCTTTAGAGGAATAAATTATGTGATTTTCAGCTAGTCTCATAACCAGTAAACGTGGATTCTAGTTCGAAGAATATGAAAATAATTTAGTTAATTTGATGATCAATGTGATAAGACAAAATGTTTCGCGAGAATAACTATTTTTTCAATAAAATCGAGATTAGTTAAGGTGAATTATTTTATTTTAGTAGAAAATGTATGAGTTAGTACTGTTTTCGAAAAGGAAGAACAACAGAACTAGAACTTAGGAGACAACTCACTCTCCTAAGTTTCCGAAAGATTTTTTATATGAAATTTTGAGCCATATCACAAAATATCATTTCAACGAAAACAAAAATTCAAGATATGAAAGGAGTATTCGAAATTCCAGTTGAATCAGTGATTTGAAACACTAATTACGATTGTCGATCAACAATTAATAATCTTTTCATTCAGCGATTTCAAATCGATGCTCCTCATGACAAGCGCGTTTCAATTCTAGCCACGGAGGAGAGTAACACCGATCATTATTTCTCGCGGAGACTAGCACGTTCCAGCAAGAATCAACAGATGTCAACTGATGCTTATGAACACTTAAAAATCATCTTTATTAAGATTCCTGAGCTTTCAACGTTATTAAGAGAGACACGATTGACTGATGAGGTCAGTTTTGCACTGCAGAAAATACATTCATTTCCGCGAGATAAAGTCAAAACGTGAATCTCTTCACAAAAAAAAGTTGCAAGCTGATATCGACAAAACATGCTCCTCTTTGAATGAGCTCCGAAACACGCCCTATTTCTCGTGCAAATTTAAATGGTCATCTGATATGCTGAATAAAAATTGTAATAAACAAGTAATACATGCGTCAACTGGCACGTCTGTAGCATCGTGATTTGGGTGAATTATCTTAAAAAAAAAAGTAAAATATTCTTGTCTGGCATTGCAACAAGTTAATTGTATTCGTGATAAAAAATGGAAACTTTCTCTTTATCGCACATCCAACTTCTGAAATCAATCATTTTTATAATCTTTTTCACAAAGAACAAGTGTAAATTTTTGCCGACTTTTGTTCAACTTTTCTTGTTTCAATGCGGTAGGTGAGTAACTTATGGTATAAGGTGATTTATTGAATATAATAATATAAGTATTTCTACGAATTTTTTAAACTGTGAAAAATGATTCGTCCAAGGTGTCCCACTTGTTACCGGTAAGTGTTTTCGTCTAAAATCTTTGAGGTGTGGACGGGCACTTCACCAATGAAACGGCTGAAAAGATTGAGCAAAACGACTGAAATCTCCGCAATCAGGAAAAAAAACTTGAAGTAACTTCAATAGCATACACCCAAAGTTTAGCCACTATCTGCGCGGAAATAGTCTCACTTGATTCTAGTCGATATCCATGAGCCCGAGTTCAGAATGGTTGGGGGGGAGCACTCTGCAATGACTTGGAGACACAGCAATTACCTGTAGAGCCTGGAGAATCGGTATGCGAGCAGCAGTACTGGAGCACTGACTGGAGGTGGTCGAGGGAGTGTTGTAAGGGCTGCGCACCTTGACTCGACATGAGCGGCCCGCCGCTGGAGCTTTTATACGAGAGCAGGCCATGGTGCGCTCGTCCCATGGGGTGGGGAACGGCCGCGAGTCTCTCGGCTCGCGCACCTGCGCTGCTGCACGCATGGATGATCGTCGGGGCTGCGCTACCCTATATCAATATGCTCACGGCATCGACTGTCCTGGCTTTCGCATACTCCTACTCTTACTTGACGTGGCAAATACTTCCAATGGCTCAATGATTACCTATATCAACAAGAATTTTTTTTGTTTATTCTTATAGTCGTTTAGAACTTACTTTTTCCTAATTCGAAGCAATTAACGTATCTGAACAACATCCAAGTGTTCCAACCCAAATAAAATATGAGCGTAACACAAAAAATTCCAAGCGAGTTAATTTTATGAAAATTTTTTTTTTTCATTCTCTTACGCATATTTTCTGACCTAACCATTTTCGAAATGATTATAGGACCATTTTAAAAGCATTCAAGCCCTTGGTACCAAAGAAGAATCTCAAATGTATGTTTTTCAACCAGATGAAAATTAAATCTACTAAGAATACAAAAAGGGATAAAAATGTTTATCACACTGCTGTAAGTTTTGAAACATTCTATTAGGAACACTTGGTTTGTGTTTTTCTCAATAATACTGCTCGAAAGGGTAATTCGTTGGCATTTAAGATTAATTTCTCTATAGTTAACATAATGGGAAGGAATTCCCCATAATCACTACGATGACTTGCGTAGAATTTTTTTCGTTTCATCGAATACATACGGATGAAACCGATCATTTGTTCGCAAAAATCACAAAAACTACAGAACATAACGTTACCCGCAAATTCTAACAGTAGCGTCGATGCACACGGTCAATGGTTAATAGACAATAGTAAACGCATGTAAAAGCTATGTAACTTTTGTTTTCGCTGAAGATTTTTGGGAAACGTTGCCAGTGATTTCAAATAGAGCCAAAGGTGACATCGTCAGAGTGTGCCTCGGATCATCAAATACAATAAGTAAGAACAATTCATTTCCAAACTAACATAAGAGTTCGTATGAGTGTTGGCGATGCTCTTAGCAGATGTGAAGTTTTGACCTTTTTTGTGCAAAATGCTGAGGGAAATATGAAAATATTTTTTTTTCGCATAAAAGCTGATTTTTGTATTGCTTTCGGATAATTCTCGATGAAAAATTTTTTACCCATTTTCTGGCTGTCCACCCTCGAAATTCGTGTTCAGCAGCTCAAACTACATAGGAAAAACCTTGGTGGAGCTTGGGCCTTCCATCGGCTACGGAATCCAGCCCTGCGCTCAGACTATCCTCACAAGGAGAGGATGTTACCTCCGGGTGTCCAATCACGATGAAACTTTGTGAGATGGTCCATGAGTGGTCAAATAACTGATATCTACAGCCGTGCAGTCCAACGTTTCGTTTTCATGAAGATATTTTAGAATCATTATTGGTTTCAGGCATGAACAGCATATCTATAGCTAGGGTTTTGGAATATATACATATATAATGTACATGCTTAAAATCGAAAATAATTCATTGAATATCTTTGGGAAAACGGAACGTTGGACTGCGTCGCTGCAGATATAAGCTATTAGGCTACCCATGAACCATTTCACAAAGTTTCGTCGTGATTGGGCACCTGGAGGTGGTATCCTTTCCTTGTCAGTATTGCAGATAAAACTATAACCAAACCCTAATCATTCTCATAGGTCCACCAGCAAGAGAAGCTGCACCTATACGTTGTATTTCCATGATTCCTACTGATTTACCTTTTCGTTCTGAAGATTACTATTTCTGATAATGCTTTATTTTGATGTCACAATTGGTGAAGCACAATATCAAAGGTTCTTGAGGAAACTGCTGTGAAAGAATACGGAAACATTTACATAAACAAAACACCCTGAACAAACAAAAGACGAATGTTTATATATTTAGATCATATATGATTTTTGCCTTATTATTATACTGTCTTATTACTTACTATTTCAGATTTAGAGGATACTCTCTAAATTCCTTACAATGAAAATCTCACTGTAAGTTCAGTGAAACATTTTTCTCCTGTACATATTGTGGATTGTTTACTGTACTATATAGTAAAATTTCACTGTAACATTCAGGTCCAACATTTCCACTGTAGTTACAGTGAACTTTAATCTATAAATATAAAATGATTGATTTCACTGTAATACAGTGAGCGACATTTGACTGAAAGTTACAGTAAATATTCACTTCAGTACAGTGAGATTTCATTGTCAGGAATTTGAAGAGTAGGATATAATATATTGACTCAAATGATATGAGTTATAGATGCAGTTCAGTTATACCACAGTTCACAAAGGCTCAATGGTTCTCTGTGTCGAAACAACGTTTAACTATGACTCTTGATGTAAATTTCATATAAATATGAACTTTTCATTGAAAAATGTTGCAAGCTCCATACGAGTTGATCGATAAATTGATCGATTGTGTATTTTTCTGTCGTTATCACATCAAACTTATAGCCGGATTGTGCACATCAGGACCGCGAGGGCGGTTTCGAATTCATTGGAGGATCAAAAAAAAAGCTGCAGATCATACAGGTTTACCCATCAGTAAAACTCCAACAATATGTGCAGAAACGTCTCACTCATTCACTCACTTAATTGTCGAAATGCGAGTCACCAATCACATTTCCCTGACCATCAGACAATCGAGTAGCATTAAAATTATTATTATTCAAAAATAAGCATTGAACAACCAAGGAATTATGAGGTAAATTCTATTCGGTTGTTGATTTAAAAATTAACGTTTGCTTTTGTTCTCGTTTAAGAAATTACTGAAGCGTCGACACAGTACGTCAGCTTTGGACGATACACCTATATATATATATATATAATATATATATATATATATATATATACAATACTGTTGCATTCGTTGCAACCGAAGCGATGACGTTATTTCCATCATTTCAATTCAAAATTGCTTTTCAAAAATGGGTTAAAAAGATTAAAATTTTACTATTGCGTCAAAGATATAGATAGATCCAACACCCACCCTCCCCTTCGACGAGAATCAACGAGATATTTCCCGTAGCACCCGTTGTTGATATCGGTTACAACCATTGTTTGCTTTACTAGTAAACGTTGCTACGAAAAGAGGAAAATAAGTTTGAAGTCTATTTGTCGGTATTTAAATGAAGTAGAAACTCCGTTCCTTCATAGCAACCGCTGTTCACATTCCTAGCAAGCATTGCTGCAAGAAAAGGGGAATCAGTTCGAGTTCACATATAATAAAATTATTACGTATAAATCAACTATTACAATTACATCTCATTTTGCTTTCTCAAAGAGAAAGCTTTGTAATGGGGTAAAAATCGACCCATCGAATCGGACTTCGGGACCTCGATTTCCGTAATCTAGGGGTCGAAAAACATGGAAATCCGAAAATGTCTGTATGTATGTACGTACGTATGTACGTACGTGCACTTTTTTGTCGTACGATAACTCTCGAAGGAATTGTCCGATCGTCCTGAAATTTTGCACACAGGTTAGTCGCCGCAAAATCTCGGTCGAGTTCAATTTTCAGCCAATTCCGTTTTTTATTTCTCTAGCAACCGTTGCTAACGTGTTTTTGATAAAAGCTCCAAAAATCATCATCAATGCACGATGGGTCTCCAATTCTTGCGACGATCGATGAGAATCGATAAGACATTCATTTTGGAACAACCATTGTTTATTCTCCTAGCAACCGTTGCTATGGAGATACAAAATTCAGCTTCAGACTGACTTTTTTTTGTCGTACGATAATTTTCGAAGGAATAGTCCGATCGTCCTGAAATTTTGCACACAGGTCGGTCTCCGGAAGATGTGAGCTGAGTTCGGTGTTTAGCAACATCCGTTGTTCATTTCCATGGCAACCGTTGCTATCGTTTTTTGATAAGTTCCCATATAATTCATGATAAATGATCATTTGGGTTTGTATATTTATGGGATTCTATAAGAATCAAAGAGACATTTCCCGTAGAAATCATTGTTGATGTCTCTAGCTACCGTAACTAGGGAATGGAAAAAGTCAGTTGGAGGTCCATTTTTGGAACTGTTGATGACTAAGAAGTAAGAACATCGAAGCTCAGACATTCACCATAGCAGCTGTTGTTTACGTCCTTAGCAACCGGGAGTGGGGAAAGTCAGTTTGAAGTCCATTTTCGGAACTATTGACGACTAAGAAGTAAGAACACCGAAGCTCGGATATTTACCATAGCAACCGTTGTTTACGTCCTTAGCAACCGTTACTATGGAGTGGGAAAAGTCAGTTGGAGGTCCATTTTCGGAACTGTTGATGACTAAGAAGTAATAACGTCGAAGCTCCGACATTTACCATAGCAACCGTTGTTTACGTCCTTAGCAACCGTTACTATGGAGTGGGAAAAGTCAGTTAGAGGTCCATTTTCGGAACTGTTGACGACTAAGAAGTAAGAACACCGAAGCTCGGATATTTACCATAGCAACCGTTACTATGGAGTGGAGGAAATAAGTTAGAGGTTCATTTTGCTTTCTCAAAGAGTGGTGATTAATGCAAATTGAGGTTCAATTGCAATACTTTGAGAAAGCATACTGCTGAGGCACTTGGCAGCGGTTTTTTATTACATTAGTAATCATCAAAAGTATCACAGTAAAATTCTTGATGAATCTTGATGAATCTATAATATTGACTCTTGTTAAAGATGCGGCTGCACTATAGTGGTTGGCTCGAAGTCGATTTCCCATAGCAATTGTTCTTCTGTTTAATTTTCATTAAAGAACTAGGGGTGCTTAGTATTTACAATTATTTTCAAAATATATTTTTTCCTTGGTTTTATTTTGTGCGGCAGATTTTTTCCCACGCAATGTTGAAATTACTAGAAAGAACTTCGATAATCTCTGAGTCATTCAAAGTTGCCTCTTTGACCTCTTGATGACAACGTGAATTCAGTGTTATTTTTACAGCCCACACTGATTTTCCATTAGACTACCATCAGTATGTATTTGAGTCACTTCTTCACCATTTACGTATGATTGGGATCACCGCTCGAAAAAGAAAAACGTATTTCATACGATTAAAATATCGGTTCACAATGAGGCAGCTCTACTAAAGCTTAACCAATTGATTTGTTTATTTGGCAAAAGTGCTATACAGTCAAAGCAGCGTCACAGAGTGGCTGGAATGTTAACGTACTCGAAACTTAATCACCCGCTGTAAGCAATTACCGGGTAAATGGTGCTCTTCACTCCTTACCGGAACATGAGCTTGAAGTTAGTTAGCGATTCTATTTTACATCTTTATCAAATTGTAAATGGATTGTTCCAGCCACGAAAATGAGTAAACATCCTAGCTAAAAAAAACCGCTGCCAAGTGCCTCAGCAGTATGCTTTCTCAAAGTATTGCAATTGAACCTCAACTTGCCTTAATCACGACTCTTTGAGAAAGCCAAATGAACCCTAACTCATTTCCTCCACTCCATAGTAACGGTTGCTATGGTAATTATCCGAGCTTCGGTGTTCTTACTTCTTAGTCGTCAACAGTTTCGAAAATGGACCCCTAACTGACTTTTCCCACTCCATAGTAACGGTTGCTAAGGACGTAAACAATGGTTGCTATGGTAAATGTCGGAGCTTCGACGTTATTACTTCTTAGTCATCAACAGTTCCGAAAATGGACCTCCAACTGACTTTTCCCACTCCATAGTAACGGTTGCTAAGGACGTAAACAACGGTTGCTATGGTAAATATCCGAGCTTCGGTGTTCTTACTTCTTAGTCGTCAACAGTTCCGAAAATGGACCTCTAACTGACTTTTCCCATTCGATATTAACGGTTGCTAAGGACGTAAACAATGGTCGCTATGGTAAATGTCGGAGCTTCGATGTTCTTACTTCTTAGTCATCAACAGTTCCAAAAATGGACTTCAAACTGACTTTTCCCATTCCCTAGTTACAGTTGCAAGGGATATAAACACCGGTTGCTAGAGACATCAACAATGGTTTATACGGGAAAGGTCTCTTTGATTGTTATAGAATCCCATAAATATACAAACCCAAATGATCATTTATCATGAATTATATGGGAACTTATCGAAAACACGCTAGCAACGGTTGCCATGGAAATAAACAACGGATGTTGCTGAACACCGAACTCGGTTCACATCTGCCGGAGACCGACCTGTGTCAAAAATTTCAGGAAGATCGGACTATTCCTTTGAAAATTATCGTACGACAAAAAAAAGTCAGTCTGAAGCTGAATTTTGTATCTCCATAGCAACGGTTGCTAGGAGAATAAACAATGGTTTGTTCCAAAATGAATGTCTTATCGATTCTCATCGATCGTCGCAAGAATTGGAGACCCATCGTGCATTGATGATGATTTTTGGAGCTTTTATCAAAAACACGTTAGCAACGGTTGCTAGAGAAATAAACAACGGAATTGGCTCGACCGAGATTTTGTGGCGACTAACCTGTGTGCAAAGTTTCAGGACGATCGGACAATTCCTTCGAGAGTTATCGCACGACAAAAAAAGTGCACGTACGCACATACATACAGACATTTTTAGATTTCCATGTTTTTCGACCCGTAGATTACGAAAATCGAGGTCCCGAAGTCCGATTCGGTGGGTCGATTTTTACCCCGTTATAAAGCTTTCTCTTTGAGAAAGCAATATACCGTATGTAAATTTTTCATAACAACGATTTGATAATTGATTGGAATGAAAGATATTTTATTGTAGATAAATCCACGTTAACACAAGAAATAAATTCTGTGACTCAAAGTAATACATGAAGAATCAACATACAATCCTGCATCTTTTTAGATGTAATTTGACCCTCAAATGCAAAACTAACTTGATGAAGGATAATAATCTACGCAGCTTGTCATCTAACTAATAAAAATTGAAAATAATTGATTCGTATATATATGTAAGGCACGCAAGACACTGATGGAAGATACGATGGAAAAAGTCTGGTATAGTCCACTTCGTAATCCACTGCGCCAGACTTTCTTTTTTATACTGACTAGGAGTGGGCATTACATTTAGGAAGCAACGGTTTCCGCTGTCATTGTCAAACTTGTCAAACTCTTGTACACTGGACTCACATTCCACTGGATTGGCTCTCAAAGATCGACCTTTCGCCTAATTTCTGAACTATGGAGGGTGTTCTCAACAATATGTTAGACCTTATAGCTGTTGATACAAGCTATTAGGGTACCTATGAGCCACCTCACAAAGCTCCATCATGATCGGTCACCCATAGGTCGTGCACTCTCGAGGTCCGACAATTTTCAAGGCAGACTTTTGATTTTTTACTCAGAAATTCTGGCAAAAATCGATGCTTGACGTCTTTATGCCAGAACTTGCATCGTTTGGATATACCGCCATGCCGACAATTGCGGCAGCCATAACTACGATGCCAGCAAATGTTTATTCTATCCTATGTGCAGTACTATAAACTATAGACTCACCATTCACAACTGAAGACGATCTATAAGAATTGAGAATTTTTCATTACATTAATCTCTAAAATGAGTTTGTAAAAGTAGGACAGCAAATTTGATTAACTCGTCAAATAAAATACAATACGCGTATCAATCATGTTACTTCTAGAGAAACCTATAAAATCGAAGTATTTTTGTCAGAAGATAAAAATTCTTTGCAGGGAAATACGAGATTATCTGAACTGGAATCGAGAGCTGCGCATTGCATTACTCGTTGTCAAGCAGAGCTTTTCTCCGAGTCTAAATTCGTGGTATACTGGAAGGAAGGAGCTCCCGATTCCAGTTTGGATGTCAGACGTCAGATCTTGAGAATTTCTTGAGGAGACAAATTCTTTCACCTTGCTTCGCTTGCGTTATGATCTGTCTTTTCTAATCCCAAAGTGCAAACTTTACACCCTGCCGTATTCATATTTAGTCATCCCCGGCAGTCTATCTCCGTCCCGGCCATAATTCTTGGGCTTAACTTGAATCATTAATAATAATAATAATAATAATTAGAAGAAGGAAAAGGAGAAAAAGAAGAAGAAGAAGAAGAAGAAGAAGAATATTGTACTTACATGGTGTAAGATCTATTCGCTGTCTATAATGCTCAAAGCACAAGGCTCGAAAATGCCTCGTTCAATCAAGAAAATATACTTGAATCGTTTTAATCATTGTAAAAATATAAAATTGGTGGAAAAGTAGAGAAGAAATCCGAAATCTGGCTCGTTCTTCCCGTTAACTAGCTGTGCGTTCATATCCGTGCCACCCTGCAATATTACGGGGCCGTTATACAAACGAAGCGGGCGTAAAGTCCCGGGGCTTCGGCCGGCGGTACGATTAACATTCAGCGGGCAAATAAGACGATTATGGGGGGAGGGACGGGTCTGATATTGCCGGGCGCGTACCGGCAGCGTCACGCGAACAGTATGTAGCCCAGCCGAGTTTGCGCTATGCGCGCAACTCAGTTATAACGCCCGCCATTTCTTCGCTTCAATTTTGCCTGGGTATATGCGCGCGCGTCATTGATTCATGACGTGGACGTACCGCGACAATAGGCGGGGGAGGGAGGTCTGTTTATTTTCGGTGTTTGTCTGTGTGATCAAAGTTTAAACTTTTATTATGTGTCGTCATCGAACAGATTTATTGTACGCCGCAATTCACATCTGAAACTGCGTGTTCCGGAAATTCATAAGGTCATGTCGCTTCTAAAAATACGCGAGCTTTGAGGGGCATAAATGGATCGACTATTTTTTCCTTTAATTTGTCATTCAACGCATTGTAAGCGATGATAATCACACAGATGCCACTTTCCGATTGAAATTTGTGCGTTTCTGTAATTCGTGGCTATGATCGACATGATCAATGTTGTATGAGGATATAAATGTATCAGCTGATGAGTGATGAAGGCTGTCATAGGATATTATGAGTATACTTTCCCAATTTAGAGTGTATTAAAATGTAGAGTCATGGATCAAAGTAAACAAAAATTAAAAGAAGCACGAGGAGCCGTGGGTACTAGCAATAATTTCACTCATGTCGTGTCACATTACGAAAATTTATAGATATTCATCCAACCGTTCAGATTTCACAAGCTCTGTCAAAAACAGAAAGTAGCTCGTAATGTCAACTTATTCAAAATGTTATTGAAATAATTGTATTTAACATGAAAACTTCGTTGAAAACTCAATATCGAATGACTCGAAACCACCAGAATCATGGTCGCGTTCCTTGAATTTGCCAAAATCACGATAAAAAAGGTAGTCCACCCATAGAATTATAATTTGCGAACAAAAATTACTTATTCAGGATATATCGCGATAATGCATCAACTGTTTATTTTCGATTCTTCGAATGCAGAGCGAATTAAATCCTGCAGAATTTCACTAGAGTACGCAAGTGTGCGAAAGAACGCCCGGTTCAACCTGTTGCATTGATTTCCTGCTTGGTAAGTGCGCAGCTCTCGGCAGGCCGATCGAATCCAACTTTTACTACTTGACCGAGCCCGGCAGCCGATATATTGCAACGCTGCGATTGCTTATGCAATATTCACGTGAGCGTGATTGTGAGAGTGCCGCTGGTCGCTGATGTACTACATCCGCTGTAATCCTCGTCGACCAGAAATATCGCCCCCGCGCTTCACGACAGTAAGGCGCGAATCCCTGCTCGAACTACTTCTTCGAGCGTGCGCTGAATTTCAATGGGCTGAGGATTTCGTCACGTTCTATAGGTCGCTTCTATATCTACGGAATTGAAAAGTATATCAAATTGTTGTCAATTGATATTGCCCTGAGACATCATCGGATCCTTCCTGGTCATATATTCCGTGGAGATCAATGCTGCTATATTTTAGTTTTCCTGACTGAATTTACTAAACATTTTTTTGATCCCCGCCGCTTGAATGAGTATTTAGAGCTATTTCTTCCCACCAAGTCTTTGCTGCTCAATTGTCAAATCGATCTCCTTGCTATATTTGTAAGTCTATCTACGAGTATTAAGACGATCGTTCTTTTGCAACAAACTCTTGACACGCTCAATAATATCCGGGACCAAGACGCAAAAGCAAGACCCTGGTCAGATTGGTATGAGTAACAAGGGCGTATGTAAACATGGCTCTTGACGCGACTCTAATAGAAGCGTGATCGACTGGGAGTACGCACGAATACCGTCTCGGCCTCCCTTCTTTCGGCCACGCTCGTAAAACCATAGTGATCAGGCTGGTGGAGTGTCAGCTTGCTCGTCTCTTTCAATTACGTCCGAGACGGCGCATGTATTGCTACATGCCGGCAATCTTTGCCATATATAACGGTGCGCTCAGCTAAACAGCGTATATAATCGGACCGCTCGTGCTTCATTATCAGATTTCGCCCGCATTGAGTACCACCCACCATTTCGGCGCCCCACGTTCCTCCTCTTTATTCTTTGCTATACATGCGACGATCCAGACATGCACGCATACACCGCCAGTATAACATTCGGATGCACACTTATTGTCAGACGTTCGTGGAGATAATCTCGAATATTCAATGCTGGGCTTGCGAATACAACTGGTCTGGGGCAATGAAAGATTACATGCATAGGAGTAGGTATGTATGAATAATAGAGCAAATTAATCCTCTTTATCTGTTGTAACAGAGGATTGCTTAAAGTCTTAGTCATACCGCCTTCACTAAATTCCATATTAACGATTTTCAATCCTTACTTGAGTAAGGACGACTTTACGTATTTGAATGATAAATGCTGAGGGCATCCAAGTAGAAAAATCCTAGTAGAGTCCATTTTTCCTCTATAAAATGTAAAACTGTTTCGATAATGGTATAATAACACTATTATCATTAATTCCTCATTTCTGATCGTAGTACCAATATTCTTGACAAATAAAAAAGGAGATAAAAGCCAAAATATCATCGATGATAAGAGCTATTTACATGAAGTTGAATCATTATCTGTAGAACTGGAATAGAAATAATTATTTCTAAACTTATTATAAACTTATTATTTCTTAACTTTATTATTTTTAAACTTCCTAATTCAGAAACAAACCGAGAAAAATTATTTGAATCCAATCAAACTAGCGTATCATCAGCATGTGCACTTTGCAAGTTATTTTTAGAAAGAATATCAACAATACGTACACAAAACGCTCAAACTAAGCCGAACGTTTTAAAAACGAAAAATTTATATTGATTTCTGATTGAATAACAACTATGCGAGTACTATTTAGGAGCGGATGTGCGAAGATGAAAGAAGTATTAGTATATGTCGCTAGTTCAATTTTTTCTACGTACATTGAAGAGGAAGTTGAAGGAGTAGAAGTAGTCTGGGTTGTTATCATCGAACCGGAAGAACAGCATATTCCAGTAATACAGTCGGAGCAGTCACTTGGAATATCATTGCGGATGTAGTGAAAATAATGCTATCGTTTACTTTGGTAAACGGGTTCATCATTTTTTTTTCAATTTTGCATTATCTCAAATCTATACTTGTAAAAATGTAAATCCATGGTTTCTATTCAAAAGGTATTGCATGTAATTTATCGAATGTAACGTTTGATTTTCCCTTAGAGTTTTTATTCGACTCTCTGTATTCCTTATGCGAGAATTCCTAATTAATACTACTTTGCTGACTTGATAAAATTCAACATGAATTTCTATGCTACAACGTTAGATCTGTTCAGATACGTTGAAATTGATGAAGCGACTGGGTTGGGGCAATCTTTCATCCATCGGCTTCCGGAATGATTTCAGTAGTCTTGCACAGATGAAAAGATTTACTCTGATCTGTACCAGTAATCTCGTAAAAAATACACGGACATCCTATTTAACGCAATATCCAAGAGGACTAGACATAACGTTCAATATATTTAATAGGTAAAATGCTCAATCCAATATAACAGTGTGTGTTTTTATTCGTATATATATAAAGAACTTTCTTCCCTCAAGGGAACGACTAAGCATAAGCATGGTATTTTGGACTTCGGTAGTATCAGCGGATGTAATATCGAATTTTTATACTTTCTATTAGAATCTATTTTCATTGGAATTCTCGTTTTTTTCAGCTGAAATAGATAAAATACATCAATAACAGTCACCCGTTAACGAATCAGGCTACATTCTCGTTACGATTCAATTTGATCTCACGTGGTACTTTTCGTCGTCAGAATTTAGATCGTGACGTCGGTGGAGCAGTTGTACAGATGTGTACTGCAGGCCTTTTTGTACAATACTTATAGTACGAGCAGCTCTCGGGATATAAAAAATGGATAATACGCATTAGTCGCGCCCGATAAAGAGGCGCTTCTCGGACAAACGGCGTGTGGGTGTGCGTTTCGTTTGCAGTTTTAATCGAGCGGATTTTATTACGCCTCTTTCTCTCTTCTTCTATTATTTTTCTTCCCTTTTCTCTTTACCCGTTTCATTTTTATTCGAATCCAGTTGATCCCATTTCACATTCCATAGTTGATGTTAAGCGTTTCTCTCAATTTTTATTGCATAATATGAGTGGATCAAAGAACGATAATTTGACATGTTGATCGCGATTCAAAAAATTAGACTATTATTTCCGCGAGAAAAACAATATTCCATTGAACTTATATATATAGGACTAAAATGAAATAATTATTTCTAAATGTTGATCACATAGGAAAATATTTCCATTCAAGATTGCACTGTATAGTCATGCACGTGTCAGGGAAAGGGTGTTTCTTTTTGTCCCCTCCGACAACAAAACCAGGGACTAAATGCTGGAAACCCCAGCATTTCTGGATTGTTGTAGTACAAATCTAAGAGCGGGGGAAGTATTACTCCTCAACTGTTTCAAAGGTTATTCAAGGCATCCACGTGGCTCCCGGAATTTCCTGGAGAGCTCGCGTAGGTCTCGCACCTAGGGAAACAAGAAAAGGCAGAACACCACCGGAAAATATGCCATGCTGTTCTAGCTGCCTGTATTGCAGGTGATTGCGCTAAAAGCCGTGAGGTATCGATCCTGGTTTGACCTTGGCAAGATCATCTAACATGGATAATTTACACATATTAACTTGCACTACAGCGTCGATACCTCTGCTGTACCGTAAAGGAGCATGTCTGGGATGTTCACACTATACACGGGCCTATCACTGGTCCAAGAATCAGGGCCCTAAACTGTGAGATGCTTGACGAAAGGTTTGGGAGGATGACCTATGTGTTTCAGTATCATGGTGAATCAATGCCTAATATTTATAGGATAGGACAGAAAAGCTAATAGAAAGAAAAATATTCTTCGAAATTGAACAAGAACCAAACACGATTGGACATTACGTGTCATTTCGTAGAAGGAAAACCTACTTTGCATCAAGATAGATGATCATCATTTTTATCTTGAGAAATATTTCATAATATTCGATAAAGATGTATGTTTAATTTCCCTGCTGCTTTTGGATTCCAATGCAAGAGTCAATGACATCAACAGCTTTGGGCGTAGTCCTTTATACAAATCAATCAGCCGATTGGCCGAACCGAACCCGCCAAGGGTCGAGAGCGGGGGGGGGGAGCCCTAACTACGCAGTTTCCAATTTTAACAAACTTGAGAAGGAAATATATATTAATAGTTTGAATGATCTTGTTTGCTATCGAAGCCTCAGCAGAAGCTGCAAGCAAGCTGAGTAGCGTATGTTTTCTTCGTCTCAATTAACAAAAGTCAATTGACCCTTGTAATATGCGCTCACGTCCCTTTGCAGATTGTAAATCTAAGCGTTGAGACAAGTTCGTATCCGAGTTCGCATCCAAGACAAGTTCACGAGCACGTGAATGTTGGCGCGAATTTCTTCGAATAAAGACCATCAAGTTGTATTAAATAAGCATTTTCACGGCTTTTTACGACGATCGATAATTTGTAGAAGTGGCTCATTTCATATTCTAACTAATGGACGGTTGAGAACAAAATAATTTCGAAGCAAAATATTCGCTCACTTCATTTCGAATATTTTTTTTTTGATTTTTCATAGTGAATTGCACCACATTCTTTAACAAAAATTCACGTTGTACCCCAAGGGGGAGAGGGCTTCGGTAAAACATTGAGCCATGTGGGGAATCAGTTTAACAGGCTTGGAAGGTCCTCGAAATCAGGCTACGTGATTTGTGGACGCTCCCGTATGAGACAGAACAAGGTGTTATGAACAGGTGGTGTGACAGAACGGGTAGCGAGTAAGTAGCGAGTAAGTGAAGTCATTCCCGTTGTACAGCGACGCATTGTAGTGAAATATTACAAGTGGTGTGAGAAGGCACGAACAATTGAGCCAAGCCAGCGCTAAGTTACAGAGATATTTCTTGTTCAGTCATCCAGAAATTGCTGAGAAAATTTTGTATCATCTCAGTATTGACGATCATGCCAATATTCGTGGCAATATGCACAAGCAAAGGACGTGGCCAAATTACACGAATGATTTCCGTGCTCTGTCCCTCGCCATCTATAAAAAACTCTCCCTAGACACGTTACCAACGATTGCTAGGGGTAAAAACAACGGTTGTTACTGTAAATTAAAATTGATTCTTTTTCATTCCTTCAGAAGTTATCGTGTGCCAAACATAGTCACACGCGTACGTAAGCGCAAACAGTTCTAGGATCCGACATTTTTTAATCCGTAGATTACGAAAAGGAAGGGCCATTGCTATGATTTCCATTCCGAAAATATTAACTTGTGAACCGGATAAGATCTCGATTACTACCTCAAGAAAATGATTAGCATTTACTCATGATCAGTTCCATAGTAGTTAATAAAACTAAATGTGGATGAAGCTTCCAGTTTGATATTTTGAGAATAAAAATTTAGAATTTTAGTATCTTACCTCGTGGCTAAGCGTGTAAGCTCATTTAATGAGCAAACTTCTTTTGACGTTGCGTGTAAACTTATGAGATGATGAATTCACAACGAAATTATTGTATAGATTGAAAAAGTGTCTATAAATGCCACACTTGCATATCGAAAGGAGCTCGGCGAAGTTTATCTCAACTGACTAACGATACTCTACGAACAGACGTAAGCGTGCAATCAATTGGCGATAAAATGCGGGTGGTAGTTTCCGCTATTCTATCTTCTTCTCTACCAATTGATATTTATAGCACCGACTATCTATCAAATTTTATACTAACGATTTTTATTATTTCGATTTTATCTATGGCTAGAAGAAGAAAATATTATAGTTTATATATTATCAATCAACTCAATGAAATCAGTTTAACAGAAATATGTTCTATAAAAGTAAGTCATTAAAAACAGTTATGAGTATTTCAATAGTTCTACTAAACAAATAACCTAGAAGGGGGGATATACAGTTAGAATGAAAAAAAAATTCGATTTTTTTTTCTCATAAAAAGTTAGTAAATTTCCCGTAGAATATGCTCCTGAAACCCTTTTTTCGAAATTCGAACTCTAAGTGTTTTTTCCAAGGGATTGCTGATTGAAGTGTAAGTACGATTTAACGGTAATTTAAAACTTTCAACGCGTTTTTCTCAAAACTGCATTTTTGGAGTTTATGCCGCCGATAACTCGAAAACTAATTATCCGATTGAGCTGAAACTTATAGGATTTCTTTATTATAGTATTACCTATCAGATGAATCAATAATTATTGTAATATTTTATTATTAAATATGGAAAAATGTGAGAAAATGGCGGGGAAAAAATTGAAAAAAATTGAGTTTTTCGAAAAAGATACGCCAAAAGTGCACATTTTTTTTTCACTTTTTTTTGTAATTCATCTACTAACTGTGAATGTAATTAATGTAATTTTTTTTAATTTTTTGATTTCTGATCAAAATTGCGACCAGGAGAGCCGGCACAAGCAAAATAGAAGTACTATTTCAACGCTATCTAACGAACGCCATTTTGTTAAAAAAAAATTAAAAAAAATATATTTATGTATACTACATGGATACACTTATAATTGTAAAAAAGTTTCGATTGATTTGATTAAAAACTACCCTTGAAAAACGATTTTCAAAAATGAGTTTTTTTTCTCGTTCTAACTGTATATCCCCCCTTAAAGTCTGTGGGGAATAATAAATATATTATATTGAGAAACAAGACAACTATCATATTTTAATCCACTCAATGTTTCATATCTCATCTCGTAATCCTCCTCAAAAATCTGCCTTTCATCGGTATTCAAACAGAATGTACCTGGAAACCAAATACAGCGACCAAAAAGCAATGTCGCGTCGTCGCCATCGTCGTGCGCAACGTTATAGTGCGGGCACCGTGAATTTCAATTACACTCAAAACGAAGCACCCCCTGCATGCCTTCGTGCCACGGTAACGGAATATGTAAAGAGTGTGAAGTGGTAGACACACATGAATCACTTAGCTTCTCGCTAAATGTGTAGGTTAACTTTTAGTTTAGTTGTTTTACTGAACTCATTCGCTAAACTTTTTCATCTAAATCTCATTTTATCGCTTTAAAGTGGTGATAACATTTTGAATCTTTATCCCTCGTACGTCAGAAATCTGACAGTATCATTTACGTAGAATTTGTCACGATTTGAAAACAAACCTTTTCACGAGGAAATTTAGTTTTTAATTGGAAATTGTGTTGTTCAAACTAAACGGCGGTGTCGGTAGTTGCAAACATTTACCCACGTTATTCCTTTGAGAGTCACGCTCTATCATATTACGTGTCCGTTATCCTTCCAAGAGTTGGCACACAATCAACAAAAAGAAATGTATATGGGTGTGTGAGTGGGTTTGAGAGAAAGTTTGAATCTCATAATTTTAGGGAGGAATTAATAGCTGTCCAAGAGAAGGAGGGATCACACATATACCCAAATACACACACATACGCATACACACGCGGACCTCGCATAATAAATATTTGAAAATGTCGCTCACCCCATGATTAAAAAGCTTCGTATCGAAAAAAACAAATTCTTTTTGGTGATTTAGGGACGCGAGTATCACCTTACATCCGTGTTGCGAACATAACTTTTTGTCAGACAAAGCGTAAAGTATGCTTTTGATTTTGTTTTTAGGTGAAAAAATTGTAACGCTCGAAGGCTATGGAAACAACGCAAAACAAGGCCAACAATGTTCAAAAGCTAGACTAAATCATATACCGTGGCATGGCTACAATATAGTAACTGTCTTGCGTTAAAATAAACTTTAAAGTTTACACTTGCGAAACAAGACCAAAAACACGAACTATATATTCAACTGCGACAAAAAAATTATTTATATTTAAACATAAAATAGTTATCACCAGCATTTTAGAATTAATTGTAGAAAGCGTATGTTGAGAAATTTTATGGTATATGGCAAAATACATTTTTTCATTAAAAAATTAATTTATTTATTCTCTTCTATGATTATGTGAACAGAACATATACTATACAAATAAGTCATTAGAGATCGACAAATATAAATCAAAGATTTATTTTATTGATAGTCACTACAGAAAAGAAGTTTACTATCATACCGACATCTGGCTCGGCAGCTTTATGATCAGCAACGGATAAGTAGCCTACACATGATAAATATAGATTATGATATTCACAGAACCCAGTGTATGACACTTTCAAAATTGGAATTTCATACAACAATCCTGGTATTCATATCATATTTATATAAATTAAAATTCTGTACAGATTATTATGAACAAAACAGGATACATCACTTATTCAATATTTTATTAACTATACGCCAATACAAGACATGACTACAATTTAATCGATGAGCTGAAAACTTTCAAAATCTTATTGAGGAGTGAAGTAAGATACGTATGCAAGTAATAACACAATGATTCTATATATAATCAACAAGTAAAATAATAAAGAAAAGATTATTATAATCTGAAAAATTATGTTAAATTTATGGATATGTTACGTGCAAATTGTTCATCCAAACTCGCTGAACCCCCGTTGTTTCGCGCTTATTTTTCTAGAGTTTCGAAAATGGATTAATAAACATGTTAACAGTTTTACGCAATGCTTTTAGATATAGTAGTTACTCAGTGATGAACTTTTTTCATCAGTGATCGGAACATCATTTTTACCATGTACTAAGCACACTGAAGTGGTAATCAAGTCAATAGTAGAGATAAGTCGAAAGAATTTCAAAGTTGATCTGTTGGGCCCAATGTACCATAACGCACGATTATATTGAAACACTCTCATGAAAATAGAGTGCATCGGCATGTTGTACATACATGATCATGTAGTAGTGTAACCAATTGAAAATAATCGTTGGCCTCAAATGGAAGGATAGTATAGATAATCAAAGCGGGTCCGAGAACATCTGCCCTCGGACTTCCGGTAGTCCGAGCACAGATGTTCTCGGACCCGCTTTGCATTTTGGTGGGGTATAGCAACTACATGATTTTGAATTTTGCTAACAACGAATATTCTCATTGTCTACGACATTCAAATGTTGCATTAAATATTTTATATTAATGTTACATCTGACTTTGCATACCACTACTTATGTCATTAATATTTATGAGCAATCCATAGGAACGGGATATGTGAATTCAGATGTTTCAATAATGAAACGTTTGAAAAGTTTTACATTATGAAGCGCGCAACTAGCCTTGTACACTCCATTGTGATTAGAACAAACCGTTGCAAGTTTGATTCTGTCCAGGGGTGGGTAGCCCACTTCTGCCAGATCGTGAACTTTATATTTGAAGCGTTCTAACCAATTCTTTTTAATTGAACCTGCTACATATATTTCAGCTGCATTGCTCAAATTTTTGCGAAGGATATTTCCTATCGCCTGCATCCCATGATATTCCATGATAGTGTTGCTCCAGCCAAGTATTTATTCTCTTATACTTTTCAGTGAGTCGTCTCCATGGAAATGGATTTTTAAACAAAAATACGACAGGTTCGACATTTTTATTAAGTGGTAGAATTATAGCCAGCTCTCTGAGAACGTAATCGTTACCAGGCTGTATGAAGCCTTGCATGTCCACTACGTACTCCATCTCAAGAGAGACTGATATACGATAGCTTAAGTTATTCAATAAAACAACTTTCCTCACATCACCACTCATTGGATAATACTCAACAATACAATCGTGAATACTTAAACAATAAGCGGCGATGTTTGCGGGGAAATTATTTTTAGCTTCAAATTCTAAACGAACATCGACTAGAGCGTTCTTGAGAGATTCGTTTATTTCGAGCAATCTATAATAATCAATGGTATTCTTGAGATAAATTGCTCTCTGTTCAACAAAGGTTCAGATTCTTTATTGTAATATGAATTCTGGAAATTTATATGCATGTCGTAGAGAACAGAATATTGATTGCGATCAATCTCTAAATCGAGATTACTATATGGATTATATTGAGAATTAAGAAATAGCTTCACATTGCTAATTTGAAGAGACTAATTTGAATGCAAAGAGACCACTGAGAATAACATTTCCTCATCATAGCTCTATGTTGCCCTGTCACAGCCCAACGCATATCGTTGTCAGACGATGCGTGTTAGTATCGGTCTGAGACCCATACGACCATCATTTGTTTTTTCGTATCGGTGTCAGGACTATACGGTAGAGCTGTTAACCGGTTACAGTCGGTTCTTTCACCGAGTGAACTATATAAATGGAATCATATAATGATTAAGCATGAGTGAGTGAGTAATATTGTAGTAGAAATAATTCATAAGTGAAATCGCAAAATGATAAATTGCTTATCTTGAGATTCTATCAAGCTCATAGGTCTAGGCGTAACAAGTTTATCGTAAGCAATGACATTGTGCAAATGTGAGGAACTCAAAACTTCGTACGCATAAAAATGTTCTCGAAAAACACTTGTTAGCCGACTGTATATAAACATTGGCCTATTATTCCACAAGAAGATATATTTTATTTACCCAAATATAGGGAATCCCTCTTGTTCTCCAACGCAAAATACCATAGATGGTTTATATAATGTTCCATTGCTCTTCATCCAATTCACTATTTTGACACTGAATATTAAACATCCTACTTGAGGATTCATGCAAGAATCAAACTGAATTGGCAAATCTTTAAAATTTCTTACTATTGAAGGTCCAATTTCTATGGGAAAAAAACCTGAATTGCAATAGAATATTGATGCCAACTTTAATTGATTTTTTTCGGCTATACTTTCGCACACATTAACTTTCGAAGCAGAAAGTGTTGTACACATTGTACCCTCCCAGTGTTTATTTTACTAATATATATATATATATATATATATATATATATATATATATTAGTATAATTTTTATACTTAACCCTGAAACGTAGGTTGATACTTATCCAGTCCCCAAGACTTTAACTTCTCCGTCACCCAGAAATCAGCCATCAGATCATATTCACGTTTGAACCACTCAAAAAATACTATTTTTAAAATCACCTGTGCGCACGATATTTTATTGCGGTGCTACAAGGATATTTGGTTACCTGTCATAACAAATTGACTGTTTGGTCATGACAACGAAATCGAATTGGGCTGTAGGAACGCTACAGTATCCCTCTGATGACCCAACATCGTAGTGACCATTCCATTGAGTCCTGACAGGGAAATTTTATTTTCACTAGCATTGTCATTCCTAATATTTTTGTGCAGTTTGAAAACCGAGTATGATGAAGCAAGCGTGGTTTTTCCAACTGATTCGAGGTTTTCACTGTCCATACATGATTCCTAGCTTGTATAATGCAGAAGATCTAAAGACGTACCGCGAAATCCTAGAACCCTGTTGAAAAAAATCGACTGGATTCAGCTGGATTCGCCGCCGTAGCCTGCTGTTCTAAAACCAAAAAAATCCAGCTGGATTATCGAAAAGTCCAGCTGGATTCGACGCCGTAGCTCGGTGCTCTCAAACCGAAAAAATCCAGCTGGATTGTCGAAAAATCCATCTGGATTATCCGGAAAATCTGCTGGATCTATAATAACGATATAACCCTAATTCTAGTAAAATCCAGCTGGATTATCTCAGGATCCAGCTGGATTATTCGGGAAACTCACTGGATTTTCCCTGCATCACTTCACCTGGATTTTTCGTTTCCAGCTGGTATCCAGCCCAATTCCAGCTGGAATCCAGCTAGAATCCAGCTAGAATCCAGCTGGAATCCAGTGCAAATCCAGTCGATTTTTTTCAACAGAGAAGTAACGAGTGCTCACAAGAAACGACATGATCCAAATGAATCTCTTCCGAGTTTCCAATAGTAAGAAATTCCGAGAAATCATCGGTCCTATGTTCAATGTGGGAAAATTCAGTGGATCAGGACTTCCATCGAAATACAAATATTCGCGACCAGGGAAGAGAATGAACTATGTTTACAAGGATGATCCCAAAAAACTCGTCAATCGACTTCGTCTTCTCATAGCAGAACGATCAGCTGGTAATCACAATCATGAGAACGAAATTCATTCCATTATTGAAGAACTTCGAGAAGCAGGTTAGTTAGTATCAAAATGAGTGTCGACGTGTTTAGACGTACTTCAGAAAATAATTTAGTAGGAATCCGTGATCCTTCTAGTATTGGTTATAAGTTAACAGTTGATGGTCAATTTGATGTAGATAGTAAGAAGTTGTGTCATCTCGCAGCACCAGTTGAATTAGATGATACAGTTGATTTAAATACTTTGAAGCGACTTATGGATTTAAAAGTTCGAAGCTTGTACGAGGTTATAAACAGGATGAGAAGCGAGATTGATGATTTCGGAGTGATCTTGAAAGCACATAAAACAGAACTTGAAGAAAATATCGAACAATTCACGGATTTTGTTGAAGCTCATAGAGACAAAATTGATCAAGAATAGATTAATATTAAAGCATAATATTTTGCTTATACTGGTGTAATTAAAAATGAATCAAAAGTGAACAGTAGTTGAAGAGCTACATAAACCTGCTCGACGCAATTATCCACGTCGAAAGTTCAATATTCGTGGTTTGAACGAAACGTGGCAGGCTGATCTACCCTTACGAAAAAAACCTGTAGGAATTTCTATAGAAATTTCTACAGGAATTCCTACAGAAATTTCTATAGGAAATCCTATAGCATTTTCTAA